>JAGFNQ010006503.1:52279-407899 GCA_024364735.1 Boesenbergia rotunda
TATAGTCGTCCTGATATTTCAGGCATCTCATTCTAATTCTCAAGTCTCATCCTATTTTTTTTCTAAATAGATGATAACAGGCGAATCCGGGATAATCAATCGGGTTCCATGAAAATTTTCACCGACAGTCTGGATAAATCGGAAAGCGCTGACGACGAACAATCTGAAAGCTGCATCCTAGAATTCGTATTTTATTGAAAAAAAAATTCTTAAGATAATGATAATCGTTTTTTTACTACACCATATCACTAGGGGCTCATCTCATTCTGTTTAGAACTGTTAACTCGTTGGTGTTCATCAATTATTTCGCCAGCAAATTATGGGTGGAATATTCTCTAATTGTAACTTTGCAATTTGTCATGGATCTAGACTACTAGACAATAATCAATTTCAATATATTATAAGATATTTTCGGATAACAAATCTAAGAATATAATTGTTTTAAATGATGAACCAATAATATTTTACGATTATCCTGATATTTGAAAATAAATTTTCATGGAAGTCAACTGACTGTCTCAAAAAAAAAACCCCCCGTTTCAACGTGACTGACGAGAGAACAAAAATTTCAATAGAAATTTAGCAGAAAATGATGTCAATGAAGACAATCAACATCATGTAAAAACCATAAAAACATAGTTTATCCAAACTGTTTGGAATTAAGGCCCATTGTTTGCTCGATAATTTTGAAACAAAATCATATACATAAGCGGCCATCTTCATCCAAACTCTTACTAAACTTTCAAAAAACTCGATAAGATTATTACATTCACAAAACCCAATCAATTTGTAGACGTTGCAAAAGAAAACTATCATTTCCAGCAGAAAGTGGCATCGAATGTCAGAGACTACCTTCTTCTCAATAACCAACCACTTTGCAACTCTGGTAAAACCATACTGAAGGACGAGATGGTTGGCTACCAGAAGAATTAAGCCTGAAGATATAAAATTATGGGGCATATATACTCGCCCGTCAATCACTTTCTCTGCATATTAAACTAAATTTTAATGATACAATCAGTCCACTAATTAGTTATTTCTCATTTTACTTTGAAGGGAAGATTGCGACGTCATTGTACCTTTTCCCTCTCTATTTCCTTTTCCCAAATATCAACTGCAATTTGTTGCGAGTTGTGCATCCAGGAACAGTCCCATATTGAAATTGAGGTAAAACTAGTAAAAAAATGATACCACTTGCAAGCGAAGTAGCCAAACAGTGGATGTGAAACGTATAGATCGACCCAGCAGTCAGGTTCCAACGTTATACACTGACATATGAACATATATCTGGCAAATGCTGCCAACATGGATTTAAACACTATAACCATATTCACAAGCTTGTTGTCCGTCTGTTACGTACTTGATGCTATGTGCACGCATAAAATCACAGTTATTAGTAGCCTCTAAACCATCTATATACATCCCAGTTAATTGCTGCTGCAAATTTACAAGTACAAGGACTTGATCATAAACGGGAGTATATGATCGCAGGAAACTTCTCATGTCCAGTTATTTTTCTTCCTGAGCTGATGAAGCTGGTCCCTCCACTGAGCTGCAAGATGTCAAGCAATTAGAATAATAAGCATAGACAAGTTAATAGTCTGTTATGCAGTTTGGGTTGGGTTGGTTAATTTCCATCAACCCATTTTATTTTGGTTGTGACCTTACTGCAACGCAACGCGCCTTGGGGTTCAGAGTATGTAAATTAGAATTTATATGGCCTTTACGAGCAATTTTAGGCATAAAAAAAGTCAAAACCTCTCAGGCAATTTATTTGTCAGCCAAGTACTATAATAGTATAATCTGCAACATGAAATGTAATAGTAATTAGTAAACGTGTTTTACCAGCATCTTTGTAACGTTCCTCAATAGCTGCAGTCAACATGTTTCGTATCAACCAGAACTCTTCCGTCTCCATGCAAGGCTGACCATCAGGCCTGGTTGGAGAAACATGTGAACTGTATCAAGGCCTTAAGAAAAAGAAATGTGAAAAAAAAGACAGAAAACAACGAATTAGAAAAACAAAATGCCAAACGAATTGTCTCAACTGGGAGATAGGTTACAGATCTCTGATCACGCTATTGAACTTTAAGGAAATATAACTGGTTATTACTTTGATCTTTCAAGTCGATTTTAATTGTATTGAAGTAGATTTTTTTCTCTCTCCCCTCTATCCATCATATGTTTAATCCTACTTAATTTAACTTGCCTAATTACAAAATTAGTTGGGTATGATTCGACATGTTTAGCATCTAACTGCTCCTCCAGAGTAATAGTGCTTTTATTTATCTTTTCACTTTTACACATTCATTCTAGAAATCTTATAATGATCATGAAAGAAAACAAAACTAATTGATCTTCAGCCATTAGAAACAATCCTAGGACCAAATCGTAGCAGTGAAACTTTTCCATATGTATAGTTAGTATGATCAGCTTATGATAAAAGGGAATGGAGATAAGTTTTATACGGGAGAGGAAGACCAAAAACTTCTAAAGAAAAAAACAGCAAGATACTGTTGGGATGCAAAATTTGGATTGAAAGAAGATCTCTTTACGGTCTCAACATAAATACAAGATGTCTGTACCTATCAAGTTCCATAAACAGTATTCCAGTTGACGGAGGAGCCTGCGTTACTGGCTTGCTTGGCTCAACAACTCTCAATCCATCAGTGTAGACAAGATGTCTGTTGACTTGTATGGGAACCTGGATAAGTCAAACCATATGCAAGCAAATACAAACATTAAGCATAGCTTCAAATTACATGATGTACAGAATAAGAATTGACCGGTGTGCCAAGCCAAAAAAAAAATGTTAGATGGTATAGGAATACAGATGTGTCATGGGCAGATTAACCAATATAGGTTTTCACTAACAGAAATAAAATTCAAGTTATTTGGTGGCTATCTAAACAATGATTAACTAATAAGTAAGAAGAAACAAATCAATTAAATCCACAGCTCAACTTAGATAGAAAATATAAGTTTAAGCAGTAATTTCCAGCATTCTATGCTTTGCCAATGGGTTTTCTTGTTCCAGACACCCCTGAGGTCTATGGCTATGGCATGCCACTCCTCTTATCAATTTGCATTAAATAAAGGATGGTCAGCCACAAGTTCCATATCAAGCAACAAATGAGTTGGAATCTAATTGTCAGACACTCCAGATCTTAAACAATCCCAATTTCTGAAGGAAAAAAGGTTGGCAAGTCCAAGACTGAACCATTTCCAACATTACGAATATAGGAACTACAGGTAGAACACCTCTCTTAATCAGAAAATTTACAGATCTCCAGATGTTGATGCTAAATTATGCTGCAAGATTTACCTAGGGGGCGCTTGGTAAGCGGGTTTAGAAGGCGGGGTTCATTCCCATTCATGATGCTTGGTATACGGGAATGGAATCAAAATATGGATATGATACCTTGATTTTATAACCCAACCCCCACTAGGTTATCACTAAACCATAAACCCCTCAATCAAAATTCATTATCATTCCCATTACCAAATATATATCAAGCGCCCCCCTAGTTCAGTTTTTGAGAGTTAGAACAAACCTTGCATCGAACAGCCAGATTGATGGCGTCGGAAGGTCTCAAATCCAAGCTAATAGTCTCTTTTTCATTGCCTACCTAATATGAAGAAAGTGTTACTTCAGAACCCATTCACTATAAAGTAGATAGAAAAGACCATATAATGATATAGACCTTTGAGAGATACAGCTGAGCAAAGTAAGCCTCATTCACTCTCTTGGTGACCCTAACAACTTTAACCTGTGACAAGCAATGTCATTTCATCAAAAGGTTTACAAGACACAAAATCTTAGAACTGCAAGTGGAGAAGAAAAAAAACCAAAAACTGGCTAAGCGGATACTATGTTCAGTATAACCAACTGACTTAACTGTCAAGAAAAAAGATCTAAAAGGTACAAATGTGGAGTCTGTACAACAAAGTTTGACAATAGCCTAAATACTACAATTTGTTATTGAAAATATATCTAGGCACCTTCCGAATTGTACTCAAACACAAAGGATGAAGGATTTCAAGTGACTAGGAATACATCAACTTACCACCCACCCCAGCTCCTCAATCATCAGTTTGACTACTTGATAAAAGGTTGGTCTAGCCTGATAAACAATCATATATCAAAATTTTTTTTTTCCAGAATGTAAGAATTGATAATCACAATAACCCCAAAAAATGCAGTCTTACAATCGGAACATCCCGAATCGCAGCCATCAGCAAAACACTAGGCATTTCCACTGGAAATGAAGAAATTTAAGAATCATTTTGTGGGGGTAAAAATAGTATTTGTAAGAAGCTAGCAAAGAAAATACATACTAACGATAATAGGAAGTAGAAGACCACTTCCATCTTCCATCTTCAACACAATTGCAGGGTGAGAAGCATAGTCTAGTGAGCTCCCGCCTTGGGGGCTATTATGTGTGCACCTTAAATATCTACCATCACGCATTTTTATCATAAATCCATCTGATCCACTTCTAACCTGAACTGCTTATCCAACAGAAATATCATGTAATCTATGAACCTTACAAAAATCAGAAGCCTACAACTTACAGGACAGTTTCCACAATAAGTCAAATCAATTAATATTGTTAGTATGCATGAATTACAGTAGTTTAAACTTTCAATGGCCTGCAAGGTTATAACACTAGCTTCAACACAACCAAAATAAATTCTTTGTTAATCTAAATTCTAATGTCCTATCCTTGTTGAGGAAGGGCATAAGTAGCACCAAATCATCCATCTTTTTCCCCTTAAATATTATAGTTAGAATAACTGAAACCTAGATATATTAACATGAAGACTACAGAAAAAATATATTAAATGCCTATGGAGATAAGGGTTTCAGTCTGTTAACTGTTAAATGGGAATTTTTTGAGCCAACTATAAATATATAGATCTTCAGTGAGAGAGAAATATGCCAAGCCTCAAATATCAGAAGAAAAAAAATCAAGTTCAGGGATATTACCAGCTTCGATCACAGAAGAGTTTACATACTCCTCATCATTTGCATTGAAATTGCCAGCCATGCTTCCATTACCATCAGAAGAGGAACTGAAACTACAACGAATGCACCACTGTTTCTTACCACAAGGTTTCAGAGACATGCTACCAACATGAAGTTTGCTTTTGCATCTAGGTTTGTATCCCCAACCGCCAATAGACACAGCCTTTGTGCTGTGATTAGTGATAACAGAACCAGATATTCCAGCGTAACTTGCATGAATATCAAGGAGGCAGTTAATTGATCCCTCTAGAACTCCCATCTTAGTCTCCTTCAGGACATGCATAGTATGTGAAAAACGTAATGGCAATAGGATAGATTAAGAGTGATAAGAGTACATAGTATCGTGAAATATAACATTGTGATAAAGAGAATCATAAATGCCTTGTTTTGCAATCTTAGCCCAAAATATAAATAGGCAATGTGAATCCCCAAAGTTGTAGCCTCATTTGATGGATTCTTGTGTTACATTGTCAGACTCAAGTCCAAAAGTAAGACCAAATTATTACATAGTTTTATGTAGAAACATAAATGTCTTCTAAAGCAAAATATTAGCAAGAAAAATATAAATTGGCAATGCAGAACTCCAAAGTTGTAGCGCATAGCTTCTCATTTGTTGGATTCTCAATATATAATGTCAGACTCATGAAATTCCAAAGACAGACCAAATTATCACATGATTTCATGTAGATCACTACAACAAATAAAGTAGATTCTTCAAGAACGTTTGCCAAAAAAATTCTTAATCCAATCTAATTTGGAGATGGGATATAAAAACAAAGTTGAATAAATTCTTAGCAATCACTATTTCACTTTGGACAGACTGTAGACCAAGACCATCTAGGGTACATGAAAAGGAAGAAGGCTTAATGTAGCTTTTGGATTAGAAAGAGTAAGATAGGAAGCTTTTTGAGAAGGTTGTCTCTACCATTACATCAACTTTTTAAACCATCTTGTTTCAGTCCCCCTGAAAAGACAAGTCAAACTGATTATTCCATCTGGCTAACAACAAATTTCCCACCATCACATCTAAATACTTTCTCAAGAGGCACTTAGCAGAACTTCAATGTCAAAGAATATGTTCATAAGAATGGTCAAGGGAATAAAACTTCCTTTGCTTCTTTATGTCCCAGTAACATCTTGATCGAGAATTTCAAGAAATAAATGCAATCTAATCCATATACAAGATGCATAGAATGTCTCAGTCCTAGTGTTCCTTATCAGGAAATAAAGAAGCAAACTCAGCAAACTTGCATTGCTTTGCTGTAATTGTTGCACTGCAAATATCACAATTTAAAACCGTCGCAATGGAATGACTTATATCACTACATCTTTGATGATCTTTCCCACTTGTGAGATATTTTGACTTTTTTCAACATAAATTCAATATTAGCCAATTCTAACAAATTCTGAGAGTCATATAAATTTTTCAAAAAATGTGTTAACAAGGAGTCAAGGATCAAGTAACCAGTAAAACCGCACTCAATCCAAAGTGCAATAATAGCACATATTTACTTACCATTGGTTCTCGCAATTTGTTTTTTTTAAACTTCTTTCTAAAATATTTCTGTAGTCATACTGTGACCCTGGTTATCATCCGTAGTTCTCAAAATAAATAAATAAGTGCATAAATATTATATATATATAAAAAAAAGATGACTCTTTTCTACAATGTAACCTGAATCGCAAAGATCCGGTCAATTTACACACACTGGGATCATACGCAACATAATCCAGGAAAAAAAATACCACGATATTACACTCCTACAACAGGATTGAGGTCTAATTGCAATATTTCATTGAACGAAACAGTCATTCCGTGGATGTCAAAAAAAACGGGGACATCTTCCTTCTCGAAAAAGGAACATGAACACCTCAGACCTACCGTAAAAGACAGCGAATACCAAACTTAGGCAACTACATATCGGACACCAAACAGACGACTACAAAGATCAAAAGAGCGCCGATTGACCAGACAACAAAAGGGAAAGAGACTAAGAGGATCGTTGAACAAAAATACCTAAAGTTCCTGAAATTGCCGATCAAACTGGAACTCCCCGGCGAAGAAGAATCTGGCTATCTCAAGTCCGTAAAAGGGCAATCTGCTTTCCCACGAACCGAGATTCCCAATTCGAAACTCCATTCCCAAACTCCCACCCTCTGGTTATAAACAGGTAGATACAGAGTCAGGGTGTGCGATATTACTGACACACCCTTCCTCTTCCTGGAAAATACCGAATACATTTATTGAATTAAAAAATTACGAAGAGGTTATTTTTGTACTTCCAGTGCTTTTGTTCCTGTCATACGTCAACTGATCATCCTTTTCCACCTCATTTTGAAAGTTTCCCGTGAACTCAAAAGACATAATTACCCTTGAAAAAGTCTTCGTACTAGGCAGCAGAGTTGAGAATTTAGAAGCATCTGAGGGCAATGTTTATCTTCAGAAGGGGACCGAACCAGACAAACCTACAAAACGGGTAATCGCCGGTGAAGATATCTAGCAGGGCCAACAATGCGCACCTTGGTCAGCGAATGGCCGGCACGTGTCCACGCAGCGAAAGACCGGATAAAAATCTTGTTCTTCATTCTTTCCGTCCGAAAATTTTAAATCATAAACTCCAATTTTAAAATTATCCCATCACTTGTACATTATCTCTCACAAATAATTTATCGATTAAAAATAATTTCACGGTATAATATTTGATCAAATGATCACTATAATATAGCAATGGATGAGTAAATTTCACTCAATCAAAAATGAATTTAAAAAATTATTATTCTCAATATAATATATCTCAATGATACTGGATGAGAACGTGAGTAAAAGAACTAAATAAATATATAAGGCATCATTTCATATTATTTTGAGTTTTTAGGTTTATTAATCTGATTTAATCAAAACCGGATCAACTTGGCTTATGGACTTAGATATCTTGAAATAATATGAAATCATATGTTATATGTTTATTTAATTCTCCTGATTATAATCATACTCTCAAATATCAATTTAACAAAATATATTTATATTGAAAGTAATGATTTTTTGAACACGAATCGACCCGATTCGTATTCAAAAAATTATTACTCTCAATATGATATATCTCAATGATATTTGATGATATGAATATAATCAAGAAAGTTAGACGAACATATGATTAATGAACCTTTTTAGGTAAAATGATATGAAATTAGATTCTATGTATTTGTCTAATTCTCTGATTATATTCATATCTTCCAATATCATTTTTCATACATTATATTAATCGATTGTGATGAACGGGATCCGAATTGATTGCTACACTATAGCAAATATCGATTTTGAAGAATGAAGTTGAATAGGTGATTTGATAATTTTAAAATTTAGTTATGTGATTTAAATATTTTAAAACTTTAATGATGTAGTTCATTAATTTGCGAGATTTTTTTCTACTTAGAATACATATATTTAAAGGATATATTCATTTGAATGTGAAAGCTTGGATATGAAATTTGAAATAATACTAACAAAAATTTACTTGCAATTGGCTTGTCTTTGGTCATAATGCCATCCATTATTTCAAACTCCAAAGTGTACAATAATGTTAATTCTCTAACTCGTTAATTATTATTTTTAGAGTAATAATAGGGAGAATGAAAATGAAAAAGTGAAAGTAAAGTGAATGATGTGTCATTTTACATACACACGTCCGATTATCGCTTGGATACCATCGGCAGTCTTCGGCCGCCGTCTCAAATCAAATTATACCCTGGGAGGCACGGTGAATCCGTCGGAGATCGTTACATATAAAATGTCACGTCATTCACTTTATCTTTCACTTTTCTATTTTTACTCTCTCTATCATTCTTCATATTTTTATTTCTTATCTTTTTCAATAAACATTGATCATGTCACTCTCTTGCGAGCAAATATTTATATGTTGAATCGCGTTAATTCCATGACATCTCAAGGTACAACCAGACGTTTCTTCCACCAGCACACAAACTTGCAGAGGAAGACCGGCCTCTTCAACAACCAGTGGCAGAAGAAAAGCATATCAAGAAACTCTAGAAAAATATTTTAATATAGGCCAAAGATTTGGAGGCCTCCAACGTTTCAAATATTCAACCAACCGGCACATGGTAAAAAATAGAATGGGCTCTCATACGTTACTCCATATGTATGTATATTCTGCATATATTTCAATATGAGTGACATTTGTGATTTGTTTTTCAACCTAAAGTGATCTAGGCTTCAAGTGGGTCGAGCCTATTGATATGCCAAAAGACAAAAAAGAAAAAGAAAGAACGTTGAACTTGGCCTAGTATTTTTGGTCCATTAGATGAGTTATATTCACTGTATTAGCAAAGTGGTACACAGCTTTCCCTAGGCCATCAAGTCTGACTTCACACTTGCATGACTGACTGCTGTTTAACTTGTGCATATATACGATCGCATACGTTACTCCATTACTCAGCTTATTGAACATCTTCCGAAAGCATGTTGCAAGCAATGGTTAACCAAGATGGTGGATATTCCCATCAGTTTAACGCTGCAAGTCGTAGTATTTAACCCTAAAACCCTTTGCACCAACCTTTCCCACTCTTCTCCCTCCTTTGGAAAAAGCAAGGTACTTGGGTGGCCATTCTGTCATCCGGGCTGAGCTGACCAAGTGCAATGCATCTTTCTTCATTGGCCAAGTGGAAGAAAACTCCCTTTGATGGGTGTGGATGATGTGGTGGAATCCTATCGTTCCCATGTGGCTCGTTTGATCAAAGGTCGTACTAAGCTGTCAATCAAAGTCAAGATGAATTAGATGAGATCCAAAAGGAGTGGACCCGTCCAAATGGTATTAGGATTAATTTGAACGAGCCTACTCAATACACTCATCGCCAGAAATAGAACTTGTCGGGAGACAAGACAACTACTAAGACTCAACTTTAGTTATTGACATCGCTTCGGTCTCAGCTCTAGATCGCAACAACCTCTTTGTCTCAGTTTTAGATTCTGATATCCTCCACGTCTCAATCTCGTATCCTTGCATCGCATCTCTCTCTATCTTAGACATATTCCACGCATCAGTCTCAAATTTCGACATCATCTATTTCTCAACCTCAGCCACAACACCCTCTTAGTCTCAGTCTCAGATCTCGGCATCATCTATGTCTCGCCCTCAGTCGTCAGCATCTTCCACATCTCAGTCTCAAATCTTGGCATTATCCATGTCTTTGTCTCTGTCGCAAACACTCTCTCTCTGTCTTAGCCTCATATCTCGATATCATCTATGTCTCGGCCTCAGACACCTGACACTCTCTCTGTCTCAGTTTCAAACCTCAGCATCATCCATATCTCGACCTCAATCGCTGACACTCTCTCTATCTCAGCCTTAAATGTCGGCATCATTCAAATCTCAGTCTCAGTTGTCGACACCCTCTCCGCCTCAACCTCAGATCCCGACATTATTCATATCTTGGCCTCAAATATCGACATTGTCTACGTTTCAGTCTCAAATCCCGACATCATGCCTCTCTCAGCCTTAATCGCCGACATTCTCTTAGTTGTTGACTTCGTCTATCCTCAAGGTCACTCAATATCGACTTCATTTCCTCATCCTCGAATCAAGCTCACACCCTATGCGAGCCCAATGAAAACGTGTAGGGCACACTTGAAAGTAGTATAACCACCTCACTAATGAGGTCGTTTCGCCCGAGAGATACGGACGACGATTGTGAATATTTTAGAACACGTGGCATCGAGTGATGGTGTCACGCGACTCACGCCCCCAAGGTCCATGCTTGCTCGAAAAACTGACAACGCCTTCCTTATACGATGTGTTGGAGCAATCTAGGTACCTTGGGTTTTGATGTTTGGGCAAAGGTTTAAGTTAGGATTATTGTTGTATTTGATATGCATTGTGAGTATGCAGGATATAAGTACAACAAAGGAGAAAAGTCCAAGTGACATCTTGGCAAAGGAAGACTCAACAACAAGGACCGAGGCCGAAGGAAGCTTCAGAAGGCAAGGCGTGATGGATGGGGAGACATCCGACGGACGCAAGGCTGATAGAGAAGGCTAGAAGGCTAGGTCTAAGTTGGTCGGGCGAGGATGAGTGCTGAGTGATTGTACTCGGGGTTGAAATCCTAGGTTTAGGGTTTGGGCAGTCGACTACTGCATGTAGCAGTCGATTGGTATTGGACACAAAAAGATCAGTTGACTGATCTTCTGTGCAGTCGACTGGTGTCGGCTGGAATTCGAACGTCGGGCTGTAACGTTCGAATCCAAGTGGACCAATCGACTAGTGTTGGCACCAGTCAACTGGTAATGGTTGTTTTAGAGTCGAGCTCTATTTAAGAGAGCTCAGTTTGGCTGAGCAAATGTAGACAAAATAATCTTGGGTAGAGCTAATTAGTAGTCTACAATTGCTCAGGCGTTGTGGCAAGGTTGTGGCGAGGTTTCTCCACCCACAAGGAGCGACGCGAGATAGCCGGAGGCTTTCCGGGGAGTCATCCTCCGACGGATCTAGATCATCCACCTTACGGACAGTCGTGGAGTATAAGTATCATCTCCAAACCACATAAAGGTTTGGTGTTATCGTTTGTTTATTTAAGTTGTTTATAATTCCGCTTGCGTACGCTAACACTCGTAGGAAGAAATCGACGCTTTGGGGGCAACGAGTTATTCACCTCCCCTCTAGCCGATGCACTGATCACCAACAAGTGGTATCAGAGTCAGGTTCGCTCTTGTTGGACTAACCGCCAAAAGAGCAAAGACATTAGAGGAAGATGGACTCGGAAGGTCCGCTAGGATGGGATACTCGGATCCCACCTCCATATGATCGAAATGACTTAGATTATTGGAGGAAGCGGTTGGAGACTTGATTCCAAATGGATTGGGACCATTGGACGGCATTGGAGATTTCATTCGAAGCTCCAACGAACAAGAAGGGAAAATGCCTCCGACCTCGGCATTGGACAAAGGAATAAATGGAGGAAGCGAAGTCGGATAAGGAGGTAACTAGAATTGTTTTAAACTTATTACCTTCTTATATTTGTTAGATCTTGTGCGTCAAGCTAGAGGGGGAGGGTGAATAGCATTTCTCGATTTTCTACCTATCACGTTAGCAAGCGCAAGCAAAAATACTAATAACAATAACAAACAATGTTAACGCAAACCTATTTACGTGGTTCGGAGATGATGCTCCTACTCCACGGTAGTCCGTAAGGTGGACAATCCCTT
Organism: Boesenbergia rotunda; assembly: GCA_024364735.1. Classification (NCBI taxonomy): domain Eukaryota; kingdom Viridiplantae; phylum Streptophyta; class Magnoliopsida; order Zingiberales; family Zingiberaceae; genus Boesenbergia; species Boesenbergia rotunda. Next base: position 64,522 of record JAGFNQ010006503.1, read on the forward strand.
AATTCTTCGGTGGATCACTCCCCGGATGCCCTCCGGCTAGCTCGTGTAGTTCCTTGTGGGTGGAGAAACCTCACCACAAACTCGGACACACTTCTGAGCAACAAAGACTACTAATGAGCTCTAACCAAGCTCATTTCGTCAGGAGCTCTCAGCCAAACCCGAGCCCCTTTAAATTGGTCTCTTGCCTGAAAATCCCGCTACCAGTCGACTGCCCCCAAGCCAGTCGACTGATCCCACTCAAATTCGACCGTTACAAGCCAAATGTTCGAATTTCAGCCACACCAGTCGATTGCCCTACCTAGGTTCCCTTCCCGAGTACAATTCTCTCAGCACCCAACCCCTAGAATTTCCCCGAGGACATTCCCTCAGCACTTGTACCCTGACGACTCAGCTGACTCCTCACCAGCAGCCTCGACTGTTGCCTTCGCGTCCTCTTCATCTTTGGCTCCCGTCCCTCAGATACGCACGCAAACCCTCGGCTTGCCTGTATGTCATCCTTCACGCATGCCTTGAAGTCCGTGCCCCTCGGCTGATCGTCCCTGCTATCTATGGTCCCTCGGGTGTACACAAGCCCACGACTTGCCTCGATGACACCCTTCACCGTACCTGAAGCCGTCCAGCTAAGTTAATATGTGTAACCTGCAAACCTACACACTCACATACACATATTAGAACATAAGGGTAAACCTAACTTAAACCCTTTGCCCAAATATCAAAACACATGGTCACTCCGAACCATAGATTGCCCCAACAATATTGTGTCTCGTATAGGTGATTACAAGAATGCTTATGAGCTATGGAGAAAGATGATAGCTCGAAATTTTGCACAAGGACATGGAGTGGAAGAGCCCAAGGATAAGGGCTCATTGGTCCAAGAGAATGAGAAGGATCAATCGAAAGTTGAATCGAGTTCAACATTCGAAGAGGAGGAGGAAGTGGAATCATCCACATCCTCAAGTGAGGAAGAAATAGAAGAAGTCTCCACTTCAAGGATTGAGGGAGGAGGAGAGACCATCCTCAATGCCGGAGCAAGAAGAAGTTTCCATCTCCACCAAAGCAAAGTCAAAGGATCACATAATTTACTTTGGGTGCAATCGAAAGAGATACTATAAGGACAAGTGTCCGTTGGGTAAGAAAAGGAAGTAAACCCTAAACTCAATTCAAATAATTTGAAAACTAACATGAGTTGTAGGGATGGAGTAAAGAAGGATAAGAAACATATAATTTGCTTCACGTGTGGTAAGCGGGGCCACTACCACACAAAATGCCCAAGGAAAGGAGAGCTCAAGAAGCTTGGGCATTTGAAGAAATTGGAGAGAAAAAAGGAGCTCAAATCAAGGAGGAGCTTCAAAAGTAAAAGGGAAGGTAATCCCTTATTTAAAATTTAATCCAATTTCAAATTCCTATATGCTTGTTAAAAATAATATAGATTATTTACCCAAGCATAATCATGGATCTATATTATTTAACCAAGCATAATCATGGACTTACGTATAATGATAGGAATAGGGTTAATAAGGTAGATAATCCTAAGAAATCATTACCCAAGACTAGACCTAATAAGACTAAAACTACCATGTCTAAGGTGAGGAAGGTAGTTAATGATCAAGGCATAAATCCCAAGAAGGGGAGATATATGCTTAGAAAGGTGGGTAGGTCTAGGAATGTCTAAGGTGGACATGTTGACTCTAGGGTTAGAGCTTTAGAGTTGAAAAATCAAGTCTTGAAGGCAAGGCTTGAAGAAATGGAGAGAGTCCTAGATAGGTTCATTATTGGACCTAGGGGACTTGACATGTGTTTGGGTGTCAAAAACCCCAAAAATGTCAAATTGAGTACCTCCCAGACCAAAAGAATGTCAAATGCTAGAAGGGCACAAGACATTGGTAAGGAAGGAGTAATCAAGGATAAGACATCCAAGATTAAGAAGGTAACGGTTGGGAGCCAAGGATCACCGGAGGTACACCGATGTGGATTAGTAACCTTGGATGAGTCACCTAAGGAGGTGGCTAAGGTTAAGAGCTCAAGGGGGAGCTCAAAGAGTTAAATTGGGATCCATGATAAATGAATCTCAGGAGGATTTCTCCCGGAAGTCTAGATGAACCATGGAGTGTGACAAAGGGGTAGGAGACGGATTTGAGTCTCAATCCTCAGGTTTTGGCACATTAGATTTATATTTCATACATGAAAATATGACATTGGGGTTATATTGCATGAAAATTAGTTTTTGATGTGTAAATATCGTATAAACCAATGCTACGGATGCATTGTGGTTTGGTATAGGCAAATACATCAAGAGGAGACCAAAATTAGGACTTTAGGTCAAGATTCTATTGAACCATTTAGATAGTTTAGGATTTTATATCAATCTTGGGATCCGAGATATATACATTTTTAAATGTATTTTTTCCAAGTAGACATGGGTATCACAAACCTCTCCATAAAATTTAAAAATTTTTGGAGACTTGTGGAATTTCTGATGCATTTCTGAAATTGGGTCAGAAATATAGAAATGGGATGATATTAGGGTATCAGTCGACTAATGCAGGGGTCAGTCGACTGATAATTCTGTGAATTAGGGTTTTCAACTAGGTCAATCGACTGGTAATTGTTTCAGTCGACTGATACAAGCTGAAACTATTTTTCAACAGTTGAAAAGTATCCTAATAATGTAAACAAGTGTATAATCTTATTGGGGTTAATACACTTGGTTTATGATCATTGGAGGTTAAAAAATCCAATAATTGAGATATTGTCGGAGTTCTTTTTGATGTGTGGCAAAGGGGAGAAGTGTTAGGTTTAAGTGGGAAACTAACATACCTTTGCAAGAAATCCAAGCTCAAGGGGGAGCTTAGGTGAAGGGGGAGCATTTGTTGACAAAGGGGAAGAAGTACCTTTGTAAGGAAAACCTACTCAAGGGGGAGTTTAGGTAAGGGGGAGTCTAAGGTTAGGTTCCATATTTATTTGTTTTGTTGTTGTTTTCCTAACTTAAACGGGCTGTCAAACATCAAAAAAGTGGAGATTGTTGGAGCAATCTAGATACCTTGGGTTTTGATGTTTGAGCAAAGGTTTAAGTTAGGATTATTGTTGTATTTGATATGCATTGTGAGTATGCAGGATATAGGTACAACAAAGGAGAAAAGTCCAAGTGACATATTGGCAATGGAAGACTCGACAATAAGGACTGAGACCGAAGAAAATTCTAGAAGGCAAGGCGTGATGGATGGAGAGGTATCCGAGTGACACAAGACTGATGGATGAGGCTAGAAGACTAGGTCTAGGTTGGTCGAGTGAGGATGAGTGCTCAGTGACTATACTCGGGGTTGAAACCCTAGGTTTAAGGTTTGGGCAGTCGACTGCTGCATGTAGCAGTCGACTGGTGTTGGGCATAGAAAGATCAGTCGACTGATCTTCTACGCAGTCGACTGGTGTCGGCTGGAATTCGAACGTTGGGTTATAACGTTTGAATCCAAGTGGACCAGTCGACTAGTGTTGGCACCAGTCGACTGGTAACGGTTGTTTCAAAGTCAAGCTCTATTTAAGAGAGCTTAGTTTGGCTGAGCAAAGGTAGACATAATAAGCTTGGGTAGAGCTTATTAGTAGTCTACAAGTGCTCAGGCATTATGGCAAGGTTGTGGCGAGGTTTTTCCACTCACAAGAAGCGACACAAGCAAGCCGAAGACTTTTCGGGGAGTCATCCACCGACGGATCGGGATCGTCCAACTTACGGGCAGCCGTGGAGTAAGAGTATTATATCCGAACTACGTAAAAGTTTGGTGTTAGCGTTTATTTATTTGTGTTGTTTATAGTTCCACTTGCACACGCTAACACTCGTAGGAAGAAATCGACGCTTTGGGGGCAATGAGCTATTCACCCCCTCTAGCCAACGCACCGATCATCAACACGACGAAAAATCTGAATCTTATATATATATCAAACTAATCCCCAATAATGACACAACCAACACGACTGGCAATAATAATATAAATAATAAAATATCACAACCACGTAGTTAATAATAACCACATTATACATAAACACCAAAAAACTTACCTTAACTTATTAGTAGTGTGAAACTCCGAATAAAAACATAAATCCACAGGAACAAGTCACAACTCAAAACCCAAATACATACATACAAGTCCCCAAAAATTGTAAATACAAGTCTACTAAATAAAAATATGAAACAACTACCGATGCTAAGGGGCTAACAGATAGATCCTCTCTTGACAACATGAGTCATAACTATCAACTACCTGAAACAAAAATAAAAGCAAGGGGGATAAGTCCGGGCGGACTCTGCGGGTAAAATAGATAGATAAATATGGTATATAAAAAGGATATATCAAGCAGACAAAATCAATGGTATACGGTCTCTAGAATATAGAGTATAAATCAAATACAACAACTATATGCATAAATATACCTGATATCCATATAACATGTAGGGGCATGATCAAAAGATCTCCATGATACATCAATAAATTGCTCATACTACTAAGCAAATTTAGATCATATACAAGTTCAAATCATAATTCATATATGTATGTTAATCAAATGCAACAAATCATAGCTCAAACAAATGTAGGAACCACAAACAAAATGCACAATTAACGCATAATATGCACATGATGCAATGACATGATCTATATACACTTCAACTACTGTTACATTGGGTAGTCGGGTGGATAAGATACAATCACCCAACACTTGTGGCTATGCAGAAAAGCCCAACACCTATAACTATGCATGAAAAGCCAAACACCTGTGGCTATAAAACCCCAAAAGTATTTGTGGGGACCTAGCACCTGGGGGTATCAACTGTTTGCACACAACTCTAGCTGAGTGTGACACAATAGAAAATATGACCGACAACCAATCTAAACCACAAGTGAGCTAGTGATTGTCAGCATGCAAATAATGTCAGGATAGTGCATGACACTAATATACACAATCTCAACTAAGTCAACAACCATGCAACAAATATGATACACATGTATCCAATCAATATCATGATAAATAAACATGCAACTAATCTACTGAATAGGGTATATATAATACCAACCACACCCTAGATGAGTCACATGATAATACTAAAGCACTCGCATATAAGCGGTACTCTTTAGATCAAAAAATAAAAGTTGAGACTGTATACATGAAAATATTGATTTAACTCACAGGAGCAAAAAAAGTATCAAGCAGGAAATACAAGTAAAACAGAGTTAAGGTAAATAAACCTACTTGGATAATAGAATAACCATGCATTTAAGATAAAAAAAAGCTACAGAACTAAGCAAGAAATATCTGTTTCGTAAATAACGTATATGTATCGAAGAGAACCTCCTCACGCTCAATATACGAATCCGATCAAAGTTATATATCAAGGACACATTTTAGTTATTTACACCATTAATAAATAGCTAAATTATTACTAAACTTAATTAAGATCTAATCCTCAACTTTAATAACTACAAGAAACTTATGACAATGGTGATACAAGATCAAAAGCTGAACCTCTTAATCTATTCATATAATATATTAATCCAATTAACCTCCAATTAGAAAACCTTAATAGAGTTAGCTTGATCATCAATCAACTAACTAATTTGATAATAATCACTTGCATCATATCCTATTTATCTTAGCTACCATGTGATGAATTCATATCTTCATTAATCATTTCAAATTGATTAATCAATTAAACAATACTCTTATTCATCTAATTCCTTTATAGGTTAATCAATTTATCATGAAAACCTTTCATGATCTAAATATCCCTAACCATATGATCAATTAAATAGTAAGTCCATCTCTAATCTATTAATCCAACAATTAGCCATTCATCAACCTACTATTTTGAATCAATCTAATTGGCAAATCAATTCCTAATCAAAAGGGAGCTCACGACACGGCTTCAAGGTCACAAGTTTTACGTACACAACTACATCTAGGATTTAGAATAACACAGTATTCATCCAAATTAATCCATTACACAGTTATAATCACATATAAATCCACCCAATCAAAATATCAGATTCAATCTCCCAAAAGTTAATTCACATAACAATCTAAATTAAGCTACCACACGCCTTACCTACTGTGATGCGCTGGCAACTAGTGCTTGTTGGGGCAATCTATGGTCCGGAGTGACCATGTGTTTTGATGTTTGGGCAAAGGATTTAAGCTAGGTTTACCCTTGTAATTTAATATATGTGTATTTGAGTGTGCAGGATTGCAGGTTACAGAAATTGACTTAGCTGGATGGTTTCGATACGGTGAAGGGTGGTATGGAGACAAGCTGGAGGCTTGTGTGCACACGAGGGACCATGGATAGCAGGGATGATGAGCCGAGGGGCGCGGACTTCAAGGCATGCGTGAAAGATGACATGAAGACAAGCTGGAGGCTTGTGTGTATCCGAGGGATGGGAGCTGAAGACGAAGAGGGCGTGAAGGCAACAGTCAAGGCTGCTGGTGAAGAGTCAGCTAAGTCATGAAGGGACAAGAGCCGAGGGAAGATAACTCCAAGGGCAAGCCAGGAAGTGGACTTCAAAGGGCACACGTGAAGGGTGGCATGGAGGCAAGCTGAGGGATTGTGTGCGCATCCGAGGGATGATAGCCGGTGGAAGAGGACTTCAAGGGGCAAGCCAAGGGAGTATGCTTGAAGGCACACGTGGAGGAGGGTCTTCGAAGTGAGGAGGAGTGTTCTTGTAAGCTGGGCAGTCGACTGGTAATATACAGTCGACTGCCAGCAGGAACAGAAACTCACAGAATGTAGTCGACCCTGGACCAGTTGACTGCTCTGGGAGCAGTCGATTGTCGTGACTGGTTGTGTTGGCTGAAAATTCGAACGTTGAGCTGTAACGGTCGATTTTCAGTGGGACCAGTCGACTGCCCTGGAGATAGTCGACTGCCCTAGAGACAGTCGACTGGTAGGGTGTTTTCCAGCCTTGAGCTTTATTTAAAGAGGCTCGGGTTTGGCTGGAGACCTCTGACGAAATGAACTTGGTTAGAGCTCATTAGTAGTCTTTGTGCTCAAAAAGTGTGTCCGAGTCTGTGGTGAGGTTTATCCACCCACAAGGAACTACACGAGCTAGCCGGAGGGCATCCGGGGAGTGATCCGTCGAAGGATCGAGGGATCGTCCACCTTACGGACTGTCGTGGAGTAAGAGCGTCATCTCCGAATCACGTAAATAGGTTTGTGTTAGCGTTGTTTGATTTTATTATTGTTGTTTTCGCTTGCGCACGCTAACCTTGTAGGAAGAAATCGAGAAATTTCTATTCTCCCCCCCCCCAGCAAGACGTCAACGATCTAACAATGCTATGCTATGATCCAATAAAAGCAACCCCCAAACCACAGCTCCAATTCGGCACAGAATAGTGCCCATAAGGATGGTCACCGCCCCTAGCACAATAGTGGATTTGCTTGATCCAAGGAGGATAGTTTCACTACTAATGAGAATGCAACTTACCAAAGACGGATTGCTAGCGATGGATCAAGTATTAGGAGTCGTCGACTGAAATCCTATAGCACCCCCTCTGGTGCTTTGTGTTAGAATCTTACAGTGTGCTAGAGGGGGGCGAATAACACTTTTCGATTTTTCTTCCTACAAACGTTAATGCGCAAGTGGAATAATAAAAACTAAAACTAACAAATATGAAGAACACATCGATTTACGTGGTTCGGAGATGAAACTCCTACTCTATGGCAGTCCGTAAGGTGGACGATCCCGATTCTTCAATGGATGCTCCGGAGCACCTCCGGTTAGCTCCTGTTGCTCCTTGTGGGTGGAGAAACCTCGCCACAACCTTGGACACTCACTGAACAATACTAGGCTACTAATAAGCTCTAACTAAGCAAATTTCACCCACAAGAAATAGCCTTAAACGAGCTCCCTTTAATAGAGCTTGAGGCTGAAATGACTGTTACCAGTCGACTGGTCCAACACTAGTCGACTGGTCCACTCTGAATTCAAATATCACCGCCTGACTTTTCGAATTCTGGTCACTACCAGTCGACTGATCCTGGATCAATCGATTGGTACATCCCTAAGTCTAGGGTTACCCTTCCCGAGTACATTTCTCTCCGCACTCGAACCCTCACGACTTAGTTCCTGAGTACAATTCCCTCAGTACTCGAACCCTCACGACCTGGTTAACTCTTCATCCAGCAGCCACGATCTGTTGCCTTCGCGCCCTCTTCGTCTTCGGCTCCCGACCCTCAGATGCACACACATGCCCTCATCTTGCCTCCATGCCATCCTTCACGCATACCTTGAAGTCCGCATCCCTCGGCTCATCGTTCCTGTTCCAGCAGCCTCGATCTGTTGCCTTCAAGGCCTCTTCGACTTTGGCCCTCGTCCCTCAAATGCGCACACAAGCCCTCGGCTTGCCTTCATGTCATCCTTTACGTACGCCTCGAAGTTCGCTTCCCTCGGCTCATCGTCCCTGCTTTGTCCATGGTCCCTCGGATGCGCACACAAGCTCACGGCTTGCATCCATGCCACCCTTCACCGTACCTGAAGACATCCAAACGAGCCTATGTGTATCCTACAAACCTGCACACTCATATACACATATTAGATCAACATGAAACCCTAACTTAATCATATTGACACACACATCAAAACCCATGATCCTCCATATCATACTTGGGTCGATTGCCCCAACAATCTCCCCTTTTTGATGTGTGGCAATATGTTTAAGTTAGGTGTAAAAACAACAACAACAGTTGAAAATTATAGACATAGCAAAAACAAGAGGCAACCTCCCCCTTAACCTATGTCCTTCACATAATCTCCAATTTTTCACAACACCACGTTAAGTCAAACGTAACTTAACACCACAAGTTCTCCCCCCTTTGACACCATCAAAACGATTACCCCAAGCAATCCTAGCCCTAGTGTCGATAAGAACCTATTATATTTCTGAAAAGCCCTCAGAAATCAACAACCAGAAGGATCAGTCGACTGATCCAGCATCAGTCGACTGGTGCCTTCAATTCGCAAACCCTCAAAAAGATCAGTCGACTGCCCCACGAGCAGTCGACTGATACTCAGTAACTCTGAATTTTCAGCCTAAATTCAGAAATCCCTAGAAAATTTCACAAAATTCAAAAAAATTTGAAACTTTACAAGCATATTTGTTAAGATATAGTCTACCTCAGAAAAATATAGTTTCGTGAAAAATACCAAATATGCTTGACTTTTAACAAAAACTCCAATTCTTTGAAAAACCATCATTTTGTATCAACTCTCAAGCCTACATTTGATTCTATGTGTTTGCCAAGCCCATCTTATACCATTTGAAACATAGAATTGTTTTCAAATCTCCCCTTTTCTTTATATATATTCTCAAGATAAGGTACATGATAAAACCTCCCCCTTCTCATCCCTTACCTCTAGATAGACAAATATATATCAAACTTTTCTTATACTTCACAATATCAAGATAGCATTATTTCATATGAGCAACATCAAATCATGAACTGAAAATTCATATAAGCAATATGAAAATAAAAATTCAAAGTTTCATACAAAGCTCAAACCCAAGCATAAAAGAAAATGTCACAAGGGTCATAGCCCCGAAGTTTTCAACCATTACAATGCCCAATTAACTGTTTGAGAGATAAATATAAATGCCTAAGCTAGATCTACTCTCAACACTAGCATCATCAAATCGATCTGCAATACATGTTATCGCCTGGAGGAGGAGGAGGAGGAGAGGCCTGATACATGAGGTTCCACTGCTGCATCATCGCATACATCTCGTCCTAGCGCTGCTGGAACCTTTGAAAGTCGCCTCTGAGACCCTCCTGGTGTTGTTGAAAAGTCTTAAAGTCCTCCCTAAGACCATGGACCTCTAGCTGTAGTAGGGAGAACTACTCCTATGTAACCCCAGCAGCAGCAGCAGCAGGCACAACCTCCTCATCAGAACTGGAGGAATCATGACGCTGTCTCCAGGCCATCACCCCCTGCCGGCACTCAATCCCTGCCAAGGACAGTTGTCGTGATTCGATCTGGTCGTAGTCCTTGGACAGACGATGTACTTGACCTCTAGTCGTGCAAATACCTCTAGACTCAAAGAACTCGGTCAAGACATGACAGAAGGGCATGTAGATCTTCGAATTGACACTATGCGAAAAATGGACAATGGATGCAAAGATATGCAAGGTGATATCAATATCTAACCGCCTCTCTAATGCATACATCATTACCAAGTGAGACAGTCGAATCTTCGACCTTCCCTTGGTAACAATAGGTAAAATGCAATTTAAGATAATTTTATACAATACATTGCTAATAGGAGTCATTCGCTTGGCTTTGAAGGTACTATCTAGAAGAGGGTGAGGATTATTATGGAAATAATAACAGTGAACTTGATCAACAGTGACATTAGACAAGGTTAAGGGCTCAATGACTTTAGGGAAACATGTAAAGGGGTTATTGGATGCCCTACACTCTAAAAATAACCCTAATACTGCAGGTGTGAAGGAAATGGTAACTCCCGCTACCATGGACTCATAAGTCCCATCATCGGGACTAATGCATGTGAGGTTGGCATAGAACTCTTTACATAGGTCAAGGTTAACATAGTGCTGACAATAGACCAGCTGCTCTAGACCAAAATAGGTGATCATCTCAGCAATATGAGGGGTTTTCTCTTGGAAATAGGACTAGTTAAGGTACCTACAATTCATTAATACAAAGTCGGTATTTGCAAATCTTCGTCGGCATTCCTCGGAACGGAATCGAGGTGCCTCAGGATCTGTAGGACCCTGTTAGGATGATCCCTTACCCAACCTTCTCTTTTGGACAACTCTAAAATGCAATTTACCCATACATGTATTGAAAACCCAAATGGAGATTAAAAACACAAAAAACATGCAAAAGGAGAGAGTTAGCTATAAATCATGAATGAATTGAGAGAAGTGAGGCAAACAACTCGTTACCTTTTCCCTGCTCGTTGCATGGTAAAAAATGATCGTGATTGACTCAACGAAGATGCCCTTTTTGCCCTAGGCTTAGATCCGAGTTGGAGAAAGACTGGCTAGGAATGTGATTTTAGAGCTTGGGGAAGGCTTGGAGCTGAAAGGAAGGTCGAGGGAGAGAAGAACTCGCAGGGGGTGGCGTTGAAACCCTAGGTTCGGCCACCCCCGCGCGGCTATTTCTTTTAAAACCACTTGTAGATCAGTCGACTGCCCCAGGGGCAGTCGACTGAGAAACCGAAGAGAAAGATCAGTTGACTGCCCCTGGGGCAGTCGACTGGTATCTTCGAATACCTGAGTTTCTGATTTGCACTAGACCAATAGACTGATTCTGAACCAGTCGACTGGTACCCTAATTCCAGCTTTTCTGTCCTAAACTCAGAAATGCACAATTAATTCCATAAATCTCTAAAAAATCTAAAATTTCATTGAGAGATTTGTGGCACTCACGTCTACTTGGGAAAAATACGTTTACAAGTAAATCTACTCTCAATCCCAAGTTTGACATGAAATCCAAAACTATCTAATTTGTTCAATTCATCCTTGGCCTAAAGTCCTAGTTTCGTTCTCTTCTTGATGTGTCTTCTCATCCCCAACCTTAAAGCATCCCTAGTATTGATTTATATGGCATCTACACATTGAAAACTAATTTCCATGTAATATAGTCTTATTTCCATCTTTTCATCCATAAAACTCCCTCTTGATGTGTCAACTCCCTAGGATTAAGACTTACACTAGACTTCCAAATCTTTTGGCACATTCCATCGTCCATCTAGTCTTCTTGGAGAAATCCTCCCGCGATCCATTGGCCATGGATCCCATTTTGACTCCTAGAGCTCTCCCTTGAGCTCTTAACCCTAGTCACCTCCCTAGGTGACTCATCCACAATGGCAAGACTACACCGGTATACCTCCGGTGCTTCTTGACCTACAACTCTAACCTTCTTGACTTTATATACCTTTTCCTTGACTAAATCCTTCTTCTTTCCTTTAATTTGCTTTTCCTTGCCATTTTTGGCCTTTCCTTTGCTATAATTATATAACATCCTTGCATATGATTTTCAACTACCATTTGATCTCCTAGATTGATATCCTAGACTCAATCTATCATTGTTAAGACTTTGACCATCCGACACAATGCCTAACCCCTTGGATCCCATAAAGAGTTTATCTAGGTTTTTCTCTAATTTATCAAGCTTTGCCCTCAAAGCTTGATTTTCTCTTTCTAGGTTCTTAACCTTAGTATCATCATGTCCATTTTGGGCATTTCTAGATCTACCCACTTGTCTAGGCATGTATCTCCCTTTCTTAGGGTTAATGTCTTGGTCCTTAGGTCTAAAAATTCTAGATTTATCATGATACATGGATTCCTTAGAAGTTTGGTACGTAATAGTAACTCTATTTTTATCATGATACTTGAACCCAAAATTACGCATAGGCAGACAATTTTCATTATTTCTATCACACATAGGGAAATTTGAAATATTCTTAAAGTTAGGGATTACCTCCCTTACCCTTGTAGCTCCCCTTTGATGTGAGCTTCTCTTCTTTTCTTCTTTCTTCCATCTTCTCAAATGCTCCAATTTCTTGAGCTCTCCTTTTCTTGGACATTTGGTGTGATAGTGCCCTAGCTCTCCACATGTGAAGTATCTAATGTGCTTTTTCCCTTCCTTTTCCCTACAATCCATATTAGATTTCAAATAAATTGACTTGGGTTTAGGATTTACCTCCTTTTTACCTAATGAACACTTGTCCTTGTAGTGTCCCCTCTTATTGCATCCAAAGCAAATGATGTGGTCTTTTGTCCTTGCTTTGGTGGAGGTTGAAGCTTCTTCTTACTCCGGTATTGAAGAAGGTCTCTCCTCCCCCACAATTCTTGAAGTGGAGACCTCTTCTTCTTCCATTGACGAAGTGGATGATCTCTCGCTTTCTTGTGCCACTTCACTTGAGGAGATGGATAATTCTTCTTCCTTTTCCTCTTTCTCTTCTTCTTCGGATGTTGAACTTCTTTCTTCATCCGATTGGTCCTTCTCCTCTCCTCGGACTATTGAGCTTATTTCCTTGGGGTCTTCCACTAATTGATCTTGTGTAGGGTTTTCATGAAATTCTACCATCTGGTTCCATAACTCATGTGCACTTTTGTATTCACCTACACCACTCATTACATCATTAGGCAAAATATTAACTAAAATTAAAATTACCATTTCGTTTGCCCTTGATTGTGCTTATTTCTCTTTATTCCAATATCTTGGCCGAAGTTTTTTCCCGTGCTTATCTCTTGGAACTTCAAATGGTTCTTCAAGCGCAATCATATAGTTCCAATCCATGTCAAACCAAGTCTTTGTCCACATCCTCCAATAATCGAAATCCTCGCGATCATAGGGCGGTGAAACATTGATGTCATCACCCAACATTTCCTCAATCGTCATCTCCTCTAGCTTTTTGCTCTCTCGGCGGTTAGTTCATAGATGAGGCAATCTCGCTCTGATACCACTTGTTAGAATCTTACAGTATGATAGAAGGGTGGGTGAATAGCACTTTTCGATCTTTCTTCCTACAAACGTTAGTGCGCAAGCGGAATAATAAAAACTAAAACTAATAAATATGAAGAACACACCGATTTACGTGGTTCGAAGATGAAACTCCTACTCCACAGCAGTCCGTAAGGTGGACAATCTCGATCCTTCGGTGGATGATTCCCCGGAGCACCTCCGGTTAGCTCTTGTCGCTCCTTGTGGGTGGAGAAATCTTGCCACAACCTTGGACACTCATTGAGCAATACTAGGCTACTAACAAGCTCTAACCAAACAAGTTTCGCCCACAAGAAACAACCTTAAACGAGCTCCCTTAAATAAAGCTTGAGGCTGAAATGACCGTTACCAGTTGACTGGTCCAGCACCAGTCGACTAGTCCACTCTGAATTCGAATATCACCGCCTGACCTTTCGAACTCTGGTCACTACCAGTCGACTGGATCAATCGACTGGTCCATCCCTAAGTCTAGGGTTACCCTTTCCGAGTACATTTCTCTCCGCACTCGAACCCTCACGACTTAGTTACCGAGTACAATTCCCTCAGTACTCGAACCCTCACGACCTGGTTGACTCTTCATCCAGCAGCCTCGATCTGTTGCCTTCGCGACCTCTTCATCTTCGGCTCCCGTCCCTCAGATGCACACATAAGCCCTCGGCTTGCTTCCATGTCATTCTTCACGCATGCCTCGAAGTTCGCATCCCTTGGCTCCCGTCCCTTAGATGCGCACACAAGCCCTCACCTTGCCTCCATGTCATCCTTCACGCATGCCTCGAAGTCCGCGTCCCTCGGCTCATCATTCCTTCTCCAGCACCCTCGATCTGTTGCCTTTAAGCCCTCTTCGACTTTGGCCCTCGCCCCTCAGATGCGCACACAAGCCCTCGGCTTGCCTTCATGTCATCCTTCACGTATGCATCGAAGTCCACTTCCCTCGACTCATCGTCCCTGCTTTGTCCATGGTCCCTCGGATGTGCACACAAGCCCACGGCTTGCCTCCATGCCATCCTTCACCGTACCTGAAGACATCCAACCAAGCCTATGTGTATCCTGCAAACATGCACACTCACATACACATATTAGATCAATATGAAACCCTAACTTACTCATATTGACACACACATCAAAATGCATGATCCTCCAGATCATACTTGGGTCGATTGCCCCAACACTTTGATCGTCGACCCTAGAGATGAAGAAGCCCGAGCGAGAGGGTAGGCGAGGAGGAGAAGAAAAGGAGAAGGGGGAAAGGAAAGGGATCGTTGGCTTGGTTGGCTGTGGTCGCATGGAGAAGGAAATCGGCGTCAGTTTGCTCGTGCGAGGATGGAAACCGCAAGGGAGAGGGGGTTGTGGCATGTCTTTGCAAAGGAGGAAAGGAAATAAGGGTTGTAAGAGGGAGAATATATTGCAAATAAGCCCATGGAATTTGGTTATTTACAGCTTCGTCCTTAACTTATGGTTTTTAGCAATTTGGGCCCCTCAACATTTGAGCTATCCAACTTACACCCTTAAATTTTGATTTTTAATCAATTTAGCCCTCCAAATCTTGCTAACCTGGATCCTACTCTTAGTTTAGGGTTTTAAAGAATTACCCTTCCAAAATCTAGGGTTTAATCCCCCTTTCAGCCCGGAACCCTAATAACAAGTTACCGAATTTTTTTTGAAAATTTCTATACATGGTTTTATTTTCTGATATTTAACAGGCAGAGAAACGGTTATGTAGTTATCAAATCTGGTATCCTAGATGCCTTATTAACATATGACATTTGGTGAAAGGAGGGGTAGCTAACGCCGTCAAATCTAGTCCCCACTAACGCATGCAAGGGCGATGCAACATCTGACGTGGAAATGCTCTTCTGATAATTATATAAACTCTAGAAAAGATAGATGCAAAGGGGACCCTTGATTCTAAATTTTGGACTACGCTTTTTTTAGATTTCCTCCGGCTCTCTCCTGTTACTTTTTTTTTACCTGCTCGAACATTATACCTCAAGTAAATCCTAACTTGAATATCATAGTGATATGTTAGGATCTCTCTCCAACATCATTCTAATATTCTATTGAAGTGCCCTTGGGCTATGGTGTAGCGGTAGAGCGACTAGTCGCTGTTGAGGCAATCTGTGGTCCGGAGTGACCAAGTGTTTTGATGTTTGGGCAAAGAGTTTAAGTTAGGTTTTCCTTGTGTTCTCATATGTGTATGTTAAGTGTGCAGGTTGTACAGGTTTACATATGTTGAGTCAGCTGAGGCAAGGGACAAGAGCCGAGGAAGGAGGACTTGGGAACGAGACGGCTATAGAGGGAGGGTGAATATAGACAATCGCTTGCCCCTTGAAAACTTATTACGATTTCTGCAACTCAAATATCAGTAGCACAGCGGAAAGAATGGAAAACAGAGTATGCAGAAAAACAAATGAGAGCAAAGCACACACAACTAGCAAGATCGCTAACAAGGAGGGTTTACAAGGTTCGGGGATAACTTGCCCCTACTCCTTGGCGTGCCCTTGAGGTGGGCGATCCCTTGATCATCGGCAGATCAAGCCCCGGTTAACACCGGATATGAAGCAACCTCCTTCTCGGTGGAGAAACCTCTTCACAGTGTGTTTCAAACAATGATATATAATGAGCACAATGAAACAACAACAAGAAAGATCTTACTCAAACACTTAGCAAGGAATAAACACAGCAAGCTTCCCGAGCTCCACCCAGTGGCGATCTCACGCAGACCCCTGTCTGCTTCGTGTCTTCCCACTGTCGGACTCCCAGCTTCTTGTTTTCTCCTTCAAGCGCTCAAGTATGATGAATGCTTCTCAATAGCTTGCTTAGAATGGATGAAGAACTCAAGAACAGCAAGCTTCTATGAGCAGAACGCAAGAACACACAGGTTTTCAAAACTCAATCTGATACTGAACTCAACTCTCGCGTTCCTTTTTGTTTCTCCGCCAAGCGACAGGTGACACCATCTCTGTAGCTCCCAGCTACTCCTCTGCCAACGCCAGCCTCTACTGAGCTATCTCTGGACTCACTGAGCTCCTCAGTCGAGCTCCAGTCTTATCTCCAGTCCGCAGCTCGCCGTTGCAACCTGAGATGGGAAAAGGGACAAACCTGCTTCAAGGAAAGCACTCTTTGACTTCTCCTTGAGTGTTTGAATCCTCCCCTGTCACCTGAAACTCAATCAGAGCATTAGAGCAGAAGATCACAAAGCATATCACATACATCAGCAAATCGGATATGATCAGACGCTCTGACGACGTCTGATAGTGAAATTTGAATTAAAGTGATCGGTCACCGGACCGATCCAGGGTGTGTGGATCGATCACCAGACCGATCCACTGCTTTGCTGGGATTCCCAGCTCTCGCAGCTATACACGCCTGATCGGTCACCGGATCGATCAGGGTGAATCCTGATCGGTCACCAGACCGATCAGATTGGATCCTGATCGGTCACCCAGACCGATCAGGCAAGATGAACAGTTGTTTTTTAATCAAACCCAAGATTTCTGATCGGTCACCAGACCGATCCAAGGCTCTGATCAGCAAGGGAACTCACTCACTGTTTGCTCCCTGATCGGTCACCAGACCGATCAGGAGCAAGACAGCAAGGAAGCAGCCTGCTCCCTGATCGGTCACCGGTCCGATCAGGAGCCACACAGTAGATTCCCAATCTCACTGTGCGCTCCCTGATCGGTCACCAGTCCGATCAGACATAGCTGGATCGGTCACCAGACCCATCCACTAAGGAGCAGCGTGCCAACAGTCCCTGATCGGTCACCAGACCGATCCAGTGACTCTACCCAGCCCTCCAAGCTAGGGATTCATCCACCTTAGCCCTCCAAGCTAAGGATTTTTCCATCTAACTCTCCAAGTTGGGAATTTGCACCTAACCCTCCAAGTTAGGACTTTTCACCTAGCCCTCCAAGCTAGGACTTTTCACCTAGCCCTCCAAGCTAGGACTTTTCACCCAACTCTTCCGAGTTAGAACATCATCCAACCTAGCCCTCCAAGCTAGGCACCTGACCCTCCAAGCCAGGACTTTTTCACCTAATTCTCCAGGATGGGAATTTGCACCTAACCCTCCAGGTTAGGACTTTTCACCTAGCCCTCCAAGCTAGGACTTTTCACCCAACCCTTCCGAATTAGGACTTTTCCAACACCTAACCTCCCAGGTTAGGATTTTCAACACCTAACCTTCCAAGCTAGAATTTTCCACACCTAACCTCCCAGGTTAGGATTTTCCAACATCATGCCTAATCCTCGATTAGGACTTAATCATAATCATCACAATCATCACACCTAACCTCCCAGGTTAGGGTTTTCCATATCATGCCTAATCCTCGATCAGGACTTAATCATAATCCACCTAACCTCCCAGATTAGGATTTTCCATATCATAATTATCCTCCTAAACTAAAATCGTTGTCAACACCAAAACAACAATCAGGGCCAGACTGCATCAACAATCTCCCCCTTTTTGTTGTTTGACAACCCGATTTTAAGTTTAGGGATTCTCAATCAATTTTCCAACATTATGAATCATAGGGGAATCCAGATCCTCCCCCTACAACATGGTCATTCTAAACTTAACCAATCACACTCTCTCCTCCTTTGTCGAACACCGAAAAGGGGTAAGAGGGACTGTTAAGATAAACTCCCCCTCAAACCTAGAGGGTCTCAACTCAAAAATGTGATAATTTATGGATTAATCATACGAACACATGTGAAAAGATTAAGGTAAGACATATCAGTCACATGTATCATATGAGAATGAAATATAGTCTCCCAAAGCATGCCATAATATTCATAAGGATCAACTAGACATGGCAATGTAAGCATGAATATGACAACCGAATAATCATGCAGATAATAGATATATAATCAGCATGACATCAACAATAGTAGAGTAAGCATGGCAGATAAGTCAAAACATGAGAACATCCAAGCAAGTAGCAAAATATGTGTGACTCAAGGTCACACCAACAAGGTCAGCGGGCATATAACCCAGAAGTCATGGTCAAATACATAGATAAAACAGCAGGTATCCGAGCTCAAGTGTCAGTAGGAGGGTCGTCATCGCGCATAAGGTCGTCCATCGTGGCGTCAGCAGCAGCAACAACTAGTGCACTCTCGTCATGACCCGCTAGCGGCAGCGCCCTCGCTTGGTTGCGATCCATCCACTGTAGCCCCTCGGTCCCGAGAGCAATGCCGGACTGAACAAGCATACGACGATCCAGGCGACAGTCTGGTCGATTCATCGGCACGAGTCGGCCCTGTGAGACGTCGATGCCAACTGACTCCAGCCAGGCAGTGATGATATGTCCAAAAGGCATGTAGATCGTCTGACCAGACCGCAGACCATGAACAATGATGGAGGAATAGATGGACGATGCTACGTCAAAATCGAACTGCAGATGCATCCCGTAAAGCATCAGGCAGTGAGATGTAAGGATCGCATCAAGATGTTGGACGTAGTTGGAAGAAGACAATTTGCGATAATTTGAAACAGAATAAAATCGATGGGAGATAGATGACGAGCAGGAAATGTGGGAAAGTTATAGATATCTGCACCAAAACCCCGTGACCTGGGGTGGCCTAGAAAATGTTCATATATGGAGTCCGGAGTGATTCCAGTAAAAGGAGCAGGAAGAGGAACAAGATGATATGGATAAAGTGAGAAATCGTTCTTAGAGTGACGACAACCCAAAAACCTAGTGAAGGATGATAGGGTAAAGTCAAGATCGACACCGGTGACACGAGTCCGCCATCCCGTGCCCTCCCCATTGGCCAGATTATTGTAGAATTCAGAGATCAAGTCAACATTGATCGGCCTTTCTAAGAAAAGGATGTTTTGAAGCCCATAGTACTCAATGATTCCTTTTATCGTAGGGCAATGTTCATAAACGAAGGTTCGGTCCACTGATCGACATGGCATTAGTTCGAAGTTGTGCCAATGAAAGTCTAGAGCATAGAGAATGTTCGGAAATCTAGGATGCGGAGGTGATGGAGGCTCACCGTTTGATCAGATTGCGTCCGGACCGATCAGATGGGATCCTGATCGGACTGGCGTGGTCCTGATCGGTCTAATGACCGATCAGACGTGCTCCTGATCGGTCGGGTGACCGATCAGGATTTGATCAGTAGGGTCCGAAGAGAAAACTCTGAGCTCCCTGATCGGTCTGTGGACCGATCCCCACAGGGTGTCAGATCGGTCTGGAGACCGATCCAGGCTAGCTCAGACACTTAGTCAATTTTCGGGAGATCCGACACAGGAAGGAGTCAGATCGGTCTAGGGACCGATCAGTCCTATGCCTGATCGGTCCGGTGACCGATCAGGGTTCTTGATACGACCTGAAATGTTCAGTTTCAGAATTTCTGAAATTTCCAAACGATCTTTAATGGATTTTGTCTAACTTGGACAGGTCTTTATGACTAACATTGATTCTTGAACAAGAATCTAAAGTCCTTATAGGTTCATCACACACTTTGACCCATCTTAATGAAGTCAAACTCAACCATCAATCAATCAAGCAAATTCAAACAAGTTTCTACTCCAACTTCAAGTGTCCAATCAAGTTGCCTTGATTGGAATGTCCAAGTGTGATCATGGAGCCATATACACATATGTTATGTAATGGTTTTCCCATACTTGGTCACCACCGTGATTATTATCTCTTCAACTTAATTTCTCAATTGATGCAATGACATTTCGAGAAATTGAGTTGAACCTAACATCTCACCCCATATCTAGCAAACAAAAACATTTTGGTAACCCTTATAGTTTGTGTGAGATGTTCCCAAAGTTACCCAATTGCTCCCTAACAATTTGAAATAATCATGAAGGGTTTTGACCACAATTTGAACATCATGAAGCCCGACACATTCCCAATTCCCGTCTTAGGAAACTGAATTCACTCTCGGGAAGTGGTTTAGTGAAAATGTCAGCTAGGTTTGACTTTGACTCTACATGTGAGAGTATGATGTTCCCCCTAGCTACATGATCTCTAATGAAGTGGTGTCTTACCTCAATATGTTTTGTCCTAGAATGATGGACCGGATTCTTGGTTAAGTTAATTGTGCTAATGTTATCACATAACACTTGCACACCCTTGTAACCCAATCCATAGTCCTCTAAGGTGTGGATCATCCACAACAATTGTGATATACACTCTCCCATGGCGATATATTCTGCCTCGGTAGTGGAAAGAGCAACACAATGTTGCTTCCGACTCGACCAACTTACTAAAGACGATCCTAGGAATTGGCAGCCCCCACTAGTGCTTTTCCGATCCAACTTACATCCAGCGTAGTCGGAATCCGTATAGCCCATCAAATCAAAAGATTCGGTACGGGGATACCAAAGACCTACACCAATTGTGCCCTTGAGATATCTCAAAATTCGCTTAACAGCAATTAGGTGAGATTCCTTGGCACAGACTTGATACCTAGCGCACATACCTACAGCAAATAGTATATCTGGTCGACTAGCTGTAAGGTATAGCAAACTACCTATCATGCTTCGATACTGAGTTAGATCAACAGGTTTACCACTCTCATCATTGTCCAATCTTGTGTTTGTAGCCATGGGAGTGGTTACCTCTTTTGAATCACTCATATTGAATTTTCGAAGCATTTCATGTGTGTACTTTGATTGGTGCACATGGATACCATCGCGAGTTTGCTTGATTTCAAGTCCGAGGAAGAAAGTCAACTCTCCCACTAGACTCATTTCAAACTCACTCTCCATGTGTCCGATAAATTCACGTAAATAGCCCTTGTTGTTTGAGCCACAAATTATGTCATCGACATATACTTGGGCTACAAATATATTGTCACCATCTCTTCGTAGAAATAGTGTGGGTCTATTTGACCTCTAACGAAACCCTTTCCAATCAAGAATGTCGACAACCGCTCATACCAAGCCCGGGGTGCTTGTTTAAGACCATAGAGTGCCTTCTTGAGCTTGTACACGTGGTTTGGATATTCGGTACTCTCAAACCCTGGAGGTTGTTCGACATAGACTTCTTCCCTAATTAAACCATTTAGGAATGCCGATTTGACGTCCATTTGAAATAGTTTGAAGCCTCGATGTGCTGCAAATGCAAGCATCAATCGGATGGACTCTAATCGTGCCACGGGAGCATAAGTCTCATCATAATCAAGACCTTCAACTTGACTGTAGCCCTTGGCTACCAAGCGTGCCTTGTTTCTAATGATTTCTCCCTTGTGGTTTAATTTGTTCTTGAAGACCCATTTAGTTCCAATAATAGTGGTCTTCTTGGGCCTAGGGACTAAGTCCCAAACTTGACTCCTCTCAAACTGACCTAGTTCATCTTGCATTGCTATAATCCAATCGGGATCATTTAATGCTTCATCAATTTTCCTAGGTTCAATTTCGGAAATTAGAGCAACTTCATTAGCCTCATTCCTGAAGAATGATCTAGTTCTAACCCCTTGATGGATGTCTCCAACGATTTGGTCTTGGGGATGACTAGAGGCTAGTCTCGTTTGCCTTGGTGTTGGTGGTGCTTCTTGAACGAGTTCACTAGACACAAGTTCAGCCTCAGGATCCGGCTGATCAACGAGTTGTCTAGGCTCACCGTCATCAGACTCATCACCATCAACAATACTTGGATTTTCATTCAAACTAAGTCTCCTTAGTTCGATTTGAACTCCTTCTACATTATCTGACTGGTCAATTGGTTTTGGAACTTCCTCAAAAACCACATCAGAAGACTCCTCAACTAGTCTAGTTCTCTTGTTGTAGACTCGGTAAGCTTTACTAACGAGGGAGTACCCGACTAGTATCCCTTCATCAGCTTTTGCCGTGAACTTTCCAAGGTGATCCCTGGTGTTTAGGATGAACACCTTACAACCAAACACCCTAAGATGTTTAACCGTAGGTGGTTTCCCAAACCAAAGTTCATGGGGAGTCTTTTCTAAAAACCTATGAATGAGAACTCGGTTTTGCACATAGCAAGCTGTATTAACAGCTTCAGCCCATAAGTAACTCGGGAGTGAGTACTCATTAAGCATGCTTCGTGCAGCCTCTTGAAGTGCACGGTTCTTCCTCTCTACAACACCATTTTGTTGTGGTGTTCTAGGAGTAGAGAACTCATGTCTATAACCCTTATCTTGACAAAATTCTAGAAACCTTTGGTTTTGAAATTCACCTCCATGATCACTTCTTATTGTCTTAATTGTTGATGATTTCTCATTTTCAACCCTTCTACAAAAAGAAATGAAAATATCTAAGGTTTGATCCTTATGTTTTAAAAAGAAAGTCCAAGTATATCTAGTGAAGTCATCAATGATAACAAAGCAATATCTACTTCCATTCAATGATATGATAGTGCTACAATCAAATAGATCCATGTGAAGTAAATCTAAAGCATTGGAAGTACTTACAGTGCTTTTACCTTTATGTGCAGATTTTGTTTGCTTACCCATTTGACACGCATCACATAATTTATCTTTTCCATACTTGATGCTCGGTAAGCCTCGAACTAGTCCCTTGTTGGCCAACTTCCGGATGTTCTTCATGTTCACATGTGCTAGCCTCCGGTGCCAAAGAGTGGACTCTTCTTGTTTTGACATGAAACACTTAGCAAGAGCATTAGTAGCACTTTTAAATGAAACTTGATAAATATTGTCTACTCTTGCTCCTACTAGTACCGTGTCCAAGGTGTCATTTTGTCTAACTAGACATTGACTTGGTTGGAAGTCAATTGTGTAACCCGTGTCACACAATTGACTGACACTTAGGAGATTAAACTTCATCCCCTTGACTAGAAGGACATTTGAGATTCTAAGACATTCGGATATTTGAATGTCTCCTATTCCTATGACCCTAAGGCTACCATTGTTACCAAATGATACATTACCTCTACTCTTCTTGTGAAATGTGGTAAACAATGATCTATCCCCGGTCATGTGTTTGGAGCATCCACTATCAACGAACCAAGTTGATAGATGCTCCCCCTCAATCACAACCTACACAATTCGAAAAATAGAAGTCTTAGGTACCCAAACCTTGGGACCTAATGCATCAACTAAACATGACTTAGGCACCCATGCCTTGACAACTTTCTTTTGGATCTTGGGTGTCCTAGATTGTCTCATGTCAGTCCTAGACATGAGAGATACAAAAGAGGGTTCCTTAGGGCGGTAACCAATACTGGCCCTATTGTAGACCGCTCTTTGGGCATTCAAAATCATATCTAAGGTCTTAGAGCTATTTGAGAATTTCCCAAGAATATTCTTGAGCTTCTCAACTTCACTCTTCAAGAATTGGTTTTCCTCTACTAACCCATTATCATGCATATCACTGATTTCCTCCACCTTAGAGGATTTCAGGCTTACAATCTCATGTTTCAAAGCTTTAATTTCATCTTCTAGTAATTCAACATGCAAATCATCAATGTTATCATCCCTAGAAGCTTTCAATTGATCAATTTCTAATTGCAATGCTTTAACTTTATTTTTGGATTTCTTAAGCATACTAGTTAACCATGCAATTGTTCTATAACATTTTTCAAGCTCGGGAGAAGTTACCTCTTCATCATCCGAAGATGATGAAGCCGCGTTTGAGGAGCTTGAAGTTTCTTCACTGCCCTCCTCTCCAAGAGCCATGAGAGCCACTTGCCTTGTGCTCTTCTCCTCCTTCTCGTCATTGGATGAGCTAGAGGATGACTCATCCCAAGAGGCCTTCAATGCCTTCTTCTTCTTCTTGGAATTCTCTTCTTTTCTTTTGGATTTTTCCTCCTTCTTCTTAAGCTTCGGACACTCATTCTTGAAGTGTCCTCTCCTACCACACTCAAAACAGGATGCATTATTCTTATCAAGTTTGGATTCACTAGTATTACCTCTCCTCTTGAAACGTCGATCTCTTCGCATCATCCTTCGCACGAAGTTCGCTATTTCGGATGAAGAGGAGCCACTGCCATCTTCCTCTGAGTTTGACTCGGATTCGGAGGAGGATGAAGATGATGAGATCTCTTTCTCCTTCTTCTTCTCCTTCTTCTTCTTGTTGATCTGGTCCCCTGCAACTAAGGCAATCCCCTTCTCCTTGGGGCCTTTGTTAGCCATTTCATGCAATTCCATCTCACAAAATAAGTCATCTAATTTTACAATAGATAAATCCTTGGATACTTTGTAGGCATCCACCATGGATGACCACAAAGCATTCCTTGGAAATGCTTTCAAAACATACCTCACAAGGTCACGATTTTCGACCTTTTCATCAATTGAATGAAGTCCATTAAGAACTTCCTTGAACCGGCTATGGAGCTCACTTACCGACTCATTCTCCTTCATGGAGAGATTTTGAAGTTGATTGAGGAACAAGTCCCTCTTTGCAATCCTCGAGTCTCGGGTGCCTTCATGGAGCTCTATGAGTTTGTTCCACAAATCTTTTGCACTCGTGAAGGGACCAACCTTGATGAGTTGGTCTTTGTTCATGCCGCATTGTAGAGTGACAACCGCCTTAGCATCGGCTTCACTCTTCCTTGTTTGTTCGGCAGTCCACCGAGATGATTCGAGTTCCTTGCCTTCATCATCCTTAGGAGGGATGAATCCTTCCTTCACCGCGAACCACGTATGGATATCCATCTTCAAATAATATTCCATCTTTGATCTCCAATATTGGAAGTCGGCGCCATCAAAGAATGGAGGTCGGGTGGTGGAGAAGCCTTCTCTCAAAGTCATCTTGATGAGAACTCTCGGTTGTTAAGCCGTAAACAGAGCACCTTGCTCTGATACCACTTGTTGGGAACGAGACGGCTATAGAGGGGGGGTGAATATAGACAATCGCTTGCCCCTTGAAAACTTATTACGATTTCTGCAACTCAAATATCAGTAGCACAGCGGAAAGAATGGAAAACAGAGTATGCAGAAAAACAAATGAGAGCAAAGCACACACAACTAGCAAGATCGCTAACAAGGAGGGTTTACAAGGTTCGGGGATAACTTGCCCCTACTCCTTGGCGTGCCCTTGAGGTGGGCGATCCCTTGATCGTCGGCAGATCAAGCCCCGGTTAACACCGGATATGAAGCAACCTCCTTCTCGGTGGAGAAACCTCTCCACAGTGTGTTTCAAACAATGATATATAATGAGCACAATGAAACAACAACAAGAAAGATCTTACTCAAACACTTAGCAAGGATTAAACACAGCAAGCTTCCCGAGCTCCACCCAGTGGCGATCTCACGCAGACCCCTGTCTGCTTCGTGTCTTCCCACTGTCGGACTCCCAGCTTCTTGTTTTCTCCTTCAAGCGCTCAAGTATGATGAATGTTTCTCAATAGCTTGCTTAGAATGGATGAAGAACTCAATGTTAGTAATATGAGAGAAGTGTCCTAAGGCAATCGCCTTATGATGTAAACATTTATTTTAATAAATGATAATTCACTATTTGAGTATACATGTTTTGTGTATTTGATTGGGATCTTAAACTCATCTACTGAATGTCCGCAATACAACTCACAGCATAAGAGAATTTGTGATGGGATCACAACTAGTGATTATCTCTAATGTGCAATTGTGAAGTATTGAAATTATCCCTAGTCGATGAATTGATAAAAACGGACACTATCAATTCTGTTGAGACTAGCATGGGTTATTCTCTAATCAGTTGATTCTCACTAGCTGGTGACATTGGGATGTCCGGAGATAAACATGGATGCTAGTTAAGGGAACTAGTTCATTGGAGTGACTAGCTGTAAGACTTCATATGGGAATCTACATGTAGATATGTCAATGAAGATCTTACTGCGGCTTAAGTGCGATGTTCCTTTGACTTGCGGTGTTCAAGTCATCTTGGTCATGGAGACTTATACTTTGACATCTTAAGCAAGCATCTCTAAGGAGGTGTGGACCCAGGATGATCGGGTATAAGCCGAAGTGCCCGAAGATGTTTGAACAGCCTACAAAGGATTCACCACTCCTTGCGAGGAGATGTATACCCAGGCCTATCGTCGGATTGTTACTCAAAGCCTCTGGCCAGAGCATATCATGATAAGAGTGTGAGTCTCTTAAATACATGAGAGTAATTAGAAATCCAAAGGACGAGAAAGACACTACTTGGGCTAGGTGTGACGTAGTCAGCCTAGTGGGGACTGATACCATAGACCGTGTCCTGAACCAAGTGGGTATAAGGTGGTGAAGGGAATGAGGCACGATTCATTAGAGCTGCTGAAGGGTTTCAGAATAATTTCTTCTGGGGTCAAACCGTTGATCTTTCGATTAATTGGGGATTATGATGTACTACTAGGTGCCACTCATGATTGTTCTATAATTAATGGGTTAATTATAGACGGCCAACATAAATCGAAAGCCTATTTAGTCACACGTAATACGAGTAATCCGAGAGATTTAAAACGAGTTGAAAATTGGATTTTCCGATCAAGAGAAATAAGTCGAATCTGAGTTGGTCAGAGGCGCAATGGAAGCTAAAAATGGCTAAGTCTTTTGAAGGCTTTTTGGGCGAATTAAATGAGTTTAATTCGCGACGGTTCGGGTCGGTTTGGGCCGGCCAAAGAGGGTGTTAACCCTCTTTGGGTGGCCGGCCAATAAAGGAGAATAAACCAAGTTTATTTTGGTTTAATTAATAAAATAAATCTAGCGCGATTTATTTTATAAATTATGGATAAATAAATTTGTATAAAGAAATTTATATAAATAAAATTTATAGAAATTTATTCTTTTATGGAAGATTAAAATAATCCATGAATTGGTTTATTTTAATTTTATAAAATCAATTATGAATTGATTTATCCATAATAAGAAAGTTTATAAATTTCTTATAAAATTTATTCCATAATTTAAAGAGAAGAAGAATTAGTTTTATTATAAATTAGTTTATAATAAAGACTTGGTTTAAACGGAATAATTAGTTAAGAAAATTTATAGGATAAATTTCTTATAACTAATTCCGTTTAGAGGGAGACTTAGCAAAGAGTTGCTACTATATAAAGGAACCAAAGGCTAGCCCTTAATTCCGAACTAATCATCTAATGATAGAGCTCTCCCTCTCTCTCTCTTAATCTTCTCCTATCCCTCTCCTTCTCTTGCCTAGGGCCGGCGCCCTTCATTGAGTTAGGGCCGGCTCCCCTTTTGGTTGCTAGGGCCGGCGCACCCTATCAACTCCAAGAGAAGTTGTCGTGAGCTATACGAAGAAGAAGAACCACAACAAGAAGAAGAAGAAGCGGATAGCGACTCCTCTCCTCTCGGAATTCGATTCCGTTACTTCTTGTTGGTTAGTTTCTAACTCTTCTCTTGATCCTTCTAGTTGTGCCTTCCGAGAATCTAGTAGTTCTCGTCGGCGCAAAACTCGTGACTTTGTGAAGTCATCCCGAAGAGAACTCGGCGTGGACGCGAATAGAGGCGGAGCTTCCAAGGGACGCTACGGTTGGATCTCGTCCCTTACTTCGAGTTACGAGAGGTACTTGGTAAATTTGTTTACTATTCCGCAATGTTTTATTTTATGATTATGTCAACACACCATAAGATTGCATGCTAGATACGAAGTTAAAATAATTTAGGAAATTATTTTATGCAAACTCTTCCGCTGCACGTAAAAATTTTAAATTTTACGAACTCGTATCCTTGTCGACATGCACCCGGTCCCAACACTCAAGAACAGCAAGCTTCTACGAGCAGAACGCAAGAACACACAGGTTTTCAAAACTCAATCTGATACTGAACTCAACTCTCGCGTTCCTTTTTGTTTCTCCGCCAAGCGACAGGTGACACCATCTCTGTAGCTCCCAGCTACTCCTCTGCCAACGCCAGCCTCTACTGAGCTATCTCTGGACTCACTGAGCTCCTCAGTCGAGCTCCAGTCTTAGCTCCAGTCCGCAGCTCGCCGTTGCAACCTGAGATGGGAAAAGGGACAAACCTGCTTCAAGGAAAGCACTCTTTGACTTCTCCTTGAGTGTTTGAATCCTCCCCTGTCACCTGAAACTCAATCAGAGCATTAGAGCAGAAGATCACAAAGCATATCACATACATCAGCAAATCGGATACGATCAGACGCTCTGACGACGTCTGACAGTGAAATTTGAATTAAAGTGATCTGTCACCGGACCGATCCAGGGTGTGTGGATCGATCACCAGACCGATCCACTGCTTTGCTGGGATTCCCAGCTCTCGCAGCTATACACGCCTGATCGGTCACCGGATCGATCAGGGTGAATCCTGATCGGTCACCAGACCGATCAGATTGGATCCTGATCGGTCACCCAGACCGATCAGGCAAGATGAACAGTTGTTTTTTAATCAAACCCAAGATTCCTGATCGGTCACCAGACCGATCCAAGGCTCTGATCAGCAAGGGAACTCACTCACTGTTTGCTCCCTGATCGGTCACCAGACCGATCAGGAGCAAAACAGCAAGGAAGCAGCCTGCTCCCTGATCGGTCACCGGTCCGATCAGGAGTCACACAGTAGATTCACAATCTCACTGTGCGCTCCCTGATCGGTCACCAGTCCGATCAGACATAGCTGGATCGGTCACCAGACCCATCCACTAAGGAGCAGCGTGCCAACAGTCCCTGATCGGTCACCAGACCGATCCAGTGACTCTACCCAGCCCTCCAAGCTAGGGATTCATCCACCTTAGCCCTCCAAGCTAAGGATTTTTCCATCTAACTATCCAAGTTTGGAATTTGCACCTAACCCTCCAAGTTAGGACTTTTCACCTAGCCCTCCAAGCTAGGACTTTTCACCTAGCCCTCCAAGCTAGGACTTTTCACCCAACTCTTCCGAGTTAGAACATCATCCAACCTAGCCCTCCAAGCTAGGCACCTGACCCTCCAAGCCAGGACTTTTTCACCTAATTCTCCAGGATGGGAATTTGCACCTAACCCTCCAGGTTAGGACTTTTCACCTAGCCCTCCAAGCTAGGACTTTTCACCCAACCCTTCCGAATTAGGACTTTTCCAACACCTAACCTCCCAGGTTAGGATTTTCAACACCTAGCCTTCCAAGCTAGGATTTTCCACACCTAACCTCCCAGGTTAGGATTTTCCAATATCATGCCTAATCCTCGATTAGGACTTAATCATAATAATCACAATCATCACACCTAACCTCCCAGGTTAGGGTTTTCCATATCATGCCTAATCCTCGATTAGGACTTAATCATAATCCACCTAACCTCCCAGATTAGGATTTTCCATATCATAATTATCCTCCTAAACTAAAATCGTTGTCAACACCAAAACAACAATCAGGGCCAGACTGCATCAACAGGAGGACTCCAAGGGCAAGCCGGGAAGTGAACTTCAAAGGGCACACGTGAAGGATGACATGGAGGCAAGTCGAGGACTTGCGTGCGCATCCGAAGGACGATAGCCGGTGGAAGAGGACTTCAAGGGGCAAGCCAAAGGAGAGGACCTGAAGGCACACGTGGAGAAGGGCCGAGAAAGTGAGTAGGAGAGCTGTGGTAAGCTGGGCAGTCGACTGGGGGTTGTCCAGTCGACTGTCAAAACTCACAGAATGGATTTGGCCCTGGACCAGTCGACTGCTCTGGGAGCAGTCGACTGGTGTACAACTGGATTCGAACGTTGGGGGGTGTCAATGGTTGAATTTTGAGTGGGGCAGTCGACTGCCCTGGGAGCAGTCGACTGCCAGTGAGGGTTTCAGCCCGAGTCCTATTTAAAGTGGACTTAGTGGTGGCTGAGATTCTTGACGAGTTTGGTCTTGGTTAAGGGCCAAACAGTAGTCTTTGTGCTTAGAGGTTCTCAAGGTGTTGTGGTGAAGTTTCTCCACCCACAAGGAGCGACGAGAGCTAGCCGGAGGTTATCCGGGGAGTGATCCACCGACGGATTCTTGGATTAGTCACTCGGCCTGGGTGGATACCAAGTAAATCTTCCGTGTTAGCATTGGTTAGTATTGTTTATATTGTTTATTATTATTTCCGTTGTGCAAACTAACCGTGTAGGAAGAAAGATCCGAAGAAACGCTATTCACCCCCCTTCTAGCGGACGTCATCGATCTATCAGTCGTTATCTCAGACATCCACGGTTTGATCCCCATCTATGGCGTACTTTGTAGAAATTTTTTCTCTAAATGGAGCGTGAATTTTGGGAGGTTGAGCTTCTAGATCACCCATCACGAATGCTTCCCGATTTATCTGATCATTAATGAAATTTTTTTGTAAAATCAGATCGATCACCCAAATTGAGGGGAAATTTTCTTAAACTCTCAAATCCTAAAATTTTCTTTGCATGCAATCCCCATTGAAACTTTTCTTTGCATGCAGTTCTTGATGAGATTGACAAGACAGTTTTATGAGTATTATTTGAAGAAAGTTAAGTATAAAAGTTAAAAATTTAAGTATATAAGGTTGCATCCACCACATCAAGAAACTGTGTACTCAATTTTCACTCTTTTATACTCAAGTTTCACTCTTTTATACTCAATTTTCACTGATGTATACTCAATTTTTATTTTTTTATACTCAATCCATTATGGAGTAAATGTAAAAAAAATCTCAAATGAAGAATGCATGCAAAGATCAAATGAAGATTGAGGAGTTTTCACAAATTTATCGTCAAAGTGATCTATTATCTGATTTAATATTTATATTGAAGCACATTTTAAACCCTCCTCGTCATCTTCGCCGACAATCTCAAAGAGAATTGACTCTTGATTTGACTCTCCAGTATCTGACAGGAATAATGGGTCTAAAAGATTTTCCAAAAAAGATAAAGGCTTCATTCTGATTGCCAAATGCTCTGCCACTACGGGGCACAGGGGGCCACGGGTCCAGTGGAAGACGAAGTGGAGGTGGTAGTGGTGGCTCGCTAAAAAGCTAAAGCCAAAGAAGGATATCGTGCGATCTTTAGGAAGATGATATGTTAATACCATATATTTTCCAAGGAAGGGGCATCCCACCGCCTTTCCTCTTTGATGTTTAGCATCAACCTCTCATTCAGAAGCAGACAAACAGTGTTCAGTAGTGGCTTTATCTTCTTCCATAAAGAAAATTGTTAAAAAGGGACTGGAATAGACCCAAGTCTTTTTGGATATGATGAGAAAAGAAAAGCCAGAATTTCACAGAATATTGTCCTTTCCAATGCCTTGTGCTTAATTTATTCTTCCGAATTAAGCATTCTCAGAGTTTGCAGAATCCTTCGCCACAGTCAATCGCAGTAAAACCTTCAGTAGATTACACATGGTTCGACTTCTTCTTTGAGAATTTTCAAGAAATAAAAAACAAACAAACAAAAATGTGCGAGATTTGAATATGGATTTAGCTTGGTTGTTTTGTCTTACTTTGTTCAGAAGTTGAGAATTCAACTTCAATTAGAACTCTTCATTTTTCTCTACCTTCCATGAGAGCGACAGACGGTCTGAAAGCTCGTCACTTGAAGCTTCCCCTGTTACAGTCACACTTTGATTATTGATTAGGGGAATACTGTTCTTTATTTACTTCGAGTTTTGTCAAAAGATTCAGCTGGTGAATTAAGTTATTTCCCACCTATCTATGTTTTCTAGGTTTGTTATAGCTGAAGACTAATAGAAGAAAAATTCTTGAGCTAAAACTTATCCTCGATCATGATGTTGGAGACTTTCAGCTTCTTTTATTTTTTTTTAATTTGCTCATTTTTGGATAACAAAACGCTGTTCCTAGATCGATTCAGATGCTGATAATATTTATATATATTTTTTGTTTTGTTTTGTAGTTTCTTGAAGAAATATGCTCCTGCTGGAAGAATTAAACGCTCTCATGCATGCATGCCTTCTTTGGGATGAGACGAATAATTTGAATAAAATAGTTGGGAATTTTATTCCATTCCCGTCCGTGGAATAAAATTATATTTATTTATTTATTGTCAAAATAAACACACTGCATATTTTCTGGGGAATTAAGCAACTATTGAGTGACTTTTCAAAGTCTCCGTGGCTGCTAAAGTGAGCACTGATATGCTTATTTTTCTTCTTTTTTTAATGTTGTATCGAAAGATTTTTATATTGGCATGATATTGTTAACGTTAGATCTGATTTTATTTGTAGGCTAGCTCTATAAAAAAAAATCTCATAAAATTCCATGTCAATTGAAATATCTTGATTCTTTTAAAATCTATGATCTTATTTTTAATATGAGACTTTAGTAAATGTTTAATAATTTTCTCCTCAAATAAAAAATTATAGTTATTCTGGTAATCCGAATCTTTCTGTAAACATTCGATTATTCTTAATTTGTTTTGAGATTCTCCTCAATTTCGTTCAAGAACATCCTACATGACGTTTAATTTGGACATGACTCTGATATCATTTGCTGTTATCGAAAGATTTGTATATTTTTATAATAGTATAATATTATCTATTTTAATCTAAACTCCTATAATTTAGATCTCATAAAAATTTCATATAAATGGAGATATTTTTATCTTTTTAAATTTATAAGTTTTTAAATGTATTTTTAATATGAAATTTTGATTGTATTCCACCCCTTTATTTTAAGTCATTTCTTCATTAGGATTTACTTTTCAGTGAATTTACAAAAGCCACTTCTGTTCCTCAATAATGAAAAACATATAGCAAAGTTCGTATTTAAAATTATATAATTTTATAAGGCGTACTCCATTTTTAGATTTTTAAATGACTCATATTTATTTTTTATTTTATCTATTATGGCGTCGTAAAAATAAATATTATTGTGATGTTAAATTTAAAAGAACAGTATCATTATAATATTTTTTTTTAACATTTTAAAAATTAATATCATTTTCATTCATCATAAATCCGTATCACAGTGATATTTAAAATGTAACACTATAATATTGGTGTTCTTTAAAATCTAAATGCGTCCGGGATTATGATACAGTAATATTTACAGTTCGATCTCTAATTTCGACATATTTTATAAGATTTTTTTCTAAATAAGGTGTAAATCTTGAGATGTTGAACTTTTTGACCGTCGATTACGAGTACTTTTCGATTTATCTTAGACTCTGAAAAATTTTTATTGGATCAGATTGATGGTCAAGATTTCATATCACTAAATCTCGTTAATAGGTTTTTTTTCTCTAAAATCCAACACTACATTATTGATGTTCTTTGAATATAGTCTGTAATTTTGCAAAAATGAAATTCATCACTGTGATGACTCCCTAATTATTTCACATTATTGAGACAGGAAATTGAATTAAAGAAAATTTTGATAAAAGTCCCCAACATCAAATTGGGCTTTATATGCACTTCCCAACTCAAAATTTCTTTGCATGCATTCGCTGATGGGATTGACAAGACAGTTTTGTGTGTTATTTTTTTCAATATAAAAGAGTAAAAATTTAGTATATATTGTAAAGATTTAAGTATAAATTGTCTGAGACTAAATACTAATTTAAGAAATTTGAGTATTATTTGAAAAAATTTGAGTATACATTGTTTCAGTATATAGTAAAAATTTCAGTACACATTGTAAAATTTTAATTACAAATTGATTTAGATTGAGTATTATTTGAAAAAATTTGAGTATAAAATTTAAAAATTTGAGCATGTCAGGTTGCATCCACCACATCAACATTTTCACGAGGGGTCACCGAAACTTTATGCTCAAATTTCTTAAATTATTACTTAATCTCAAACAATTTATACTTAAAACTTTAGAATGTATACTAAGTTTTCACTCTTTTATGCTCAATCCATCAGGGAATGAATGTAAAGAATTTATCAAGTGGGAAGTATATGTAAAAGTCAATTTGAGATTGGAGAGTTTTCTCCAATTAACCGTTGAATTAAATCATGTGTATTTTGCTAATTTTATTATGAATCGATCCTCCAATATTCTTTGAATATTTTGATACTCTTTAAATATAATATTAGGCGGCACAAGTTGATTTGCACGCTCTAACTGTCTCAATCCGTCTCACGATAAATACAGAAAAAGTAAATTATAAACGTTATTAGCTCGAATAATTAATGACTACGTATACATATAAGGGGTGACAATCATCTAACTTTGGTAGAATTTGATCCCAGATCTCATGGTGATGATATCTCATATGTTAGCTATCAGTCAATTTTGTGGGGACAAATATGAAAATAAAAATATAACATTATAATGGTAAAAGGCAAAACGTTTGCCCCTAATGCCCTCAACAATTAACCCTTGGACCAATACGAAAAAGATAAATTGCGATAATTAAGGAGGTAAATAAATTAGGGGCTGAGTTATATCCCGCCAACTCTGAGATTTGATTCCAATATCTCAAGTGTTAAATAATCATCTATTTACTATCTCAATAATGTCCGCGAAAACATAAATATACAGCTAGGGCACATTTTGCAAGAATTTTTCCTCCAAATGAGGCGCGAACCCTGGGACGCTAGGCTTCTAGACTACCCACCACGAGCACTTCCCGATTTACCCTAGTGACCGGTGAGAAACTTCCGTGGGATCAGGCCGGTCATCTCATGTTCAATTTGTCTACTGCCTGGTTCATCATTTTGCGAAAACATAAATATAACATTATAGTGTCGTATAATTGACAGGACAGATAAAATGGAAAATAAATTTATTATTTGTGAAATCTGAAATCATCTTTTAATAATTTTATAATGTTAAATGCGCTCTTTGTCGCGAAAATCCATATTAATGGACATGATAATGCTTCCCAAAGACCTTATCATATCTGATCTACAAACGCTATCTGCAATCGTTTCTCTTTTTCTTTTTTATTTTTACTTTCAGGAATTAAAACATCTTGATGATGACCACTCTTACGTAGGGATGTCAGATGATCGGATTGAGTTGGGATCAGATTAGAATTTTTTTTATTTAAACTCCCAATTCGAATCCGACCCAAACTCGACCAACCCGATCAACCCAAACTTAACCCTAATAATCCGAAAAAAAACGATTCAAAACGTCATTTTTCGCTATTTTTCTTATAATTCTTCACTTTATCTCAATATTCCATTATAATCATACTAATATTTGATATTAATATACATAAAAATATCTTAATTTTCAAAATAAAATTTGATTTAATCTCAAAAAATCACTAAACATTAAATTTGGGTCAACCTGAACCCGACCCAGAAATTTTCAACCCGAAATCCTCCAACCCGAACCCGACCCAAATCCAAAAATGTTCAACCCGAACTCGATTTTTTTGGGTCGATTCGGGTTGGGTCGTCGGGTCATGTTGATTTTTAACACCCCTACTCTTATGCCAGATTTTAGACTAGCCTAACATTAAATATCGAGGACGGATCCTCTGTCCCATTTTATCCATATCCCGTCAATCTTATTCTTCAATGGTGATTAATGAGTCGTCCGATCGTCGATTGAACACCATCGACGGTTTTCGGTCGCCATCCCGAACACAACTATACCCTACGGGGTACAGTGAACCTGTCAGGATCGTCGCAATTACGTTCTCGCCGGATTCACCGTTGAATCCAACGAGATTGCAATTGCAGCGATTCCGACCAATTCACCGTTCTTCCAAAATATCATTTGATTCAGTACGATAATAAAAAATTATTGACAATGTCCGATCGACGATCGGATGACTCATCGATCGTCGCCGATGAATATGAGATAGGCGGGATAGGGACCCTCTGGGACAAGGAAATCCCATCTCTTAAATATCTGGCTCACATAAGAACACGTGGAATGCAAGTTCGCTGTCAGTATTTATATATTTCCCGGAAAAAAAGTGAGCATGAAAGGTGACCAGAGCACTTATCACCTCATTTTTTATATTTTTTATTTTTTTTTAAATGTCAAGTGGATTATCTGTCCTCCATTTTGATTAGGGACCTAATCTCCCAAAAGAAAATGATTTTTCCATTTGTCATTTGCTGAAAAAAATAACACTAATCCAAAAAATATTACTGTTTAATTGAAATCGACGTCGAACCAAAATCATTTGTCTGGTCTGCCGTCTGCGGCGAGTTCTAATTTAGTTCAACTCCATATAAAATTGCAGATTGAAAATATTAAATCATTGGCAATGCCATTAATTTAGTTCACTTCTTTGTCAGAATTACCAAAGTAATTGATTTGGTCAGCAACAGCATCAAATATTTAAGGTTGCGTGAAATAATCGAACTCAACCTAATTATCTATTTTTAATCATTGGATCTGAATGTAGTTGATGGTAATTACTCTTAACTATTGATAAGTAATGACTACTTAAGATTGTTTTTTAATCTGTTTAAATTCAGTAAGTGTGAAAAGAATAACTAATAAATTAATTAAATCTCTCAACTACTCTCTTTTCCCTATAAATTCCCTTCTCCGCTAAGTTCTAATTCCCTTTCCTCCTCTCCTCTTCTTCTTCACTAAGCTTCTTCCTGCAATCTGCAGCTTTTAATTTGCTGCTGCTTGATTATTTCTTTCTCCTCCTTCAATCTTCCTTCTCGCTAGAGTTTTGCTGGTTTTGTCAATCCAAAACTAAATTCTGTTTGAAAGAAGTTTAAAAAATAAAAATAAAAGAGAGGAAGTTTGCTTGCTCCTTTCTGCTTCGTTCTGTTCAGGGAAGAAGCTCTGTCAAAATTTTCTTCAAAAATATTGTTTCTACGATTAAAATCTCTGTCAAAATCCCACCTTGGTGGGTTTATGCTCAGTTCGACGATACTCCGGCGCATGCCCCATCTCGTTCAATCCTTCTCCGTTGTCTTCCTCTACTGGTTCTATGTGTTTTCATGAGCTTATTTCTCAAAGTCTAGCACACTTGCAGTTATAATTCTCAAACGTAGCCAAAAGGATTTTAACTGTGAAAGACCACAAAGCAGCCTCCATGGCGTCTCCCAGCAGTGTGACTAATAGTTCAGGATCCAGCAGCCTGCTCCAGAACTCCATCTCCGGCGAGGAGTTGAAGGCGGCGATGGATCAGAGGAAGCGGAAGAGGCGGATCTCGAACCGCGAATCCGCCAGGAGGTCGAGGATGCGCAAGCAGCAGCACTTGGACGATCTGAACTCGGAGCTGCGCAAATTGAGGGAGGACAACGCCAAGGTCTCGGCGTCCGTGAGCCTCATCGCGCAGCACTGCTTTGAAGTGGAGGCAGAGAACTCTGTGCTCAAGATTCAGCTGATGGAGCTCAGCAACAGGCTGATGGCTCTCGATGATATCCTTCGGTGCTGCTTGAGTGGATCCAACGCCGTCTGCGGCGGCGGCTTCATCAGTCCATGGAAGTCGATGCGCGTGAATTATGCAAAACATGCTTCGATTCTGAGGCATAAAGGCGAATATTTTTGTGCTGATTGAGTGATAATTGACCACTAATGTGCCTATGCACCAATCGATGTTATAAAAGCTATGAAAAATCTCCTAGTTAATCTTTGAAGTAATTTTGATTCTGGATGATGTTTTTTTTAACAGCTTCAATTGGTGGCTAATTTTTGACCTTTGATATTCGTAACCGTTTAACATCTTTAACGTTATAATACCTACCACTTCATAAAAAAATATGATATCCACATACCATATACATATACATATTAACATCTTTCTCTCACATTCGTTTAATATTTAACCCCCATTATTTGTGGGGTTCATATGTCACATACACATTATCTCACATATACATTCTCTCACATATTCATTATTTTACATATATATTTTTTATTTTCAATTTCATTTGTCAATTTAAATGATTATTATTTAAAATAAATAATAATAATATTTTTAAAATAGTCGTTCGTGACCGTTTACTAGTCGTTTAGATGATCGTTGTCGATTTTTAATTGATTACGACTGTCTCAATCGATTAAAATCGCAGTTTAAGGATATCTCACGAGTCTCCCCAATCAATTAGGGGTGCCCCAATCGATTGGGGAAGCGAGGGTTGTTTTGAACAACCCCCATCGATTGGGGCATTGAGGGTTGTTCAAAACAGCCCCCGATCGATTACGAGAGTCCTTAATCGATTTGGGACTCCTAATCGATTAGGGGATGCCATGTCACACGCGATAAACACATTCAAACATCTAAATGCGTTCATCATGTCAGCGCATTAACGTGGTCATCATAACAGTTTTAACGCGATCGGTACGTTAATCGAGCGTTATAACACATCGTTGAAGGTGCCCTTGTTAAGACAGTATGACACGCTAATAAATCCCTCAATCAGTCGTTCAGATCGACGGCCCCACTTATCTTCCAATTAAAAGCTGGTGTGGTCTTGAGTGCGAAGGGCCCCTCAGCTACCTCAGCGGATCCGACGGGCACGTTGGCACGTGCGCGGGGTCTGGTGTTCCTTATACTGCAGCCACCATTAGGTCAACGCAAGGACCATGCGCTCGGTGCCACGTTGCGTATACGATGGTTGTTGCTGCGAGAGCTCGTAGGGTCGCCGAGGGAGCTATCTACTGCAGCAGCCGGTGACGAGAGCGAAGCGAGAGAGAGAGAGACCTCCGGTTGGTGGATGACCGACGAATCTACGAATCCGTGGAGAGAAAAGGGCTAGATTTCGCGTAGAAAAAGGTATCGATTTTTTAAGAGTCTGCTTGATGTGATCCAAATTCTGTTTCGTTTGCTTATCTTCGCGCTTTCCAAGTTGCGACGATCCCGTGCCTTTCTTTCCGATTATTTCGGAGCGGGGATCTCGCAGCTGGCGGCGCTGGTATGGGTTTTTCCTATTTCCTATCACATTTTTGGTAGTTTTGCATGCGTTTTTTTTTGGGAGATCATGTTAGTCATTGGTTGACTCTATTTGGGTGGCATATACTGATCTTTACTCTGTGAAAGCGGAGATTTGGGATCCATCCCTAGGGGTTTCACTTTTTTATCGATCGTGTTCCTTACATCTCTCAATTTCCTGAATTTAAGACTTATTTGGGGTAGCATAGTCTTGATATATCCTGATTTGAATGTGTTTCTGTCGGCCATAATAATTTTGCACGATCTGGGGCTAATCGGAGTTCAACATTCCTACTTTTGTTGAAACAATAAGGCCTAGGTTTTCTGTTTAGTACTTGTATCGCGTTACGGGTATCAAATGCCTGCATTTACTTGAGCATGCCATGTGTATTTGGAACCAACAGGGATAAGTGAAGGTCTGGATTCAATCCAAACGGCTCAGTGAATGAAAACTCAACTTGTGAACTTGCTAGGCTTAACAGACTGGTCATGCTAGTGTAAGCCCTAGTAGAGGAGAGTGCCGGTATGTATCTCACCAATCGACCCTGGCAGATAATGTGTCATTGTAAAATGTATAAATACCAACCTCCATGGACAGGAAAAAGGTGTAGACTCTTGATTTGAGAACCATATGCTCTACTCCACTCTTCTTCTGGAAGAAATTGTAGCAGTTTGGTGAGTCGGATAACATTTCGGTCAGTTCATTCAGCCTAATTTTGACAGTTTGTTTTATTCCCTTTTGACCATTATAAAGGATTTTTTTTGTCAAATTTATTAATCTTTTAGAGTATTTTGCGCCCTAAAAAAACAATAAATGTAATTTAGCCCCCTCAACTCATAATCTTGCATCCGGCACAGTTGGATCCAAATCATCACATTTTCAGTAGGAAATATATCATGTGTGTGATCATAATCCATCCACATTTTTACATAGAAATTTATCAATTTCTTATTATTTTGTTTCAGGCTTACTGCCTAAAGAGAAATGTATTAACTTGATCTTGAATCATAATGAGTTATCTCGTAGATATG
Organism: Boesenbergia rotunda; assembly: GCA_024364735.1. NCBI lineage: Eukaryota > Viridiplantae > Streptophyta > Magnoliopsida > Zingiberales > Zingiberaceae > Boesenbergia > Boesenbergia rotunda. The sequence goes on from JAGFNQ010006503.1 coordinate 104,657, forward strand.
ATATATTGAAACAACATTTTTCTATAATTCTCTTCCTGTGCTATATTATCAGTATCACCATTATCTTTATTATTTTTACTATTACTCTGTTCTTTCATTTATCCCATAGATCATGGCAAATGCATCAAGCAGCAGTTTTCTCATGTATAGACTTGGCGCACAGCAATCCAGTCTCTCATGACCAACAAATAGAATCCAGTAACACTATGGGGCCTATCTCTGGGGTGAACAACCACAGTAATTTAGCTTTGAGACAGCGTTTAAGGTGGACAAATGAACTCCATGATCGCTTTGTGGATGCTGTGACACAACTTGGTGGTCCAGATAGTAAGTGCTTCTAGTCATTTTTTTATGACAGATTTCATTGTAGTGAAGTTATGTTAACAAATTGACTATCTATTTAGAATTTTACTTTCTAAAAACAATTCGCTTTGAATTTCCATACTTCATATTTTGTGTTATCTTAAAGTTCACATGCGAGTTCTTTTTGCATAGACATTGTACAATACTAAATGACGATAATGTGAAGATTGAAAAGTATAATCCTGCACCCCTCCGTTTTGTCTACACGGTTCTTATTCCTCTGTTTGAGCTCTCTTAGGCTATGTTTGGTAAAAGGTAATCAACCTACATTACAAGTTTGATTACTTTGTTTGGTACATTTTAAAACTGTAATGTAATATAATCTGCATTACAAAAGCTATTAAAAGTGTTATAATTTGGATTATAATGCCAATAACATGCTGCGTTTGGTAAGGGGTAATGTAATCAAGTCTGTAATGTTATCAAGTTTGTAATGTAATATAATGTAATCAAGATTACATTATTCTGTTTGGTAGCGAGTTGTATGCAATCTTTGATAACCATAGGCTGCGTTTGGTGAGAGGTAATCCATCCTGTAATGTAATCAATGATCGGCAGCTGACGACTGACAACGACGACCGCCGTCGGTTGGCCGACGACCGGCGACCGCCGCTGGTCGGCCGACGACCGGTGACCGCCGCTGGTCGGCCGACGACCGGCGACCGCCGCTGGTCGGCCGACGACCGCCGCCCGCCGTCGGCCGTCCGACGACCGACGACCGACGGTGATTGGCGACCGCCGCCGGTCGGCCGGTGAGGCCATGACCGCGGAGGGTTCTGCGGATAGGTTCGGAATAGAGGTAGGAATGTAATCGATACATGTTAATTTGTAATTGAGATTACAATCTTGAACCACTTTGTAATCGAATTCATTACATTACAATTTAAAATTATCAAAAAAGAATCCAACTTGTAATGTAATCTTGATTACATTATAGATGATTACCTTACAACGCAGCGTAATCTGATTATTATAGACTCAATTACATTACAAACTGGATTACATTACCCCTAACCAAACGCAGCCTTAAAGGCTATATCATTAGTATTTGAAAGAACATATATAATTTTTAGAAAGTGGGCATTCAGGCTTGGTTACATCACAACCACAAAACTTTCGGTTACATTTTTTTTTTTTGTAATTAAACTTTCGGTTACATTTAGTATTTATCTCTTTTCAAAGTAACTGTTTAGCAACATTTTGAGATATGATATTCGTTCCACTGAAAAATTGGATTCTTGGCAGGAGCAACTCCTAAAGGAGTTCTTAGAATCATGGGTGTACAAGGGCTGACAATATACCATGTCAAGAGCCATTTACAGGTACTTGTTTGTGAGATGCTACATTTTCACTATATCTTCGTTTGCTACATAGTTTTTTCCCCTTATTTTGGTTTCTTACGTATGACTAGAAATATCGACTTGCAAAGTATGTACCTGAAGTTTCAGCTGATGGTAGGTAACTATTTTTCACTATCCATCTGGATATAGCATTCTGAAACTACTGTCTGTGCTCTTTGTAACAAGATGACAAGCACTATATTTCACTTGGTCTTGACTTCTGCAGGTGCGAAGTCTGAAAAGAAAGATGACGGAAGCTCAATTGCAGGCATTGAAAACTCTTCGTAAGGATAAGATTTATACTTATTTGAATGAATATGCACGGATATTATGATGTATTTAACAACTACGATATCTTTTACTGTGTAGCAGTGTTCACAAATAACTTAGTGGTTACTAGACTGGTTTATTATGCAGATTCTTCTGTTTATTCTCCCATCATTTTTACCCCAATAGATGCTTTTGATGCATAACAACCCATTATAACTGTACTTTCGTGAAGCATGGTGTCACATCAATGGTTGACAACGAGGTTAGTTTTATGGTTATAATCTTCCTGTAATTTTTTGTACATGGGAAAAGGAAGCAATTGATCCATCATCCTATGACCCGCCATTGGACTTAATAACAAGACAACAGCTTGCTTTTGTGTCTATAATTTTCTAGGTAGAAGAATAGCTACTGTCTTCCCCTTTTCAGAAATCTCTTCTAGTTATTTGGAGCATAAGCAATGTAGATCATTAGGGATGACAATTTTCCCCACGGGTTCGGGGTCCCGTGGGGAAAACCCGAAACGGAGGGGATTCGGGAAGTATTTTCGGGTATGAATTTGGATTCGGGGATTTTTAAATCCCTGTATTTGTTTGATTGGGGGCGGGCATGAGGATGCTATCCTCATCCCCGAAATCGCCTCGATACGACACGATGGGGGAGGGGAATGAGGACGGGGAAGGGATGGGGATTCCCTGATTAGTTTGGTAAATTTAGATGGGAAGCGGGGATGATTATTCTTTTAGATTTGTTCTCGGGGATGAGAAGTGATAATGAGGACGGGGATGGAGATTTAATCTCGCTAGATTTAATCTCCGCGAGATCGGAGATGGGGATTCTCCGATAACAAATAACCGAGGATCGGGGCTGGGATGGGGATGGCAAACGGCAAACCCGTCCCCGTCCCGTCCCATTGCCATCCCTATAGATCATAAACTAATCAGTTATTTACAACCGAATACTTTGTGTTTTCTCATTGATAAATTAGCCTTATCCTCTGCTTCTTTTCACTGTCAGTTGCTATATGCTTATGGTTTCCAATTTGGGGGAATCATTAACTTGTTCTACTGTGATCATGTATTTCTTGTCAAATCCTAACTCTTGGCTCGCATTGGAGATCTAGATTATGAGTGTGATAAGCTGAAAGAATAATTTTCTTCAGGGGCATTCAAATAACTGAAGCGCTCAAATTGCAGATGGAGGTGCAAAAACGTCTTCAAGAACAACTTGAGGTAAGATAAAAGCGAATGATAATTATAATTTTTTCCAAAAAAAAAAAATCTCACTCCTCTTTGGGTGTTTTGATGAATTCTGTTTCTACGATTTCAAACTCTGCTACTTCATGATAATGACAGAATGTTGCAACAGCATTCTAGAGTTGCCTGCAATCACTAGTGATTGTAAGGATTTGATCAGAGAAATGCAAAGTTGCATTCCAAGAAGTGGATCGTTAGATTGTGAATCATTTGAATTAATTTTCACGTGAGGGATGGACATCATAAATTTGAACTCTCATGCTTGTCAATATCGATAACAGGTGCAAAGGCAGCTGCAGCTAAGAATAGAAGCCCAAGGGAAGTATCTCAAGAAGATCATGGACGAGCAGCAGCGTCTCAGTGGCGTACTGGCTGAATTTCCTGGATCAGACAATTCAGCACCCAATTCTGGTGGCCATTGCCTGGAGTCCGGCAAGGCTGACCCTTCAACCCCAGCTCCAACCTCAGAATCCCCTCGCCAAGATAATAAGGCCACGGGTAGGGAACATGGAGACACTGATGGCCTCTACAAAAGCATTTCATGCGATGATTCTTTCTCCTCTCGCCAGGAGCCTCTCACCCCTGACTCCAGCTTCCATGCAAGCTCCCCCTCAGCAAGCCCCAAGCACGCTAGTTTTTCCAAACGAATGCGAGTTGGCAGCATTGCGGGGAAGAACAAGTCGGAGATTATGGTTGCTCACATTCTAGAGTCAAGTTCAGGCTCAGATTTCCACCATTGATGCTTGGGAAGGAGCAATTTGGTTCATGTGAGATTGCAGGATTTGCAGCTTGGAAATCACGCAGGAATATGGCATTTATTAAACTTGACCCTAGAGACCTCGAGAATGAATAATGTAAATCTGTTTCGTTAAAGACATTAATCCTGATGTAGATTGAATGTTGTTGGGAGTAGATTATTGTTATGGTTATCAAACATTGACATGTGATTTAGATCATCCTCGTTTTTTAAAATGATAGACAACGTGAATTTTCAACGTGAATGATATAATATTTCAATTGCAACGATCCTCGATTTATGTACCTCTCAGGTTATAATTTTGTTCGGAGCGGCGGTCGGAGGTTGCCGTCGGTGTCTAAGCAGCAATCGAACGTATATACGAAAAATATCACGTCATTCACGTTGAGTTTCACGTTATAATTTCACGCTCTCTATCGTAGCTCATCGTTTTTATTCAAGGTTCTGAGAATCGGATCGAACATCGAACCGGTCGGAATAAGGGTTCAGAGGTTCAATCCGGATATAACTGGTATATAATAAAATATGTATTTATATAAATATATGAAACTAACAACTTATCTAATTACTTTCTTCAAGATTAGATCAACTAGGTCGAGCATGTGATATGTTTTTGTTAGCAACACAGTACGGTATTCTTGAAAAAAAGATTAGTTTCAAAGAAAAATTCAAGTTTAAAACCATTGGATTCAATAAATCTAGATACGAATTAAAGAATTTTATTAGAAGTTAAAACTATATTACAATATTATTTGTTCACCCATAAATACTTAGGGGACACTAGTAAAGCACATGCAAAATTACACTTTCAAATATGTCATATATTGCTACTTTCATATGCCAACACGATAACGCAACGAGGTTGGAGATGGGGCGAGGCTAGCGGAGGCAAGGCGGCACAGCGGCACGGCGAGGCTGGTTAAGGCAGGGTGATGCGGCGAGAGACTAGCGACGGTGACTCTCTTGCAAGTAAACAACAAGTATGTTCGTTTGGGACATTGAGTGAAAGCAAACTAGGTTTTTGATATTTTATTTTTCAATTTTCATTTTCTGTAAAAAAGCAAAATTGCAAAAGGGAAAAAAATCAAAAAATGAAAAATAAAATAAACAAATCGGTTTGACCAGTTTTTCCGGTTTGTCCGATTCATTAGGTTCTGACCGGTTTAGAACGGTTCACATCCAGTTCTTGAGTAGCCGGTTTTCAAAATTAACTCGGATCGAAAATCTAGTCGGGTTTCGGTTCAACCGGTCCGATCGGCCGGCAAATAACTGCAGTAATGAGATCAGCCTTATTTATTAAACCGGAGTCATCGGTTCGGTTAATTTCGTCATTCGACTTTTTTTTCTCCTGAAAAATATTTTTTTTATTAATTTGGTTTCGATCTAAAAATTCTTAGTTAATTAAATTGAATAAATTAAAATAAAAAATTAAATCGATAATTTTTTATGAAATAAAAAAATTCAATTTTGATTAATTTTTTTTTAAAAATTAATTAATTAATTCATATTTTATGTAATTTATTTGATTTTTATTGAAATACTAGTATAATACCCGTGCGATGCACGAGAATCTATGTCAATTTTTATTATTAAATAAAAAATTAAAATGAAAAGTAATTTTATTTCATCATGGATTCATGTCAATATAAGATAGTAATATTTTTTTATAATATATGATATTAATAGTGATTATAAGTTTTATAAGGGTGGTGGATGTGATTGCGATCTAAAATTTACTTTGCTTGGATAGGGGTGTGTCAGGCCTGTGCTATAGTGCAACACACAGACGACACATGAAAACCCTAGTAGCAAGCTACTATGATAGGTCATCCACCATATAAAAATTAATTTAATATCAAAGTGAAACCCACATATCAAATATTAAACTGATAAGAACAGATACTACACTTGATCTTAGCCAAAAGGCAGAGAAAGGTATGAGTTATTTTACCGTACTTTGTCCATTTTTATAATTACTCTGTGTATAATTCGTCTTGGTAACTTCAAATGTGGTATTATCATTTTTCTTACATCAACTCAAAGGAAGCTAAAGACCTATATTTCATTAAAATTAAATTAAATTTATTTTTTATGTACTTTACTGTAATTATTATAACTTATTTAAAATTTTAATTTTGGAAATTTTAAAATACAATTTTAAATTAAAATTTGAAATTATCTTTTAATTTGATAAATTATTTTTTAAAATTTTAATTATGGATTAAGATCTGAATTTTTCTTTTTAGGATTTGTAATTATACATTTTCTTTTGAATTTATATTTTTAAGATTTATAATTTTATTTTATGATTTTTAAAATTTGAGAATAGGAAGATATAGTTACTAATAAGCTTTTAAATTTTTTTCGGTATGAAAAAAAAAAGGATATTAAAATAATTTATTTTTGGGATTTAACAAATCAATTGAGAGTTATTAAAAAATTTTATTTAGAAAATTTATATTCGGTTTAGGCGGGAATCCTAAGGTCCCTGTGAATGCCACATCTATATATAAAATTGTGTTTTATAGATATTAATAGATAGATAGATAGATATATATATATATATAGATTTGATTATTTGATTAATCCGAAAGAATTTGATTTTGATTTTGATTTATTTAATTCGATTATATTGAATAATAATCTTTAACTAACGTCACTGACCATCTGCGCGCGAATTATCATCTTTTATCACATATAATATATATATTTTATTATTATAATATTTATTATATTATATATGGTATTTGTATTATTATGTTATATGTCCTTTTTTTATTAGATATATTTTAAAAAATATATATTTAATAGATTAATTTTTTCAATCCGGCTAAATACCAATTAGCAAGTAGCGTGATCCTTGAAGTATTTGACATATTCCTTGCTTCTTCTGCAAGGCCAATTAAAAATCTGGAAATTGCAATTGCCTTTATATCCATAGTCGCCGACCGACTCAACTCCTTGTTCGACAGCCGATAAGATCTCTCTCTACTGCCTCTTGGATTCCTCTTCTCTCTCCCAAATTCCCGTCTTTCTGATTCTTCTCTGCATATCCTCCCCAAACCCTAAATTCCCCCCTCCGACCCCTGATTAGGGCCAATGAAGATCACCGTGATGACCCCTGACGACCGGTTCATCACGCTCGACGTCGATGCCGATGAGTCTGTAAGTTAAATCTCTGGAGTTCGGCATTTTCCGTTGAATTTTACCTTATTCTTGGCTGTATTACTTGGTTACGGGAGAGGTTTTGACAATTTTTCGTGTAGGTTGAGAATGTTAAGGCCCTGCTTGAGGTGGAGGTGAGAAAACGTTTCTCTCTCTCTTTTTTTTTCCCCCAACCGTTGGGAGGTTTTTGGTTAATCTGACCGATGGTGTTTGGATTATGGCAGACGAATGTGTCCCTTCCCCAGCAACATCTGCATTTCAACGGGAAGGAGATAAGTAATTCGCAACGGTTGAGTGCTCTTGGCGTCGGTGATGGTGATATGATCATGATGGTTTCATCGGCTGCGGCAAGGTAGTTAACCAATTGCTAACTCTGTTCACGTTTCTGTATTCACTGCTAAGTGGATTAGGCCGTAAGTGAGCTAGCTTGTGTTGCGTGAAATGTTTTATTTGTTATTGGACGATATTTCAGAGTATTGACTCTTCCAAAGTGGTATCACTGGGAATCTTTTGGACCTATCTACCGTGCAAAAAAATTGTTTTGAAAGTGTGAATACTTCTTCCTATCAAATGATAAGTTGAGGATATACTAGGAAACAGGGATCTTGGATCTGCCCTTGCATTGGCTCCTAGAGTGCCTTTTGCTGTCCTTACTGTATCCGCAGAGAGAGCCCTATGTTTACTAGTGTCATATACTATACAGAATCCAATCACCATTGAAGCCACATGCACTTGCTTGTTGAAGAGATAATGAAATGACAAAAAAACCAAAAGGAGTCTAATAAATTGAGACTCTTAATCATCTGAAGTTTCGAGTAAATGGCAAAATGATCCTTCTTAGGCGTGCTTGCATGCCCAATATATGTTAGGATTTTCAATCCCCTGTTTCGATGAACTATGCAAGCCAGCCTTTGTTGGACTCGAATAAGAACTGAGTTTCAGCTCCTTACACATTTTTTCAATAATTGCTGTCATTCACGGTACTATTTTAGCTATATGATTAAGGTGAGAAACCAATGTTAAAAATGCTCCATTCTTTCTTATGTCAAATCATCAAATGCCATACTCCATCCCTTCAGGATTTCTTAATTCAGATTATTTTTACATGTATTTCCCAATTTCTGCTTCCAAAGCTTATTGGGTTTCACATGTAGCAATTTTCTGCCTTAGTCTCTGCCACTGGAGAAGAAAGCACAACAAATGAGAGAAGTTGGAACTTTCTAAGGATTGGTTTGCCCAAAGGACCTCACTTCTCTGCTTCTTCCACGCTAGTAGTGTTTTATGTGTGCCATTGGGGACAGAAAATGCAGATTAAACTGGATTAGAAGTTGATTTTTGAATGATCAGGGACTCAAGGTGATTCAAATGCCAAATGATTACTTTTTATATACAAATAAAATTGGTACCTGTGCCAGTGCGTTCAGACTTAAGATGGACTGGTGGGTTGGTTTGTAGGTCTGTTTACAGTTTGCTTTTTGTTTTTTTTTGTTGGTTGTTTACATGGACTGATGTTATAAGCTTAGTAATTTGACATGAGAGCTGAGCCAGCATGCTAACATTTGAACTAACAGAATCCTCCATCACCTGATAGACCGATTACATTTCCAAAAAGTATGTGCATTGATTAGTGAAAAATAAAAGGATAGATTAATTAACTGTTATTTTGATTTACCTTGCAGATCTTGTCTCGAACTAGTTTGTATTTTTTATAAAATTTATGCTGACATGATTTTTTCACTTGTCCCAGTGCCTCATCTGCTGAATTGAGAATAAATGCGGATGGTTCAGCTGTCAATCCTGCCGCCTTCCAGCAGCATATTCGGCGTGATTCTCAGTTGATAACTCAACTTCTTCAGGTAGAGTTCACATGGTTTACCCTCTGATCATTTTTATATGACACAATTTCTTGGAACTTATTTGAACAAGCAAATCTCTTTGATTTATTGCAACATCTGAAAGATCGTTGATTCTACTTTAGTTGGTTACATGATTTTGTTACTGAATCAGCTTTCTTTACTTGTGCCTAATTTTGTAAGAAAAAACGATTGCTTAATTGAGACACTTGATTTCTGAGGGTTCTACTTTTGCAACATATATAAGAAAATGGTGTGGGTATTTTACCATCTGTACTGTCTTTTCACTTTGGCACACACTTTGCTTTAAGAATAATGCAATTATACAATCAATTTCTTTGTATTATTAATTAGTTAAATGGTTCGTGATCTACATTGTCTTATGCCTAACATTTGTGAGATATTATGGAGTTACTTAACAATTTCTATTATTGGACTTGTAACCCTACCACCCCATGTTGATCAAGAACGGTTGTAATAATAATTATATCTCATGGTCAACATTTAAGATCTGTATTGGTGCCTATGTTTGAGATGGGTGCATGAAATAACATGTGAGATCTCAGTCAAAGGGGATGTGTTTTTTGATGTAAATATCATAATTGTTGTAAAAGGCATATGACGACAAAAATGCATATGCAGTCAACATACACTAAACTCCCTCTCACATTTTCTCACCTTTCTTTTACCCAGAATCTAGTTACTTTTATTCTAGCATTCTGTTGTCTAATGGCCATATTCCATATTCACGAGCAATAAGTTGTAAACAGCAAAATACAGATAAAATAATCTAACATCTTCTGGTTTACCAAGAAAATTTAGTATTGTTATCTTTAGCTAGGAAATTCGGATCATTATATTGAAATATAGTTTTTGCTCGTCTTAAATTGTTGCAGTGCTATTAGCACTTTTAGTATATTTTTGAAGCACAAACCCCAGTTAACTAATAGACTGTTTTACTTGCAGAATGATCCAGCACTTGCACAAGCTATACTTGGTGACAACATTAATGAACTTCAGAATATCTTGCGGGAGCGTCATCAAATGAGAATGGAACTACGCAGAAAGCAAGAAGAAGAGCTTGTAAGGAGTTGGTGTCAACATCTGTGATATTGCCTGTATTTGATTCCTTTTGTTCTTACTTTGGCTATGTACTGTCAGTCACATGATTTGAGATGCCATATTTTATTTTAGGGTTCTAGGTAGCACTTATTTTAGGAAGCTCGTCTAGACTTATAGTTCAGAAATCCACTTATGATACTTGAATTATTATAAATTTTTGCTCTTTTGTCATGCAAAAGAACATATTCAGGTATTCGTTTCATTGGTCGGGAATCATTCAATCTGTTGGTTATTTTAATATTCTTACACTGTCAAAAGACTGAAAATAGCTTCATATATGCAGGCTCTTCTATATGCTGATCCTTTTGATGTTGAGTCTCAGAAAAAGATAGAGGCAGCTATCAGACAGGTATACTATTTCGTATTAATTTTACTTATTGTTTACTTGAGCAATTTTGGGGCTTGTTTTTTATTCTACAGAAGGCACTGGTATCTATATATCTATATATATCTATGAGCCTTGTATCTGTAACACTGTGCTAAGAAACCTTGGGAACCTAAAATGGATAGCAGTTGGCTTCTATTTGACGAAAATGATATAGTGGTGGTTTTACACGTTGATAGGGATGATTGCCCCTATTATTAATATCCTATTTTTGCTTGATCTTACTTAATTGAATGAACCTGAAAAATGGAGCATAGTTACTTATCTGGTTAGAATGATCTAGTGGTTACACAGTGCTTGGGATAGATTCTTCTTTATTCTGGATATGAGGTGCAACCTTTACTTGAAGATCCAATTTTTATTTTATATATATAGATAGATAAAGAGAGGCAGAGAGATATGCATGATTCCTTATGCTCATATTGGTGATATTCATCCTTTGAAGATCTTAATTGATTTTTAATGGTAAAATAATGTTGTAGAAATCTGTGAACTTTGCATAATCAATCAAGAAATCATCTTAGTTACTGATTCAATTATTAGTTAATAATTTTACTACCTCTTGGAAGATCTGTACACAATATGTGCCTGGAAATGGTACTGGCAGTTAATCTGGTACCTGCTTAGACCATCTCTTAGTTGCAGAAATTTTAACAACAAATGACTAACTAAAATACTAAGTAGCTTGTTACTTATAGGAGGTTTAGCATATTGCTTGATGATATGGAGCTGCAGATGCTGCTCCAGAAGTACCTCATATCATGTCCTAAAATGGGTCACGGATTCAAATATACCTTAATGTTTTGTATAAAAAAATATAAACAGAAAGTTCTGCAAACATTAACTCACTCATTTTTTGGTCAACCTCTGGCTAATATCTAATAATATGTTTGGTAGCTGATATATCTTTTATCTATATATTTTAATAAATTGCAGAAAGGTATTGAGGAAAATTGGGAGGCTGCTTTAGAACACAACCCTGAAGCTTTTGCAAGAGTGGTATGGTGTATTCTTGTTATCACTCTTCTTTTAAAAAAATTACTTTGGTTACATTTGATTCAACATTCCCATTTGTAGGTTATGTTGTATGTAGATATGGAAGTCAATGGAGTACCTTTAAAGGTAATTTCAAATTCTAGCATCTTTTTTTTTTTTGTGCGACAACCATTGCTGAAGATAATTGTAGAATACAGTTATTTTGTAGACCATATTTATCATGTATTGTTAAATGCATATCAACTAACTTTAGTTCTCTTATGCTTCTCTTTCCAGGCTTTTGTTGATAGTGGAGCACAATCTACAATAATTTCCAAAAATTGTGCTGAAAGATGTGGGTATGATGACCTTCTCTAATTAACTCCTATTTGGATTTACAAATTAGTTGTTGTTTAATTTTATCTTGGATTAAGTAAAAGCTGTATTTATGAGGGTCTATTCTTCGTAAGATGCTACAACCGTAACAGGAGCCTCAAGTGCTAGCTTTCATTATTTAGAATATTTAACCACCACATTTTTTATTATGACATGAGGACTGATGAATGGATTTTCTTTTTCATACTATTTTGGGAAGTTAAGGTGAAATGATAATCTTCTATTTCCTGAAGGGGTAAATTTCTGTTCTTATATCAGGCTCTTGAGACTCCTTGATCAGCGCTACAGAGGTGTTGCTATTGGCGTTGGCCAGTCAGAGATATTAGGTCGAATACATGTTGCACCACTTAAGGTTGGTTTCTTTGTTGATTTTTCTTGACTATTTCTTTTTAGGATTATTTTTTTGCAGATATTTAGGTAATTGACTGGAAATCTGCCAACCCAGTTGCTTTCAATATCATCACATAATAAACACTATATATCTACTTAATTGGCTGATTTGATACTATAAATTTACTTATCTTGACACATTGATATGATGATGTGTGATATTCAATTTTATGATAACTCTAGTGATAGTTGTAAATACTTAAGGAACCTGCTTATAATATTTCATTAATCAGTGGCTAATTGTCTTTCTAGATCGGCCATGCATTCTATCCTTGCTCCTTTACTGTGTTGGATGCACCAAACATGGAATTCCTTTTTGGGCTTGATATGCTTCGTAAGCATCAGGTAGTGGTTTACCATGCTTTGATATCTTTGCTACCACCCACGGTATATCTTGACCTTTAAAAACCCTCTGCTGTTAAACATGTGCAGTGTATAATTGATTTAAAGGAGAATGTTCTAAGAGTGGGAGGTGGAGAGGTTTCAGTACCTTTTTTGCAAGGTTTGTTTGAACTCTAGAAGCATCTGAAATAACTGTATTTGTCTTATTTGTATCCTTGCTGATAGTGTTTGTGTTTAAGTTCATTCTATGCTGAATTGGTCTTATCTGTAAGGCTTAACTGAACTGTGTCTCTTCCAGAGAAAGACATACCAGCTCATATACGTGATGAAGAAAGACTGTCAAAACAAGCATCAACAGGCCAAGGATCTGCTCCTGTAAGCAACTTCTCACCCAGATATGCTTTGTGATTAACTTGATTTCTTGCACCATTAGACCAATGCTTTTTAACCTGTATTTATCCTGGATATCTGAAACCTTAGTGTCTTGTTGTACAACCTATCCTGGAATTGTGAGCGGGTAGTATTATATCGTAGTGAGCAAACATTTTTGAGCACTATGATTTATATATCATGTTTACTAAGGAAATGACAGATGCCTATGCAAATCAAAGCACACTAAACAACACTGCCTAGAAACAACAGATGTTATTTTCTTCATTACCACCATGTAACCAACTGATGACTAAGCATTTCTCATCCTTGGATCCTGCATCTACTTGTGCTTGTCTCATCAAACTACTACACTTGCAACCTTCTTTCTGCTCATGTGCACTGCAAATTTGCACTAGTCAGAATAAAAAAAGTGTAATAAGTTGACAATCACACTATCAGTTAGTGAAACCGAACTATTTCTGGTTTTGTTTGGGTTTCATCCACACTTTTGTTATAGGCTGACTATGGATGACTGCTATTGATGCAAGATGATATGCATGCTGCATGCTTTCAAATGATTTTCTAATGCCTTATCCCATGGTTTCTTTATTCTCATGATCTTAATTTACATTGGGGTAATGTGAACAAACGATTGGGTTAAGTTGGAGATGTTACTGCAATACCACAAATTCTACTCTTATTTGTCAGAGGGGTACAGTCGAAAAGCAACTAAATGTATCAGCTGGCATCTACCAATCTGATTGGGAAATGGAGCCATGACATCGATACCAAATACCACTCATCTATATGTTTTATTATTAATATTTTTCATAGATGTGGTGCTACAGTGTACTGCTAGTTGTCTGAGCAAGTATTAGTTTGTTAATCAACGACTTCCACCACTAAAGCTCACATAAATTGAAATCTTCTCTGAGTTTGTTGCACCTAAAGAGATTCTCCACTGTTGATAGGAGTTGCTTCTTTCATGTGGAATATCAAATTTTGTATCTGAATATAGTTAATTCGTAATCTGTAATGTTTAGGAATCATCAGGAGCAAGAGGGCAGACTCCAAATATCTCACCACAAACCCAATCCTCAGGTTAGATTCACAGCGTCCTCTAACTAACTTGATTTCTATTCATTTAGCTTATCCTAAAATAGTGTCTTTTAAAGCCTCTTACGTTCTTTTAACTATGTGGGCATCTTTTAAACTTTCTAACAATCATCGTCTTCTGAAAATTTCTTTTTAACTTATTTTAAATATTGCATTCTCAGGAACTCCATCAATTGGTCAAACACAGGTGAACTCCTTGAACTGCATTTCTTGCCACCCCACTGTTTTTGTGTGCTTTCACACGCATACTGCAAGAAACTTCTCTGACATAAATACAACTGCCGATTTGTTTAGTTACATTTGCGATCTATTGAAATACTAGTTTTCAAGCAAGTTCACATAACTGTTTTTATCTTTTATAATCATTCATTTTCCTTGTTGATAAGTCTCAGATTGCAGAATTAGAAAGGATTATCTGCTCAACAACCCACCTTTTTGTGCAACATTTTTATGTGAAGTAATATATCCTTTAGCGATTTCACTTGTTTTTTTTTAACTGACCCACTAGATAACAAACAAACCATAAATAAATTGCTACACCTAAAAACCATAGAGGTTGTGGCCAACATGGATGGAATTGAGCTTTGTTTTACGTATTAATTGGAACTCGCAAGCAACTTGCAACTTGGTATTATTGTTACAAGCAAGCAACTTGCAACTTTGTTCTTTACTCTTTTTTTTAAAAATGAATACTTTGATGCTTTGGCTGGTAATCTGTTTTACTTTACAGGCTGCTGATTTTGAAGCTAAAATTGGCAAGCTTGTGGAGCTTGGGTTTGATCGGGCATCGGCAAGTCAGGCCCTTAAATTGTTCAATGGCAATGAAGACAAAGCAGCGGCATTTTTATTTGGGGGTTAACCATTTCTTTTTCAACTATATTCTTGCGGAAATCAGACCTTGTTTGCCGACTTCTTCTCATGGTCGCAATTAGAATTTGGTTATGCTAAAAAAAATTTATCAGATTGCCCAGAAACACAAATGAAGATAGTTTTGCATTGCGACATTGTACTCATATGATGTATCAAGATGGTCAATTAATTTATTTCGCTTGAATTTTGTAGGCATTCAAGTTAATTCTGAAGCATATTTGTGCAACTGCTGCAATTTTCATTCAAGTGCTTTAAAACATTTCACCATTATTGTTTATTTTTTGGATGATGAGTCGGTATGGTAATTTTTTTTTGAATTCAATGGAGAAGGGTATGGAGTAAATTTTTAGATCTTATTATAGCACGAATATTCAGTATGTATGGGCGGATGTCAGAGATGTATATTTATTATGCTACCTATATATATAGGAGTTGTTTAGTATATTTTTGATAGATGAAACTGAAGTATTAAAAGATCTGCAAACTCTAGAATGAAATTTAGCTAGTAGAGTAAGACTGAATATATGGATTTATTGCATGCTGATGTATGAACATGTTAAGATAGGAGATTGATTGTCTAATCGAACTTTAATATTTAATCGTTCTTGCAAATATGAGGAATTAGAGAATGTCTTACATAGAATACAAGCAGATGTTGAAATGAATTAGCATGGGTGTATTGATCGTAAAGTACTCAAACTTAAGGAAGTACAAACGGAGTTAGACTGCTATGTTATATGGTTGAATGTTCTATGACCGAGCACATGACAAAATGAAGTTGCAGAATGGATTTAGTGGTTGTGGACTAGGGATGGATAGATAAGGTAGAGTATTAGAGAAAGTATTATTTTGAAGAAATTCAGACAGTTGAGATGGAGGTGTATAGAAGATAAATGTTTAGACATGTACTTGATATGCAATAAAAAGGAAGACAAAGTTGGAAATACAGATATTTATTATCTATGGAGGGATGTCAGGATATGGTAACATTTTATCCATGCCGTATCTTTTTTTTTTTATATATATATATATATATATATTATTTTTTGTCTTAAAAAAAATTAATTTATATTTTTATTCGATTATCAATACGTATCTTATCTTATTTTCCATAAAAAATGCTCACCTGAACGAGACGAGAAAGAGTAGAAAAGTATATAAAAATAATTTTTTTGAAAAAAGAAACGATAGATATAATAAGATAATGAGTAAGATATGAATATTCAATTATTCAACGGTATAAGAATGAATATAAAAAAATATCCAATGGATATAAAGATAGATATGATAAAAATATCCAATGGATATAAAGATAGATATGATAAATGAGGATGTATAGGAAGGATATAAAATTCTATCTATTACCATACTTAATGATGAGAACGTCACGCTCCTATTGCTCGATGCTTATTCTCTTAATGTTTAATTGTTGGTTTTTTTCAAGGCTTTTAGGTTTCCAATATTTATTATTGTATCTCCGAGTTTGTTAAAAAAAAAAAACTCTAGGTTCCAATTGTTATTTTTTTACCACAATTTAAGATCCTTTTAAGACCTTATATTCATTTTTTAAATGTTTGGTTAATATACGAATAACCTAGAATT
This sequence comes from Boesenbergia rotunda, assembly GCA_024364735.1. Lineage (NCBI taxonomy): Eukaryota > Viridiplantae > Streptophyta > Magnoliopsida > Zingiberales > Zingiberaceae > Boesenbergia > Boesenbergia rotunda. Next base: position 121,231 of record JAGFNQ010006503.1, read on the forward strand.
CTTGTCCGTTGGGGTACAACATTAGTGAAAATATGCAAATATTAAATGAGTAGCACAAGAACAATGTCAGTATGTTTGAGATAGGAGCAAGAACATTCGATTTAAAGCATTATCAACTATCTGAATCATTAAAGATTTATCATTGAATAAAAATGGCTATAATTCGTATATTCAACTCCTAAAAATTTGCCTAAACAAGTTTAACAAGGTGTTCAAAAACATGCAAGCTTGGAGACATGAATATTTAACATGTGATGGCATTATAAGCTCCAATCTGCAGGCCATCATTCGGATTCACAAAACCATACGCTCATAATTTTCTGTATTCCTCTTGTATGTGTTTCTCAGTTGCATAGCTTCAATCTTCTATTGCAAGAGCAGTAACTTCCTGTTGCTGCAGTTCAAACTCATTGAAGTTCTATATTAAATCTTCCTCCATGCTTGATTTCCAAGATCACCTCCACTAGCTCACTTGCCAAGGAGAAATGATCATGACTATCAGAAGCTGGAGTATCAACATGGTAGACTAGTTAGTTGGAGCGTTAACCCTGTCAACGAGATTGAGACTTGAAAACATAACCAAGTTATTTTTTGCAGGTAGAATTGTTTCATTCGTGTGTTCAGATTCATTTCATCAAGCCGTCGGTTTATGTTTACACAATGGAACTTCTATCACATCCTACTAAAGATCACTTGAAAACATAACCAAGTTTATTTTTTGCTGGTGCTAAGTGCATTAATCAAAAATAGTCGACAATCTGCTAAGAATTATATATATTAACTAAACCAAAATTTGAGGAAAAAAATTAGTCTCTAGCCAGATGCGGACAGAATGAAATTGAGAAGAAATAGCACAGGTAATCTTAAAGAATGGTATATAATAAGAAATTAAGAATAATAATTCTGCCATATCAGAAAGTATTACTAGAGGTTGATACAAGAAATAACTAAGAGGAACACAGAGGGAAAACAATTGTGTCAGAATTGGTATTCGAGATAGATTTTGCAACCAAATGCTAGAATAACAATGTGCCAAAATTCCTATAGAAGGAAGCATAATTAAATGTTATTGGCGATCTATACAAGAATGACTGGTTGAGAAAGGTACTAAATTGGTTAAATACGATTAGACGAAATATATTCGAGCGTAGTTATGCTTTTAGTCGCACATAAAAAATTTGAAACTAACAGAGACAATAAATTAACTGAACAATTCATTGCGTTTGACATTCATATTATATCTCAATTAGATATGATCTGAAAGGAAAAGAGGAACTAAATTTATTAGAAAAGTGAATCATATATATATATATATATATATATATATATATATATATATATATATATATATATAAGGTACTCAACAGAATAACTACAAGTAATATCTCAATAAGAAACATGAGGCTACTTGTTTACCACTGATATCAACCATGCTGAGATTAATGAACCAGACGAAGAGATTGATGTGTTATTCTTCATCATAATAAAATCACTCATGAAGTGACATCCAATTAAGTGTTCCATCATCTCCTTTCTTAAAACCATCAGTTTGTTACTGTAAGAATTCAAAGTTCACAATTATGGTAGCACAATTTGATGAAACATGGATCAAAGGGAGACTGAAATTCCCACAATTATTCTAAAGGAGAAACAACAACAACAACAATAACAACCAAGCCTTATCCCACTACGTGAGGTCGGCTATATGGATCCTTCTATGCCATTGGGCTCTGTCCCGTATTATATCATCATCTATATTTAAATAAAATTTATCTTGTTTTATTGTTGTCAACCAAGTCTTTTTTAACATTTCTCTCCCTTGTTTAATGTGCGTATTTATCATAGTTTCATATCGCCTAACAGGTTTATTGGTCATCTAAGTACATGTTCGTACCATATCAAATGTATCTCTCGAGGTTTTTTCTCAATAACTGCAACTCTGACTTTCTCTCTAATACTCTCGTTCCTTATTCTATCCATCTTTTAAAAGAGAAAAAAGGGGAGAAATCTTAGGAAAGAGGATAGGTAAAGCTTTGACATCTAGTTAAAATATAAAAGACGGGAGAAAGTAATGAGTAAAGTTTAGGGATCTAGTCCATTAAAAAAGAGAAGAAAATTTTAGAAGAGAAAAAAATAATAAGTTTTCCACATCTATGTTTTGAATGACATAAAAAGGAGAAAATGTAGAAAGGGAGAAACAAGAACAATGTCCCAACAATTACTATGAAAAAAAAATAAAAAAGAGAAAATAATAGAAATGCCCCAACATAGTTCCATCATAAGTACATAAAAATAATAATAAATTTTTTGCATCTATGTTTTTGAGAGATAAAAAAGAAGAAAATATTGAAAGGGAAAAATAATCACAATGTCCCAACAATTACTTTGAAAAAATGGCAATTTTGACTATTATGTATCTAATGACCTTGTGCCAAATTATCTCATGGCTATGAAGATTTTAAAAATTCACACTCTCAATGTAGGTTGTGGAATTTAAGTTTGAGGGCATGGTTACACCAAAAAAGTTACAAGAAATTCAACGAATTTTGTTTGAAGTGTTTAGGAGATACCAAGGACTATCAAAGAGTTTTAGCTAAAAATTCATTGATGAACCTATATCCAAAATTTCAAAAATTTAACATAGTCTGAACCACGGAAGTCCTAGGGACCTTTTGATGGGGTTGGTGAGTGAGTATGGCACGCTTAGGTCTTCTAATAATCTTATGCCAAATTATCTCAAGGCTATGAAGATTTCAAAAACTCATAACTCTCAATATAGATTGTGGAATCTAGATCTAAGGATATGGTTACACTCAGGAAGATGTAAGGAGTGCAACAAATTTGGTTTGAAGTGTTTAAGGTCATCAACGAGTTTGGCTGAATCTACATTTCAAAAGTTTAATATGGTCTGAACTAGAGGAGCCATAGAAACCCTTTATCGGTGTTAGTAAGTATGATATGACTAAGTTCTCTAATGATATATGTTAAATTGTCTTAAAGATATTAAAATTTAAAAAACTGTCAACTCTCAATTTAGGTTGTGGAATTCAAGTCTGAGAGCATGGTTGCACTCAGAAAGATACAAGGAGCACAACGAATAAGTTCGAAATGTTTATGAGATGTCTAAGGTCATTTGAGAGTTTTGGCCAAAAACTCGCTGATGGACTTACAGTGTCCAAAATTTTATAATCTTGACATACTCTAAACTAGGAGAGCCCTAGGAACCCTTTAGTGGTGTTAGTGAGTGAGTATGGAATGTCTAGGTCCTCTAATGAATTTATGACAAAACATCTCAAGACTGTGTCAATTTCAAAAATACACAACTCTTTATTTAGGTTATGAAATCCTTGTCTGAGGGCATGATTATATTCAGGAAGATGCAAGGAGTGCAATGAATTTCGTTGGCAGTGTTTTTAAAGTGGCTAAGGCCATCAACAACTTTTGACTAAAACTATGGACTTAGTGGTATTCAAAATTTTAAAATCTTGACATAGTCTAAACTAGGGGAGTCTTAGAAACCTATTGGTGATGTTGGTGAGTATGACAGGACTAGGCCTTTTAATTAGTTTATGTTAAATTGTCCGTAAAGATTTCAAAAATACACAGCTCTCAATTTAGATTGTGGAATCGAATTTGAGGGAATATTTATACTTAGGAGGCTCCCAGGAGTGTAATGGTGTTTGAAGTGATTATGAGGTTCCTAAGGCCATCAATGAATTTTGACCAAAATTTGTTGATGACCTTAAACACCTCAAAAATACTTTAAATCAAGTCATTGCACTCTTTGCCGCTTCTTGTCAAACATGGATTGAAGTATTAAGATAAGGGTATTAAGTTTGGGACACCTCAAAAATTCTTTAAATCAATTTTTGCAAAAAAGGCTAACTCCGAGTGCCTCACATGGCCGGCTCCACATCCATTTATAGAGAGGTAAATTAGGAAACCGAGCAGGCCATCACATGGGAGGGTATTTTTCCCCGACTTTGCCGGGAATCGACCCTTGGCTGTTTTTGCAAATCTACTATGTGGCGACCAAGTCGGCTATGCCCTGGGGGCAAAAAATCAAGCTCATTGCACATAGGGGTTCCAATAGCAACTCCTAAAAGAGTAGAAATCCAACGTCTTGTTTGGAAGGAAAAAGGGGGAATAAAATATGCTCTTGGACAATAAAATGTAATTAGTGTTTCTTAATCGTACACTCAAATAGATAAATAGAGGGAAATTTTATAACAAAATTATGAGCTTCATTCTCAGAGTTAAGACAACCACATAATGTATTGCATGAAGACTTTTGAAACAAACAAACACAAGACAATTGTGAAAGATGATGATAACCTAGTCGAGCTTCATTCTCTGTGTGATGCCCAAGGTTCTAAAATTCGCTAGGCGCTAGTCGAGTGCTAAACTACCGCCTAGCGCCTAGGCCGCCTAGGCGGATTAATCGATATCAACATAAATAATATAATTAACATAATAAATCACATATTATAACTCCAAGTCTAACACAATAATATCAAACTTAAAATGAATTTAAACTTCAAAATTACATAACTAATAAAATATCATAGTCATAGAACACAAACTCAAATTTAAAATGAGTTCAAACTTCAATATTACACTAATAAAATATCATAGACACAAATTCAATATCATTGGACACAAACTGCTTCTTAAAATTTATTCTACTTCTTCTTCTCCATAATTTTCAACAACTTGGTCTTCATTGGACACAAACTCAATATCATCATTGTGTTCCTCCTCTTGAAGAAGCTCCCCATATAGAAACCCCATTGATGGCTTTCTATCTCCATCTACCAATCGAAGAACTCTAACTAAAGGAGCATATATTTTCAAACAAAGTGTCACACCATTCCAAAAACTCATGCTCATCACAGTAGAGTAAACCAATTTCCCTTTATTTGTCTTTGACCATTTACATGTCTCCTACATATCACTTGTAAACATGACCCTTAAACTTGCTTTTTTTTTTCAATCAAACTTTGCAATGTGAGAAAATTTGATGCAAACCTGGTAACTCCTGGCCGAACTATGTCTCTTTTCTTCGTGAAACTTATCATCAATGACAAAGTCTTATGGTGAGCATAAATGAAAATAGTAAAAGATTTGGATTGGTCAATAACCTTTTTATATCGTGGAAGTTTGCCAATACTTTCAAGCATGAGATTAACAGTGTGAGTTGCACATGAGCTCCAAAAGATATCAGGTCGCTTTTCTTTCATCAATTTAGCTGCAGTCATATTGTTGGTGGCATTGTTTGTTACAATTTGAACAATATTCCGAGCTCCTACTTGTTCAACACACTTGTCAACATACTCAAAAATAAGTTCAGCTGTATGTGCCTCATCTGAAGACTCCTTGGACTCTAAAAATGTAGTACCTTCCTTGCAATTAACATACAAATTTAATATGCTTCTTCTTTTTCTATCATTTCATGCATCTGTCATGATCGAGCATCCATTCTTTGCCCATTCTTCTTCATCTTTCTTCAGCAATTGTTTTGTTCTTTCAACTTCGGCTTTTAATAGTGGTCCCCTTAATTGATATTGAGTTGGAGGCTTGAATCCTGGTCCAAATTGACCCACTGCTTCCATTAGTTGCTTGAAGCTATCATTATCAACGACATTGAATGAGATTCCATTTTCATAAACCCATCTCCCAACATATTGTTGAACTTGTTGAGTTCTCACCTTGAAAAGAGCCTCATTTATATTTTTTTGGCGAAACACTTTACTCCCACTTGAACTTATATTTTCTGAAGCAATTGCTGATGCAAATCTATCTATGGGGCCAAGAGGAAGAGGTTTTTTAGATGGATCTATCCCTTCAATTTCAGAACCTTCTTCTTCATCAGGAGAAATAGTCACCTCTGCTCTACAACTTTGTTCTTCCATTATTTTGTTCTTCTTTCTGTTCCTCCCTTCTAAAATAGTCTGTTTACACTTGTTTTTATCTTCTTGAGATGCTTTTCGACAACCAGATACATTTCCAGATATATTTCCAATGTGCTCTTTAATCCTATATACTCCTACTGACATTATTTTTCCACACAACTTGCATTTAATTTTGTCAAGGTTCTTAGGATCAATCAACATCCCAAACTCTCATCCAATGTCATTTGACTTTCTTCTAAGAATCCCGGATTCAAGTTGAGTAACTGATGCTGTCGAAGATAGATTGCTTGCCATTGTAATTGTAATAACCTGAAAAATGATTTAAAAACAAATTTAAGAACTTTAAAATCATTAATAAATTATAAAAAATCAAAAAAATTATATAAAATAATTAAGATATAATTATAATTTATATTTAAAACAATTAATTATAATTATAATTTAAATAATTTTTTTTAATAAAAATAGGATTTATAATTAATAAATATGATTTTAAATATAGCATATTTAATAATATTTATAATTAACAAAACTAATAAAAAAATTATTTTTAAATATATTTTTATATAATTTTTTGAGATAATTTAATTAGGATTGGAGAAGTTAATTCAAATTTCTATTTATTTGAGGAAATATTTAAAACTTTAAATAAAATAAAATAATAAATATAAATAATAAAATTAAAAAAAAGCGCCCGTAGGCGCAGGATTGGTCGCTGTCGGCGCGCCAGACACGTCGCGGGAAGTGTTCGGCGGTGCTGGCAGCGTCGCCGGAGACTTCCGGCGGTCGGATGTCTCCGGCGACAAGTCCGGCACGCCGGAAATGTCCTCGACACGTCCGGGCCACCGAAAGCGTCGCGGGACCTTCGGGCGGCGCCGGACGCGTCGGACGCGTCGCTGGAGCATCCGGCATCGCCGGAACAATCCTGCGATGCTTCCGGCGCCCGGAAACGTCCCACGACCGGCCCGGAAAAGTAAAAAAAAAACTAAACACATACCTGTTGCTGCACGCGATACCGGAGGAGACAACGGCGATTCCGAAGGAGGCAACGGCGATTCCGGAGGCGTCGAGAGGAGGCAGATGAATCGACACAGGCTTTAGGGCTTTAAAAAAAAAGGGAAAGAAATCCCGATCCCGCAAAAGACGCGACCACCGCCTACGTCGCGTCGCGCCGCCTAGGCACCGCACAGACCGCCTAGGCGGCCCCTCCGCCTAGCCTGGCCGCGGACATAGTGTTCGGGGCGGCCGGTGGGGGTCGAGCGACTAGGCGCGCCTAGGCACCCGGCTAGCCCGCGATTTCAATCACGGGTGATGCCACATTCTGACTATAGGAGTTTGGACAAACTACTTGTGCTTCATGTGGTAGTAGATGATGGATAGAAGGCAAGATGAGTTCACCTGACCTGAAGCCAAATGATACAATAGCAATGAGCAAACGTAACAATCACTACATTAGAGAAACTCAAAAGAGTTGATTCATATTGTGAATGCAAAGGAAGCAACTAATTTAGAATATTGATAAGTTGCCTTAATGGGATGAGGCAAGTGAGTAAGTGAACCTTCCTTTGCAAGACGGAGACAATGAGGGTTACATGAGGCAAACCTAGGGTTCCTTTGTGATGATAAGGCATAAGCATCGTTACCTCCATGAGGGTAGACATTGGCAAGGGTTCTGTGTACTGTGATGCTTCCTCTTTGGTTTATTTTCTTCCTTCAACTACATAAAGGTAAGTGAGATATGCTCTAAATCCGTCCCCATTCATATCTTCTTGATTCCTTCTTCCTCATCTTGATCTGTCACTGGCATTCATGTTGATACGTTGCAACACAACATATCATGCTGGCCAAGGGCTGTTATTCTGGTTTGGAACAATACTTTAACCCTGAGGAGGCATGATTTGGTTGGTTGTCAAGGCACTCTTTATCAAGATGAGGAAATTGCAATTAATAGTCTAACCTGTAAAGAAGATAAGTTGCAGCAAAGGCCATGGCATTGGCGAAAATAATTAGGGGTGTTATAATACCTTAGGCTAACCAAGCTTGTTCATTTTGGAGCTAACATTAGAGAAGACATAAATAGTCAGAGGCAACCTATTATAATGAGATGGTTGCCCAAATATACAAAGGCATGCCTCACATGACACTACAATTCAAAGGTCTTGAAAATCATAGAGATCTTTTGGTGGTAGAGCGCAGAAGACCTGGTTGCCCTCCTACAGGAAGTTAGGATAAGTTGTTGGTCATTTGAGGGTGGTGTCTGCCATATGCTTACTAGTTATTGCATAAGATAGTTGTTGTATAAGGGGGCATAGACTTTGATGGGGTTGGTTCATAAAGGAGATCCGTGTTGACAATAGGGTTGGCAGTGGAGATGATGGCATTGAAACTGGATTTATTGTTCTTACTCCTATGACACGAGCATTTGTGATCAGATAAGCTTCCAAGGAAATCAGTAATAATGAGGGCGGCAAGATCAAGTAGAGTAACAACGATGAGATAATCACTATGCCCTATCCTAGGAGAGTGAGGTGTTATCGCTTACAAGTTACGAGGGAGGTAGTCACCAAGTTTGACTGGCAAAGGGCGACGTCCAAACCGGACTTGGCCAGAACCAAGTCAACAAGCCGGATACCCATTGACCTGGTTCAATAGGCTCAACTCGTATCCGACCCGCCTAAGGTTGGGCCCCAAGTAAACCGACAAACCGACAGTTTAACATTCGATTCAAACCGTCAATTAACCACCTATTTATTTATTTTTTTAAAAAAATTGTTTTAGATTTTTAAATTATTTAATAATTTTTTAGTGATATTGATGGTGTAGTTCAATGTAAATTAACTCGTTGACTTACATTTTTTCAATCTGGAACTATTATATATTTCTATTGAGTCAATTTTTTAACCTATTTGCCTAAATCTTCTAATGTGAGCCTATTATACCTTTAACTCATTATATTTACTAATATAACTCCCTTAATAGGTTACTTATTGGTCTTATTCTATCATTTTATCATAGACTATTTGACTTGTATGATATATCCAATAATAAATTTGTGTGATATAATTTATTCAACAATAAAATTATATACATATAGTGAAGATTATCAACGAACATATAAAATTAATCAAAAAATATAACTTATATGATAAATATCTCATCACATTAAAATATAATAATATTAATATTAGATTTAAAAAAAATCAAGGTATCAAAAAATGAAGATAGTTCAGGGTTTAGTATAATATTATTCTGATCTATTTTGGCTCCCGACTTTTTGAAAGCTCAAACACTATTTGATGATTGAACGAAAGTTATGTTGGAATTTATATGGACATAATTAGCGGTGTTGATCCAACAACTAGGTCCAGTTAATCAATTCGACATTGAATCGTTGGCTTGAACTGTTGGAGCTCAGTATGGTGTGGATCTTATCCCGTTCGACACACCCTTTTGGTTATCGAGGTACCTCTTTGGGTAATAGACATACTCCTTTTAGTATCGTCGTTGAGTTATCTCTTCGGATATCGACACACCCCTTCGTGTAAGCTTATCCCTACGGATAAGAGTATTAGGGTCGAGATAAAGGCTAGGTCTTCTTTCCTTAAGACGATATTATAGTTTATCTTATAACGGTCTACTGACGAAATAGCCGTCCTATCCATATTTAATTTATTGGTTATCAAAACCAATTTTCCAACCAGTTATAAAAATAATAAAAGGAATGTAATTTTCAGAGGATTAAGTAGAAGATTTTAATACTGAAAGAACTAACAAACTAGTTGATTTTAATTCCTTTATACCCCAAGTGGATAGATAGTCAACTTACATAAATGAACGTTTTTTAATTTTTATTTTGCACATTTATAAATTTTTAAATATCTTTTAAAAAATAAAATATAAATAATAATTCCGAACCGACCCGAATCAAAATCGGCAATTCCGAACCGTGAACCATAATCGCCTTTGAAGGTTATGGTTAAAGGTTGAGATTGTGTGAACCGTCTAACCGACGATTTGTCAATTCTCAACGTGCTTGCATATAATGTTAACCCTACCTCATAATACAAATTATACAACTTATAATCCCTCATACCCCTTTTGTCCACATGAGGACGGGAGAGGTATACCGAGTTGCCATGCCACCCCTTTTGTCCACATGAGGATGGGAGAGGTATACCGAGTTGCATTGGCATGGAGAGAGTTGCATGGAAAGACTCTTAAGAGGGAAGGGAGATTATAATTCACTACATCATGCCCACAACCTGGATGAACTTTAAGAGGGGAAAACTAAGCTCTAATACCATATTAAGAAGAAAAGAACATTTTAGTTGGTTAAAATATTGAATACAATCATAGTATATGTAAGTTTTCATCACATTAATAAATAATCCAGATGCTGTTTGTCGATTTTTTTGACCAAGAAAAAGAGGCTACACAGTATTGTACTCACAGTGGATGTTGGCTGATTCAGAATTTAAAGTCATGGCTGGGAATAGGTACTATTTGTGGTGATTGTAGGTAGCCCATGTATTCCCTATTGCACCAAATCACACCCATATTTATATCAATACCCAATTCATATTTGAAACTACTAATGATGTGTGATAAAAAATAAAAAATAAAAAAAAAGGAGATAAGGATGTTGTCAATTTGTAATATCTCTCTCAAATTGTCAAGTTCATCAAAATTGATTGATCATCATCAAGCCGACAAAAAGCTTCAAACAATCCTAATGATGCTAGGACAATACCATCTATATCCCTAAAAACTAAGATCGTGCAAAGGGCAACAGGATACTACTAATTAGAAACGCAAAATTGAGTGTTTTTTTCCTCCTATGACTTGGAAGTAAGGACAAGAATACAGATCCGAACCAACCTCAATAAATTTAAATCTTCTGTTCAGATGTACTCATCTGTTAAATAAATCTCAGAAAAGATCAATTCCAATTCATCAATAGTCATAATAAACGAAAAAATTACAAGCTACAGGAAAGAATATTCATTGCTAAAAAGTTGTATTGGACCGGCAGCAAAAGATATCATGCTTATTTGACGGTTAAACCTAACAGAATCTAACCCTCAATCTTATTCCCTTGTTGATCGGCTGATGTGGGAGCTTGCATACTACAAATAATGGCATATCGGTGGCAAGAATCAAAGTGACATAACCCATTCCATATGTTTAACAACAAAGAAATTTATCATTTCCTTCACAGTAGGAGAAATAAAATATTTACTGCCAAACAATAGGAGGAATAAAATATAAGTTAGAGATAGAGCAAAAAGTATGATCAAAGCGAGGAAGAAAGATTGGAGGTAAGGGAAATGGAATAGATTCATCAGTGCAAATTTTAAACCTGATATTTCAAACTTCAAACAAGCAGGATGGCCTGTATCTAGACGTCGGAGCAAAGACAGATGAACTCAATCACCATAAGGAACTCAAATCGAGGACTGGCAAAAAAAAAAAACAAACAAAGAAACAAACAAATCACCTGTTAAACTGAAGAACGATGATAGCTTTTACGCTCCTGAAGGAAGTAAAAGAAGGACCTAGCGGCCCTAAAGAGCATCAACAAAACTAAAACTTTCTCAAACAAAAAGAGAGGAAGAAAGAAGCGTTGGTCAACAGTGTTGCCGTTAAGCAACAGAGAGAGAGAGAGAGAGAGAGAGTGGGCGAAGGGAGGTGCATGTATGATGTACCTGGCGAGGGGACGGTGTGCATATCTGCCTATTCGGATTGGTACTCTCCTTCTCAAAAGTCCCGCTTCCATTCCCAAACTTAATTCGCTGTTGCTGATACAAAATCAATAAAAGGAAGCAAGAAACAAGTAATCGAGAAACACAATCGGTAAACCAAGATATCTCAGTGAAAAAAAAGGAAAAAAAAAAAATCCTTCTTTTGAAAATCGGGAGAGCAGTAGAGTCTCCGCTACTACCGAGGTTGAAGATAAGGATCGAGAAGAAGACAAGGAAGGAGTCGAAAAGGCTGACAGGAAGAGAAGTAAGCACGAAGCGAAAACAATAGCTCCATTTCTTGTTTAATTTGTTCCCTCTCTGTGCTCACTCTCTCCTGTCAACCTTTCCTTCCTCTCCCCATGGAACCCTTCCTCTTCCTCCTTCCTCCTTCCTCCTTCCTCTTCGTCTCTTTCTCTAGATCCGAACGCACAAACAGCTACTACAATGGAGACACGAGATCCGAGCCCTCTTCTTCACCTGCTCGCTGCTGGAATGGTACTCGGGAGCAATGAATTGGTCGGAATAATATTACATAATTTAACAAATCGATTAAATTTTAATCCAACTTATTAATCTTACTCACGAAAAAAAAAATCTAAATTTGTATGATATGATTTTTTTTTTTTTTAGAGAAACAGTGCTAACTCTGCGTGCCCAAATCATCTCAATCCTTCTTTTCTCATCTCTTATCATAGTAAAAAAGAAGAAAAATGCTCTTTTGCATCAAACTTACCATAACCTTCAGACATGCAATGTAATTGATCCGAAAAGGATTTTGTTAATCAAATACTACAGTCAACGAATAACAAATCCTATTTCCAAGATCCTAGATTCAAAATATTTGCTCTTTGAAATGGGAACCGAATCGATGGCTTATATAGACACGCATCATCCAAAAGAAAGGAAAGATAATCAATAAAACATACCCAAATAAAGGGGACCCCTCTTTAGAAATATACTGTAGTTGGAGGAGTCGAAGGATCTGACAAGAAGAAGAAGGGAAAAAAAAGATGAGTAAAACATGGGATCACAAACTCAAAATTACGACAAAATCGAATCACGTTATCAATTAATTGCACGGATAAAAAGAATGACTATGATTCTATCAACGAACTAAGTGGTATGTCACCAAACCTTAGATGCGACTGGGCGTGACGGTGGTTGTGCGGGCGAGAACATGCCTGGACAAGATGAGATAGCACAGGAAGAGGATCAAATCATCATCTTCCTATCTCGTTTCCCACCACTGTCTCCTGGCCCTCCTCCCAATTCTCTTATACTGGAGTGCGATCGGATTCGCCATTTTTCTATTTAAAAAAACAATCTTTAACCTGAATAACAATTGTGTTAGCCGAGCCCAACCTTCCCACTGTTTGCACTTGGTTACACGGTTGAATCCGTCCCTCGCAATCGCTCCAATTTGATGGACCACCTTCAATCCGTCATTCATCCTTTTTGACCTGCGCTCGATAGGCAAGCGCATGGAACGCGGCGGCTAACGTCGTTCTCCTTCTGTACCTTATATGGCGATTTATCGGAACACCCCTAGAATTTAGAGTTATTACCAAACACACCCTCTTATTATTATTATTATTATTATTATTATTATTATTATTATTATTATTATTATTATTATTATTATTATTATTATTATAACTCCCATTAATCGGATGATATTCAACTCAATTTATATCTGATCACTTAAAAATAGACGTTGGATAAGTGGATTTAGAAGGTGGAAATGAAATTTCATTTTTATTTATGACATTTGGTATATGTGAAACCGAATCAAAATATAAATATGATAATTTTATAATCCACCCCCACTAGATAATCACTAAACTCTTAAATTTCTCAATCAAAATTCATTATCATTATCATTACCGAATATATACCAAACACCAATTTTAAAATTTAAATTTCAAATGTGAGGAATATTTTAAAGAACAATTTTAAATTAGTTAAATGGAATTTTAAATTTTAAATTATCAAATAATAATAATAATGATAAATCTAAACGAAATATAATCATTATATTTAATAATAATAATAATAATAACAACCGGTTAATAATTAGAAAATCCTCATGAAATAGTCAAATTATTAAGATTACGTTTGATATGTTTGTTTTTTATTTTTATTTTTTATAAAAAATATAATTTTTTGAAAAATATATTTGGTTTGTATTTTTCAAGTTTATTTTTAAAAAAAGATATAATATTTTCTGAAAAATTAGATAATGATATAAAATTATTTTTCAAAAAATAAAAAAAATATAATTTTTGAAAAATAAAAATAAAAATAAAAAAAAAAATCAAACACCCTAAATATTCTGAGATCTCTTCTAGTAAGAAAATAATCTCTTACAATATACTATAATTAAAATAATCGTAAATCTCTTAATTATTTTTTTAAAGATTTAATCATTACATGATTATCTTTTATATATATATATATATATATATATATATATATATATATATATATATATATATATATATATATATATATATATATATATATATATCATAGTAATACCTATTATTTCGGAAGGAATCGACGTCGACGATCAGTCATCAGGGCTCAGCCTACGAGAATGCTGACGAAGGAGGAAGGGAAGTCACACCCTGCTAGATCAACACGAGTGTTAGAGGAATACGCCGGAGGTTGTCCGACGGAGCCCACTCCGACGCTCAAGCAGTGTTTTGAGGAGATGAAAGAAGGCAAGAAGGTATGTGAGTAGTAGAGAATGCGTAACCCCCTTTACCGAAGGGGTCGGAGCACCTTTTATACCTGCGGCGGCTAGAGCTATCAAACGGACCAACCCGTGGCGGGGCGGGTCGGCCCATGGCGGGCCAGCCATTTGGCGGGGCGGGACAGGTCGACCCGTCATCTAGGCGATTTAGAAAATCCCCAACCCAACCCAATCTAAGACGGGCCGTGGGTTAGGCGGGTCAACCCACGAGCCATCAAAATATTTTAAAAAAATTAAAAAATCATATATTTAGATTTCATCAATCAAATATATTAAGAAATATATTTTTTAAATATAAATGGATACAAATGAGTGCTCATGTGATGAAAATATTATTTTTATTTCAAATAATAACAAAGAAAGATAATAAATTGTCATAAAACTTAATTAACGTGTGATTCTCAACCCGCGGGCCAACCCAAGCCCGTCGTGGGTCGACTTGTGCGGGTCACGGGCCTAGGCGGGTTGGCCCGCGGCGGGCTTGGGTTGCTTAACTTCTAACCCAACCCGGTTAAATTGATTGGTGGGGCGGGCCAATCCGACGGCCCAACCCAAATTGATAGCTCTAGCGGCGACTAGTGCTTCGTACGTCCCCACGATCTGTGTCACATCCCCGTTTGTTGGTTACCGGATAATCTTTAAAACGGTCTACGCCGTCATTAAGTTCGGCCTGTTGCGACATTTAGGGGTCATGATGACTCCGCGATAGTGGGGATGGTTATCCGCTAATCCGAGAAAAGGGGACGTTACTTGAGGCCGAATGTTTCTTGGGCTCCGCACCCCGAAGTGATCTCGGGTCTTCTGGCCAGGGGTCCCGGGCACTCCCTTCCCCGAGGTGGTCTCGGGGCCGACTTTCGAGATGATCTCGGGAGGGGTTTTCTGATTTGATCTCGGAGCATATTTACCGTGGAGGGGCAGGGATCCCTTCCCGAGAGAGTCCGGAGCTCGAAAAGAGAGTCGCTCAGACTCGCTACATCTTATCACTCAGTTCTTCATCCACGTATCTGTCACGGGATACTCAACCCCATCACTTATTAATGGTAGACCATTAAAAGAAGAATCATTATGCACAAATGCGTTTAGGGAAAATAATACTATAGAAAAAAATATGCATGCAAACAAGAAAAAGAGTATTAATAATGCATTGTTTAAATATAAAATTAATAGTGGCAATTTGATGGATATAACATTGAAAATTGATATGCTAATTTATTATGCCTAAAATGGTGTTCTATTTAATTTCTTAATTTACTTCTTTATAAAATATTCGTGATGTAAAATGTTTGAGTCGTATATAATCTTTTTTTTTTCAAAAAATGGAACGAAAGAGTATTGTCTTTTAATTTTGATAATCTAAATATTCAATTGAGTTTTATGCGATTAGAGATAAACCGTAATTGGTCTATAAGATAAATTTAAAATATAACTTATATATATTTATAAATATATCTTATAAACCGTAAATATTCTAAATTTAAAATCTGATTTTTTTTTATTACTTCTGTAGCACCACGTTACTGTAACATTGCCATGTCATTATTTTTTTATTTTATTTTTGGTGTCGTCTTTGCCCTCGCCTAACTAAATCTTCTTTTCACGAAAAAATCCTCACCTCCACTTTTGGATGCCATCCTCACCGCCACTACTCGCTGGATTCCTCACCATGACTTCCAAGTTCTCTTTTTCCTCTCGGTGAGCCTCTCCTCACCGCGACTTCGAAGTTCCCTCTTCTCGTCGCAACTCTTCGCCGTCCTCGCCGTGACTCTCTGAACAGATGTATAGAGAGAAACTCTCTCTTTCACACGTGAATGCGCAGAGATGCAAATCTAGGATTCGGATTATACTGACCCAAGGTGATTCGTATGCAAGCACGACTTGCATACGTCGAATGTCGGACCAATAACCAACATTTTGCCACATGCATCTTTTTTTACTACCCGTTCAAAATTTAACGGAAGCATTAATATGAAATTAATGATGATTCCGTAACGTCTTAGCATTAATGGGTTATTAAATATATTAATGGTGATTCTATAGCGTCTTGATATTAATGGGGTATTAAACCATTAATGATGATTCTATAACGTCTCGACATTAATGACAATATTAAATCCATTAATAATGATTTAGTAATGTTTCAATATTAACAGCGACATTAAACTCATTAATAACGATATTAAACCCAGCATTATGACCATTTATTACCGCCAGGATTGAACGCTCATATATAAGGAGGTAGTGAGCAAGAGCAAAGAAAAAGAGAGAAGAAAAAGGAAAAGAAATTTCCTTCCACTTGTGTTCCCCTCGCTCTCATCCTCTCTGTCGTGCATCTCCTGCTCGACAAAATATCCGTGATAGCATTCAGGTACCACTCAATTTGCCATGGCCACTAGTGCTTGGTGGAGATCGTGGTTTGCCATTTTATCCTGAGAAACAGATGATCTGAGATAATCTCGAAGCACAACTAGAAGGTGAGGCGAATCTGTTTCAAGGAAACTGCATTGAGCGTATGTCTTGGCTTTTTATCTCATTTTCTGACTTAGCACTCGAGATCTTTCATTCTCGATTCGACGCCCTGTTCAGGAGCGGCTTGAAGACCCACTCAAGAGATCCAATCGGGACCAACTCGGATAAGTTGCTGATCAAGCAGGCGAGTGACATTCCAACTTGGACTGGAAGCAGCATTCCAACCACAAGAAGCTTGGAAAAACCAGCCCCCACTGGTAGGTTGAATTATCAGTTCGGGTCATCTCGACAGATAAGTTGAATTTACTTTGGTGTAATTTCAATTCAACTAAGTCTCAAAATATCTCTGCAGATTGTCCAACAATCTTGAAACAGATTTGTTCTATTGAGATGACCACAGATAATGTTGAGATGAAACAGACTCATCACAAGTCTCTCTCTGCCCCTGATGGAGAATGCTCCAAGCAACCATAGGGAAAAGCCAGAAAAGTTCAATGGATTGAACTTCAAGAGATGTCAGCAGAATATGTTCTTCTACTTGACCACACTCAATCTGGCTTGGTTCTTAACCGATAACCTCCTAAGCATGTTGAGGATATTGATGTCCTGAACATTAATGTAGTAGAGGCTTGGAATCATTTTGAGTTCTTATGTTGAAACTACATCCTCAACTGTCTTGTCGACTCATTAAACTACATCCTCAACTGCCTTGTCGACTCATTATATGATGTTTACAGCACAAAGAGAGCAGCTAAGGAGCTGTGGGAGTCCCTGTATAAGAAATACAAGACAAAGGATGTAGGAGTTAAGAAATTCATCGTGGACCGATTCTTGAACTATAAGATGGTTGACTCCAAGACGGTGATCAGTCAAGTCCAAGAGCTTCAGGCGATCCTACATGAGATCCACTTGGAAGGTATGGTTCTGAGTGAAACCTTCCAAATGACAGCAATCATTGAGAAACTACTTCCCAGCTGGAAGGATTTTAAGAACTACCTGAAGCACAAGCGGAAGGCGATGAAGGTGGAGGAACTTGTTGTTAGACTTTGCATCGAAGAAGACAATAAGGGTTCAAAGAGAAAGCTATTCTATCAAGCTACTGTGAAAGCCAACGTGGTCGAGCATCGTCAAAGCTCCGAAACGGAAGAATTTCAAATCTTCTAAGATGGGACCCAAAGGACGCATAAATAAGAAGTTCTCTAGGAAGTGCTTCAACTATGGTCGAGTCGGTCACAAATCTTCGGAATGCAAAAAGTCGAAGAAGAAGCAGGAGGCTAACCTAAACGAGGAACCAGAAATGGACGATCTCTATGCCATGGTCTCCAAGTTAACCTGGTGGGTTCAAACTTGCAGCAATAGTGGATCGATACTGGTGCCACCAAACATGCATGCTACAACAAGGAGCTATTCCACAACTTCGAAAAAGTCAATAGAGACAAATTGTTCATGGGGAACTTAGCAACTTCGAACATCATGGGCCAAGAAAAAGTAGTATTGAAGATGACCTCAGGCAAGGACCTAACTCTGAATAATGCGTTATATGTTCCGAAAATTCGGAAGAATATAGTGTTTGGATCACTGTTAAACAAGCATGGTTTTTTCACATTATTTTTGAGTCGGCATAGTTGTACTATCCAATAAAAGAATATTTGTTAGAAAGGGTTATATATCTGATGAGCTTTTTAAGCTTAATATAATGACTATTAGGCCTAAGGTAAACAAAATTGAGAGCTCTTCCACTTATATACTTGAGTCTTCATGTTTGTGGCATGGTATACTAGACATATGAACTACGATGTTTGCGTAGATTAATAAACATGCAAAACATACCTACATTCCACCTTGACCCAAAATACAAGTGTGAGACTTGCGTTGAAGCGAAATGAAAAGGTCATCCTTTCAACATGTTGAAAGAAGTAACAAACCACTTGTCTAATTCACACCAATGTGTGTGACCTAAAAGGTACACTGACACGTGGTGGGAATAAGTACTTTATCACTTTTGTAGATGATAATATAAAATATTATTATGCGTATCTTCTTAAAAGTTAGGATGAACCTATAGCGAAATTCATTCTCTATAAGAATGAGGTTGAAAACCAACTTAATAAGAAGATTAAGGTGGTTTGAAGCGACCGAGGTGACGAATATGTATGATCATTCATTGAGGTGTATGCTTAATATGAGATCAGACACGAAATAACAACTCTTTATACTCCTTGGTAAAATAGAGTTGTTGAGCCAAAGAATCGAACTCTAAATGAGATAATGAATACTCTTCTATTGAGCTCTGGACTGCCATACTCCATATGGTGGAAACTATGTTAACAACTTATTATCTTTTAAATAAGGCGCCCCAAAAGAAAATAGATAAAAACCCTTATGAGTTGTGAAATGGAAGATAATCATTCTATAAATATTTGCGAATGTGAAAGTGTCTTGCCAAAGTTTTAGTATCGGATCCAAAACATATTAAGATAGGATCAAAAATTGTTGATTGTTTATTTATAAGATATGCACATAACAACAGTGCACATCGGTTTTGTATATATGAATCACAATTATTATATATATACAAGAACTCGATAATAGAACCGATAAATGTCTCATTCTTCGAGCATGTGTTTTCGTATAAAACCCGAGAGGATGTTAGCTCTTCAAAACGTGCATATGAAATACAAGAGGAAGAAAAAGGATGATGAATCAGTTAAGGCTGAGCTCAGACGAAATAAGAGAATTCGGGTGGAAAAATCTTATAGGACAAATTTTATCACTTTCATATTGGAAGTGAGCCCCAAAGTTACTTAGAAGCAGTAAGCTCGTCTGAGGGACCTCATGGAAAGAGGCAATTGCATCTGAGATAAATCTATTTTGCAAAATCATACTTGATTACTTGTGGATCTTTCTCCAAGAAGTAAACCACTAGGTTACAAGTGGATTTTCAAGACAAAAATAAAATTAGATGACACAATTGATAAGTATAAGGTCAGATTGGTAATTAAAGGTTACTAACAATTAGAAGACTTTGATTACTTTGATACGTATTTTCCGGTATTGAGAATAACTTCCATTAAGTGTTGTTGGCTATTGCTGCTCTATGGAATCTGAAAATACATCGGATGGATGTAAATATAACCTTTCTAAACGAGAATTTAGAAGAGGAAATTTACATGGAGCAACCTAAAGTTTTTTTGTGCCAGGACAAAAAGTAAGGTTGTAAATTAGTGAAGTTGTTATATGGCTTGAAGCACGCTCCAAAGAAGTGCATGAGAAATATGATAATGTCATGAAGGAATATGATTTAAAATCAATGAATGTGATAAATGTATTATATAAAATTCACAAAGAGTGACTTTGTCATCTTGTGTCTATATGTAGATAACATGCTTATCATTGGGAGTAATGATAAGATAATCAAACCTACTAAAAATATGGTAAACTCAAGATTTGACATGAAGACATGAGTCTAGTTGATGTGATTCTAGAATCAAAATTCTTAGAACAGTAGAAAGACTTGTTCTTAGTCAGTCTCATTATGTGGACAAGATTCTTGAAAAATTCACCAATGGTGATACTGCGTTGGCTCGAATGTCGATAGATATAAGTCAACATCTATCGAAGAATCGAGGAGAAAGTATCTCTCAGATAGACTCTTGAGTGATTGGATGTTTGATGTACTTGATGAATTATACACAACTAGACTTAGCATATGCAGTAAGTAAACTGAGTAGATACACGAGTAATCCCGGTGTTGAGCACTAGAAAGGGATAACAAGAGTACTGAGGAACTTGAGGTATACTCGTAGAAATGAACTGCACTATATGAGATATTCTGCTGTGATCGTACAACAATATGGGTTAGATATATGACATAAAAGACTTGAAGTCTACAAGTGGATATGTATTCACTTTGGGAGATGTAGTCATTTCGTAGAAATCTTCTAAGCAAACCGTAATAACTTTCCATGATGGAATCTGAGTTTGTAGCTCTTGATAAAAATGATGAAGAAGTTGAATGACTATGACAATTCTTAGAAGATGTTCCGAGATGGCCGAAACTTGTGTCGATAATTTGCATACATTGCGATAGTCAATCAGCAATTGGTCGGTCACAGAGTCATCTATATAATGGTAAGTCTAGATATATACATCATAGACATAATATCATTAGATAATTACTCTCAATAGGAGTTATCATTAATACTATGTAAAGTCAAAGGATAACCTAGCAGATCCTCTAACCAAAGGGTTAAATCGAGAGTTAGTTGCAAGATCATCGAGAGGGATAAGTTTGATGTCGATGAAAAATATTAGTACAAATGAAACCCAACCTATGTAGACTAGAGATCCCAAGAACTAAGTTCAAAGGGACAACCTAACTGCACTGACAAAGTTGCTCACTGTGGGGGAAGGGGGACGACCTAGTGGAACAGTGAAGAATGGAGGTTAAGCACACGACTTTTAATGATCCTACAGAGTTATGTTGAATACTCTTAAGAGACCACCTATGTGAGAAAGAAATGGGGCCGCTTCAAAGAGAATTGGAGCGCAAAACTAGGCGTGTTCAACACCAAGAACGAACACACTCATGAGAACTGAGTTGTATCAGGGAGAGTCCTGGGTGAGATATGTTAATGCTTACACACACGGTAGAATAGTTCAAGAACACCGTGTCTATTGTCAGCCAATATGCAAGCAGATCTTCATAAGAAAAGATTTAAAGGGTAAAATCTACCTATCCTATACTGAACTCAACTGCTGAATACAATCACATACCATATATCCATTCATGTTGGGGGGGGGGATTATTGGATATATGTGAATAGAAAAAGAGGTGGAGGAAAGAGATTCCGTGGTGCATGAGTTTAGTCCCACATTAGGAGTATTGTGGCTTTATGGTTGATTTATATTGTTACACATGCATATATGATGTGAACAAATGTATAAGGAGAAATTCTCTCTCTCATGCATGGTGTAGGGGGAGGTGCAAATATAGAGCTCGGATTGCACTGACCCAAGTTGACTTGTGTTCAAGCAAGACTTGCATTTGTCGAATGTCGAACTGGTTAGGAGAAAATTTACCCAAATGGAAGCATATGGTGATTCTGGTGATTTTGTAACGTCTCAATATTAATGACAATATTAAACCCATTAATAGTGATTCTGTAATGTCTTAACATTAATGGTGACATAAACCGATTAATAACTATATTAAACCCAACATTATGATCATTTATTGCAGCCAGGTTGAATGCTCCTATATTAGGAGGTCGTGAGCAAGAGCAAAGAAGAAGAGAGAAGAAAAAGTAAAAGAAATTTTCTTCTACCTGTGTTCCCCTCGCTCTCATCCTCTCTGCCGTGCATCTTCTGATCGACAAAATATCCGTGATAACATTCGGGTACTACTCAGCTCGCCATAACCACTAGTGTTTGGTGGAGATTGTGATTTACCAGTGTATTCTAATAAACAGATGATCCAAGATAATCTCGAAGCACAACCAGAGGCGGGGCAAATATGTTTCAAAGAAACTACGTTGAGCGCATGCCTTGGTTTTTTTTATCTCATTTTCTGACTCGACACTCAAGATCTTTCATTCTCGACTCGACGACCATTTCAGGAGCGGCTTGAAGACCCACATAGGAGTGTTGAGGCAATCAACCCTAAGATGATCTAGAGGATCATAGGGTTTTGATGCATGTGTGTGGGCAATATGGTTAAGTTAGGGTTTATTGTGTTCTCATATATGTACATGAGTGTGCAGGTGTACAAGTACACATGGACTTGGTTGATGTCTTCGGGTAAAGGATGGCATGGAGGCAAGCTGGAGGCTTGCGTGCGCATCCGAGGGACCGATGGATAGCAGGGACGATGAGCCGAGGGACGCGGAGGCGTACATGAAGGGTGGCATGGAGGCAAATTGGAGGTTTGCGTGCGCATCCGAGGGACGAGGGCCGAAGATGAAGAAGGCGTGAAGGCAACAGTCGAGGCTGTGGTGAAGAGTCAACTGGGTTGTGAGGGTCTGAGTATGAGTGATTGTACTCAGGGGCTAAGCCGGGAGGGTTTGAGTGCGGAGAGACTTGTACTCGGAAGTGAAACCCTAGGCTTAGGTTGGACCAGTCAACTGGCCAAGGGGCAGTCGACTGGTGTAGGCTGGAACAGGCCGGCAGATTCAAACGTTGTACTGTAACGGTCGAATCTGAGTGGGACCAGTCGACTGCCCTAAGGGCAGTCAACTAGTAGCGCCTGTTTCAGATTCGCGCCCTAATTAAAGGGGCTCGTTTCAGACTACTATCTCTTGACGAAACTCGCTTGGGTAAAGTGAGTTAGTATTCTTTTGTGCCCAGATCTTGTCAAAGTGATTGTGGTGAGGTTTCTCCACCCACAAGGAGCGATGAGGGTTAGCCGGAGGTTATCCGGGGATTGATCCACCGACGAATTCTTGGATTAGTCACCCGTCCGGGGTGGATACCAAGTAAACCTGGTTTGTTAGCATTGTTCTTTATTATTAGTTTATTTTTATTTGTATTTCCGCTGCGCAACTAACAACCTTGTAGAGACGTCAACGAAAAGGTGCTATTCACCCCCCTCTAGCACGTCAGTTGATCTATCAGTTGGTATCAGAGCAAAGGACCGCTCTTGATCGGACTAACCGCCGAGGGAGCACACGCTAGAGGAAGAAGAACATGGAAGATAAGTTGGGGCAAGACATCAACACACCCCCATCCTACAATCATGAAGAATTCGGCCATTGGAAGACAAGGATGGAAAACTGGCTAGGAATGGACTGGGAGTGTAGAATGACCATTGAAGACCCCTTTGAAATTCCGAGAGACAAGTACGGCAAGAGGCTTCGGCCTAGATATTGGACAGATGAACAACAAGAGCAATCTAGGGCAAACGAAAAGGTAATCAATATTTTGATTGATATTTTGCCTAAAAATGTGTTGAATTGTGTAGGAGTATATAAAAATGCGTATGAGTTATAGAGCAAACTAGAAGAACTTCACAAGAACCCTACACAAGCCGAACTAGTAGAAGAACCCGAAGAAATAAGCTTAAGGGTCCAAGAAGACTAAAATGAAGGAGAAGTGTCAAGCTCATCATGTGAAGTTGAAAATTCAAATGAGGAGCCATTCACCTCATCAAGAGCGGAAGAGAGACCTTCAACTATACAAGAGCAAGAGAAAGCTCCCATCTCCGCCAAAGTCAAATCAAAAGAGCATATTGTTAGTAGGAGCCCTAGAGCAAATTGTGTGATGATTGACTAGGGGCATTTTGTATCATATTCTATCATTAATAAAGACATGTTTGGTTATTATACTTACTTTGTATTCTGTGCCGAATGACTAAGTATAATAATGTCCTTGTGTAGTAGGTTCTTATCTATATTATATCGATTGGTTGAATCGATAGTGAGATAATGTAGAGAACACTACACTAAATTATTCCTAGTCAAGCATTAATATTCAGGGACAATATTAATGCATGGAGACTAGCATGTAGGTCAACTGATGACTTGAGCTCACAAGTCATGGATATGTGATATCAAGTTGACACATGTGTATACATTGGAGAATGTGTACTGAATGACCCGCCATGAGAAAGTTTCATAGATTGTCATATGAGTGTCATAGACTTTCTCATGTGACTATTGGTATGAATAGTCCTTAGACCTGAAGTCACTACGGTTCCCTACATAAGGAGTTATGTACTTTGGTATCGTCAAACGTCACCCGTAACAGGGTTGACTATAAAGGCGATCACTGGGTATGTAATAAATTATGCGGAGGGATGTGAGTGATGTAGATGGGATCTATCCCTCCCATATGACGAGAGTGATATCTGTGGGCCCCTTGATCGAGTAGGACTACTGAAACGCATGGCTATGCTCAAATGAGTCAATATGAGATATTGAGCTCATTTGTTTGAGTGAGTCTACTCGGGGATCAAGAAACACAAGATTGATTGAGGATGACACGGTCTATACGTCATTGGTCAATCTAGATATCAAGGATAGAAGGACAATGTCATACATTATCATAGTCACAGAGGTTTAGTCGGATCTCGACTTTTCTTATTACTTGGGTAGCAATGATGCATTGCTAGATGCCGCTCATTGCTTATGTGTCTAAAGTGTTTAGGCGCATTGCCAACGTCACGAGAACCTATTGGGTCACACACAAAGGACACAATGCTTCAGGAAAGTTGATCGGCAGATCTGAGCCCGAGTTAGGAACTCGGGAGATCTAAGTCCGAGTTGGAAACTCGGGAGACCTGAGCCCGAGTTGGGAACTCGGGAGGTCAGTTCAGGGGGCTCGAGTTGGGAACTCGAGAGAGACCGAGTCGGAGCTCGACGGGCCGAGTCGGAGCTCGGCGGGCCGAGTCGGAGCTCGGCGGGCCGAGTCGGAGCTCGGCGGACCGAGTCGGAGCTCGGCAGACCGAGTCGGAGCTCGGCAGACCGAGTCGGAGCTCGACGGACTGAGTCGGAACTCGTGGACTGGGTCGGAGCTCGGCAAACTGGGTCGGGAGCTCGCCACTCAGGAGACTTGGTCGGGAGACCAAGTCGGAAGCCCGGAAGGCCCGGTCAGAGTTGCATGAAGGAAAAGAAAAGTCTCTCTTCATTGTATGAAAAGATTCTTTTTCTTGCATGGGAAATGATAAAGAGCCACATAAAAAGATGTGCTCTTTATTGGGAAGCCAAAGAGACACAAACCTCTTCATATTCATGGGATGATTATAAAAGAGGGCCTTGTGACTTTGGATGACTTCTTCTTCTTGCCTTAGCTTTTCCCCTTCCCTTCCTCTCTTCTTCCTCTCCTCCCTTTTGGCCGAAACCTTATTGTAAGGTTCTTGGTGTTCTGCGAGCTACCTCAAGTTGCTAGCACAACTAAGGTAGCTCTCCCGAAGTTGAGAGATTGTGTCCATGTAGATACGAATAGAGGCACGGACACTTGAACGTGCAAGAGATCCGGCGCACCTTGGACGAGCGGGATAAGCAAAGGGCACGCTCCGAAGGTATATCTTCTTTAGAAGTAGATGTAGATCAACTTTGTACGAGTTTTTCTTTCGCATGGATCGCTCGTGGGTTCTTGTTTCCACTGCGTTTTTATTGTTTTGTGCCGGGAGAACCCAACACATATTATATGCTTTGATTGCAACAAAAAGGGGCACTACAAGGATAAGTGCCCACTAGGTAAAAAGGAGGTAATTCCTAAACTCAAATCTATTCATTTAAATTCTAATATGGGTTGTAGGAATGAGGAAGCTCAAAAGGAGAAAAGAAGGGAAATTAGGTGTTTCACATGCGGGGAGCTAGGGCACTGCCATACAAGGTGTCCAAGGAGTAAAGAGCTCAAGAAGATGGAGCATATAAGGAAATGGGAGAAAGAAGAAAAGAAAAAGAGGAGCTCACATCAAGGGGGAGCTACAAGGGTAAGGGAGGTAATCCCTAATTTTACTTATGTCCAAAACTCTTCCATGTATGCTAGAAATGTAAATGATTGTTTGTCTAGATGGAATTTTGGTTTTAAATATCATGATAGGAATTTTGAGTGCCAAAATACTCAAAATTCTGTGTTTCATGATAAACCTAGGAATTCTAGGACCAAGGACCAAGACATAAACCCTAAAAAAAGGGAAATATATCTAGAAAAATAGGTAGATCTAGAAATGATCAAGTTAAGTCAAATGATCCTAAGACGAGGAACTTGGAAAAGGAAAATCAAGTTTTGAAAGTAAAACTTGATAAACTGGAGAAAAATCTAGATAGACTCATTAGGGGATCAAAGGGATCAAGGATAATGCAAAAAGATCAACCTCTTAGGAATGGTAGGTCGGGTTTAGGATATCATTCTAGAAGGACAAATGTTGATAAAATGTCATATTCAAGGATGCCCTATAACTATGGTAAGGAAAAGATCAAACATGGCAAAGAAAAATCATTTAAGGCAAAAGAGAAGGAGTTGACCAAGCAAAAGGTCTATAGAGTTAAGAGAGTGAGAGTAGAAGGTCAAGAAGCACCAGAGGAGCACCGGTGTGGTCTTGCACTTGTAGATAAGTTACCTAGGAAAGTAACTAGGGATAGGAGCTCAAGGGAGAGCTCTAGAAGCCAAAATAGGATCCATAGTCAATGAATCTCAGGTGGTCTCCTTCTAGGAAACTAGATGGACTATAGAGTGTGCCAAGAGGTTCAAACGACTAAGATTAGTCTTAATCCTAGAGAATTGACACACTAAAGAGAGAATTATGGTGACAAAGGAAGAAATTGGAATTATAATTGAGGGGAATTGATTTTAATGCTTAAACATCATATAACTTGATGTTATTAATAGATTATGAATGAGCATGGGAAGAAGGATCAAAGTGAGGTCAAAATTAGAACTTCTGGATTAGTTTCATTGATACATTTTAGAGAGACTTGAAGTTTGTACCAATCTTGGGATTCGGGGTAATTTTGATTAAGATTATATTTTTCCCAAGTAGATATAGGATCCACAAATCTCTCCATGAAATTTCAGATTTTTTGAAATTAGTTAGGCCTTTCTGAAGTTCAGACTGGAAAACTGAAAAACTCAGTATCAGTCGACTGCCCTACTGGCAGTCGACTGGTCCAGGACTGGGAACCTACTGTAAGTTTTACCAGTCGACTGGCTATAGGGCAGTCGACTGGTTCTGACTGTAAATACATTCTGTGAGTTTTCCCAATCGACTGGCCTCCTGCCAGTCGACTGGGACGCAGGTTTTATAAAAGAAAACGGGCGCGCCGGGAGAGCCAAACCCTAGGGTTTTGGCGATCCACCCGGCGATTTTCTCCTCTCCCAAGCTTCTCCTTCGTCCTCAGGCCTTACTAAGCCCCAAAATCTCTCTCTAAGTCCTCCTCTAACCCCGATCTACCCTTAGAGTTGGTTAAAAACTCCTCTTCTCAAGTCATTTTCTCAACATCAACACCATGAAAAGATTAGCAAAAAGGTATCATGATTTAAGGCTTAGTTCTCCATTTAAAACTATGTTTTGATACTAATATGATATTTTGTATATGTTTTCATTGGTATTTTCTCTTTTTTTGGGGGGGGGGTATCTTGGTATGCATGCATGTGTTTGGTATCGTAGGGTTGTGTCTAAGAGACCTAGGGGTGAAGGTTCATCCCGTCCAGGTCCGCAAGCTCCACAAGAGGCCAGATTTAGGAGCTTAGAATGTAAAAAGAGGTTTGAAGAGAATGAGTTTGTCCCAATGCATTGTCGGTACTTAAACAAAGCCTATTTTCAAGAAAAAACACCTCAGATTATTGAGATGGTCACCCATTTTGGCATAGAATAGCTGGTTTATTGTCAACATGATGTTAATATTGTTTTGTGCAAGGAGTTCTATGCCAACTTGACTTGTGTTGACTCAGAAAATAATCTTTATGAATCTAGAGTGGCCGGTGTTACCATTCCCTTCTCAGCCATAATTTTGGCTAGTTTTTTAGAGTGTCGGGCTTCAAATAATGTTAATACTTATTTTCCCAATGTTGTTAAGCCACTTGAGTTTCCAGATGTGACTATCGATCAGATCCATTTGCACTATTTTAGAAGACATAGGCATGAGTCTGAGCGTACCTTTGATGCTAAACCCATGAGTCCATTTAGTCATGTTCTGTACAAGATTGTTGTAGAGTGTCTCCTACCCATTGTTACTAAGGGGAGGGTAAGGATTCGATTGCCTCACCTAGTAATGATGTATGCTCTGGAGCGGAGGTTGGACATAGATGCGTCTCTTCATGTATTTACCTCCATTTGCCACTTTTCCCAAAGTGTTAATGGGAAAATCTATATGCCTTTCTGTCATGTGTTGACTGAGTTTTTCTAATTGCGGTTCGGTTTCCGCGTCACTAGTGGTCAGGTCAGGCACCTATCCAAGGACTATAACTAGATTGACACACGCCAATTATCCTTGGCAGGTATTGAGAGTCGGCAGGAGACATTTGTCTGGAGGGAGCGTCCAGAATCATCGAGCTCAGATGAGGAGCCTGGTGAGATGGTTACACGTGCGGAGTTTACTTAGCTCCGATCCGATGTTCACCAGCTTCAGGAGGATGTTCATGTCATCCGTGAGGATATCCACGGACTTCAGCAGACGGAGCAGAGGATTGAGACGACAGTTGATGGGATTACCAACCGTCAGGATGACATGTACGAGATGCTACGACAGCTGCATCTCGTGTATCAGGCTCCACCTCCTCCTCCTCCTCCAGGCGGTGACGATCATATGTTCTGACCAGCTGATGCAGTTTTTGGGAGCAGTTCAGTGTTGAGAGCATTATTATTTAATGTATTATCATATCTCTCAAACACTTCTCATTTTGACATTGTACTATTTGGATGACTTCAGGGCTTTGGCCCTAGCTACTCTGTTAGGTGTTATTTCATGACTATCTCTGTGTTTCATGTATGAAATATTTATGTAGTGCTTTATTATATAGATTTATGTCATGTGTGATCTTGACTTGCATTATTGTTTTTCTACTATGATACATGATTTAAGTTTTGTTTGAGAACAAGTTGTGTCAATGATATGTTATATGGTTTGGGGTTGAGATTTCTAATTATGTGTTCATGATATAATTTGGAAATTCTATCACAGTTTGGTTGAAAATCAAATGATGGGGTTTATATGTAACGCCCGCCCTTATATCTACTCTCGGGGCGGGGTTACGTACAATCATTCATTCATATAATTCTTTTCTTTTCTTCTAGCATAAAATTAAAACAACAACAATGCAAGGGTGCAAGGACTAAGTGCTGAGCATGCTTGTCTAAAATTATCAAGTGATATTTACCAGTGCTAAGCATACTAGTCAATATATGTCAATCAAATATCATGCTTGAATCATTAGAACATTATTTGAAATATTTTAATCAAGAGATATTCTATAACATGATATGTTCATATATTATTTCAACTCATATCAAAATCAACAAAATCAAGTATATGAGAATTCCAAGTGTAATCACTATCATGCAATATCAAACCTAATCACTAACATTCATTGTTGAAGAAAACATCATCATAATCATAGTAATGTAGATATAAAAAATCTTTCTTTCCCGAGCCACCATCCTACACATCTTCAGCCTCCTGCCTCTTCCTTTAGTTTAAGGGTTCCTTACCCTTATCTGCAGCATAAGACAACACATAAACTAGTAAGCACAAATGCTTAGTAAGGATCCTGTCCTACTCGCAAAATCCATACGAAAGAATACAACATGTACACATAATAAATCATAAGCATGAGTTCATCAAAGCATACTAAACATCCAAGTTTCTAGCATGCAGTATAAAGTACCTTAAGCATACCCTTCACATATAATAAATGCTTTCAATGAATGTTTTCAAAACAATTCCATAAAGGTATTACTTAAAAATACATCCATATCATATTGGGCCCGGTTGTGTACCACATATCGCGCATTACCTATTGCGCGTTCCCTAATGAATTGGGGTAGCGAGCCACCAACCCAGTAGAGCTGGACCCTTCCGTCCTACCGGAGCCATGACCTTACGTTAACATGCACCCCGGATTTGTTTAACGACCCCCTTCCGAGTCGGGTACACAACTTCCAAAGTAAAATACTTATCATGCTTTTACATATATGCTAAGGAGTACTCCAAATCCACTCTTAAGGGACACACCACTCTTCAAGGGTGCTCATGATCCCGTAGGGACACACCACACAACATAAGGGTGCTCTTGATCCCAAACTTAGTGAAGTATCCTTTCAAGCATTTTATTATACATATCACATGCAATTCATAAAGAGTGTCCTATGGGCTATAAAGCATGCTCATACATACATCATATTTCAACCACTTAAACATACTTATATATGACAAAATTGGTCACATCAATCATATTCATATCATAACCTGCTTCATGGTTTAATTTAACCCTTCCTAACCCTAAACCTAGGGTTTGGCCGAAAATCAAAGGTAGGGTAGCTTAGATTTTTGACATCAAACATCCCATACAAGCATCACATATATATACATCATGTATCATACTAAGCATAGCATACATCATGGAGTAATCAACCTTCACAATCCCTAATGTTCATTCCTTGGCCGAATATCACATGCTAGGGAACCTTAAAATTTCCAATCAAGCATTTCATTTAGACATCACATGCATATACATATCATCTTACTAAACATAATCATGTCTCGTAGGGTAGTTTAACCTTCACATACATATCATGCAACATATTAAGCCTAGAATACATCCTAGGATAATCATGTACCCTAAACCCTAATTTTTCTAGGGTTGGCCGGAAGTCAAGGGTAGGGGAACTAGGGTTCTTGAACTTAGGTTTCACACAAACATTTACACAAACACTTTGTCTACACTACTAAACATGGATACATCATAGAAAATCATACAACCCTAAACCCTTTTTGCTTCATGATTTGGCCGAAACTTTATAGGGGGTTCAACCCTAATTCTTGTCATCACAACATGTAGGGAAAACAACATATAAGTATACCCTAAATTCCAAGGGGTCTTCCTATGCAACAAGGAGTAACCAAGGCCTCCTCTTTGAGGTTGGCCGAAACCTATACAAGGCAAAACCCTAAAATTTTGTTCATAACATCATGAAGGAAACAACATATACATATACCCTAAGTTCCAAGGGTCTACTCATGTAACAAGAAGTAACCAAGGCCTCCTCTAAGGGGGTGGCCGAAACTCACTAAAGGGAAATAATCCCCATTTTTCGAAAACTACAAGGAGAAGAACTCATACAATAACCATTACACTGCAGGCGAGGGGATACTTACATCCTTTCGCTTGAATTTCTCCTTCTCTTATTCCTTAGGGTACCCTTGGTTGAAGGAGAGGTGAGAATTTCCCTTGTTAGACTTCCCTAGCACTCTTGGCCCTAGTAGAGGACAAAATCCTTGAATGATTCTTCTTCCTTCCAATTCCCTAGGGTTAGAACCCTAGGGTTGTGTTTTTTCGAAAATTGAAAAGGAGAAGGGAGGCTTAGGTTTCGGTTTTGGAGTGGGGAGAGTGAGGAAGAAGAAGAGAGGAAGTTATTCCAACCTCTTCATCTCTTATTTATACTTTTCTCATGAAGAGACATGCCTCTTCACTTCCCTAGCTTTAACAAGCATGTTTCTTATTCTCTCAACATGAAACATGGCTTGGTTCATTGGTTATGACATGACTAGTGCAACTAGGAGGTTCAAGGTTCAATCCTTGCTTCCTCCTTTCTACATCTTCTTTTTATTACATTTTGCACTAATCCATATCGAAGCCTATTAAACCAAGCCCATCATAACATTTCATAATAATAATGTTTCATGAATTCATAATATTTCATATGGGAAAATTTTGGGGTGTTACATTATATATAAAAGGGCATGATCATTTAGACTTAAGAGAGAAAGAGGGGGAGCTTTTGTCAAAATGGAAATATCTATATGAAAAAGGAAAGGTTGAGAATCACTCTATATGTCAAACGGAAGTGAATGAAATTGGCAAATATAGGAAATCATGATTGGATTTCAACCTTGATACAAAGTTGACACTATTTGAGGTTTTTTTAGGGTTTGTACCAAAAGTCAAGCACGGTTATTGCTTTTCATGAACCAATATTTTTCTAGGGTAGGGAATACCTTAACAAGCGTGTTTGTAAAATTTCACATTTTTCTGGATTTTTTGAAATTTTTTACGCGTTTCTGAATTTCGACTGAAATTTTGAAAACTGCGTATCAATCGACTGGTAGGGTCGCAGTCAACTGGGAGTGTGGGCAGTTAGCGATTTTGTGATTTCTGAGAAATCTGGTTGGTTCGATTTGACACCAGGGCTAGGGTTGCTAGGGGCAATGTTTTTGATGGTGTCAAAGGGGGAGAACTTGAGTGTTAAGTTAGGTTTAGGTTGAAACTTAACTTGGTTTGGTTGTGAAACTTTAAAGTTAAGTTGGGAAAACTTAACTTGGTATTGGCAATAAAGATTAAAAATTGAGAGAAAGCATAAGTTAAGGGTGAGGTTGCCTCTTGTGTGTTATGCTTTAATTTTCAATTGCTTTTGCTATTGTTATTGCTATATATTTACCTAACTTAACATGTTGCCACACATTAAAAAAGGGGAGATTGTTGAGGCAATTGACCCTAAGATGATCTGGAGGATCATAGGATTTTGATGTGTGTGGGCAATATGGTTAAGTTAGGGTTTATTGTGTTCTCATATGTGTACATGAGTGTGCAGGTGTACAAGTACACATGGACTTGATTGATGTCTTCGGGTAAAGGATGACATGGAGGCAAGCTGGAGGCTTGCGTACGCATCCGAGGGACCGGTGGATAGCAGGGACGATGAGCCGAGGGATGCGGATTTCGAGGCGTACGTGAAGGGTGGTATGGAGGCAAACTGGAGGTTTGCGTGCGCATCCGAGGGACGAGAGTCGAAGATGAAGAAGGCGTGAAGGCAACAGTCGAGGCTATGGTGAAGAGTCAACTGGGTTGTGAGGGTCTGAGTATGAGTGATTGTACTCAGGGGCTAAGCCGGGAGGGTTTGAGTGCGGAGAGACTTGTACTCGGAAGTGAAATCCTAGGCTTAGGTTGGACCAGTCAACTGGCCAAGGGGCAGTCGACTGGTGTAGGCTGGAATAGGCTGGCAGATTCAATCGTTGTACTGTAACGGTCGAATCTGAGTGGGACCAGTCGACTGCCCCAGGGGCAGTCGACTGGTAGCGTCTGTTTCAGATTCGAGCCCTATTTAAAAGGGATCGTTTCAGACTACTATCTCTTGATGAAACTCCCTTGGGTAAAGTGAGTTAGTAGTCTTTTGTGCCCAGATCTTGTCAAAGTGATTGTGGTGAGGTTTCTCCACCCACAAGGAGCGACGAGGGCTAGCCGGAGGTTATCTGGGGATTGATCCACCGACGGATTCTTGGATTAGTCACCCGTCCGGGGTGGATACTAAGTAAACCTAGTTTGTTAGCATTGTTCTTTATTATTAGTTTATTTTTATTTATATTTCCACTGCGCAACTAACAACCTTGTAGAGACGTCAACGAAAAGGTGCTATTCACCCCCCTCTAGCACGCCAGTCGATCTATCAAGGAGATCCATTCGGGACCAACTCAGACATGTCGTTGATCAAGCAGGCGGGTGGCATCCTGACTTGGACTTGAAGTAGCATTCCAACCATAGGAAGCTTGGCAAAATCGGTCTCCGCTGGCAGTCTGAAATTATCAGTTTAGGTCATCTCGACAGATAAGTTAAATTAATTTGGTGTAATTTCAATTCAACTAAGTCTCTAAATATCTCTGATACATTATCCAACAGTTCGTTGTTTCAGGAACAAACTTAGTCGGTGCCGCCCAACTCTAAGCCCGATAATAACTTCTTTTCATCTCGCGACAAGAAGAGGGAACTTCAGAGTTGCGGCGAGGAGGGGCTCGCCGAGAGGGGAAAGAGACCTTGGAAGTCACGGCGAGGAATTCGACGAATAGTGGCGGTCAGGATGGCGTCGAAAAGTGGAGGCGAGGATTTCTTCGTGAAAAGGAAATTTGGTTCGGTGAGGACCAAGAAGACAAAAAATAATAATAATAATGACATGACATGACAATGCTACAGTAATCTAGCGCTCATATATACCGAGCGCCATTATTTAGGCAACTATGAACGCCAGGTTAGTATATCATTGTCATGTCATTATTTTTTTATTTGTTTTTTCTGTTTCTTCTTTACCCTCGCCGAACCAAATTTCCTTTTCACGTAGAAATCCTCGCCTCCACTTTTCGACGGCATCCTCGCCGCCACTACTCGTCGGATTCCTCGCTGTGACTTCCAAGTTTCTTTCCCCTCTTGGCGAGCCCCTCCTTGCGCGGCTCCGAAGTTCCCTCTTCTCACCGCGACTCTTTGCCCGTTCTCGCTGTGACTCCGAAGTTCCCTCTCCTCATGGTGACCCTTCCTTGCCTCAACGCTTAAGTGCTTCTTTGTTTCAGGAACAAACTCAGCCGGTGCCGCCCAATGCCAAGACCGATGACAACTTCTTTTCTTCCCTAATGGCTATGAACTGTGTCACATTTATTGTGGGCACAACTCAGCCGGTGCTTCTTTGTTTCAGGAATTAACTTCGACATTTTACCAAACGGTGCACCTGAGAAATCGTAATTACCAAAAAGCGTCCTGAACTTTGGTTTTTACCAAAGGGCACACCAAAAGCGTCCTGAGGTTTTTACCAAAAATTGTTACAGGCCAAACTTTCTTGAGGATCTTATTGATGACTAAAACTATGCACAGACAAAATTATTAATAACCAAATCATAAAATTAGTTCTACTACAATATATCTTCTAAATTCATTTAGATCCCTTACTGTGAAGAAGGTTGAATAATGTATTAACTTATTGTATGACCTACCACATACGGATGCTCCCCTAAATAGAATTTTATAAAAGACATCAATTACCTCGTCTTTTGTAAAAACCTCTCCATTCAGAACAGATAAGAATGAATGCATATTCAAACTAAATGGTGCATCCTCCTAAATAAATTGAGTTGTCAACCTGCAAAGTTAATCGATAAGATAATATATTAAAGAAAAAAATATATTAAATAAACTATGTGTCCTAGCTTACTTTAGATTCTCCAATTTATGTAGCAGGTAGGCCGCATCTTCATCTTGATTTTTCTACTTTGAAGTCATAAAATACTTTTTCACAAACTATATTGATAAATATTAAAAAATAATTAATGACTAAAATCAATATAATTTACCTATTTTACATGCAAGTAAATCACATACAGCAATGCCTTGTTTCCTTATTTTGTAGAGTTCGACGATCCTATTTGTTTCCTCCTCTATGTCTTTTTCAGACTTGACTTCCATTACAGTGATGGTTTTTCTTTCTTCATCCATATCATCCCCACTAATTTTTCTTTTTCCCTTGTCCATAAAAATAGGTTCTTCTTCAAATTTTTTACCCTCTACATCTGATATTTGTTTCTTGGTCCGCTTCTCCTTAGGTAATAGCTGATGCCATAATAATTGGAGTATCCCTGTAATCATACCGACTTCGGTCACGTCCTCTCCTTCTCCTTGTTCTACAAGCTACTGGTTCAGAAAGAGGATCGACTACAGGATAGCTTAATTGAGCCTCCATGCCTTTTTTTCAATTATTGCAAGTAATTCGTTAACTCTTTCATTCAAACACATGTTCTCCATTGATAGCTCCTTGAATTAGTTGTCTTTAAGAATGCAGTCACCACATTCTCTAATACTTTGCCTTACAGCTTCTGTGTCATCTCCTTATGATGTCTCCATTGGGTGTGAAATGTCATCACCGATATCAAGGTTCTCAAACAATATTTTTTTATTTTGATTAGGAATTATTTCAATCATCACCTGTCAATTAACAAGTACACAAATGTTAACAACTCCATATCAAACTAACATAGGTCACAGTTTAGAATAATTATCTCTTCAGACGAGAGTCGGTTGACAAGAGCCCTCACCTTACTAATATGCGAAGGAATATTCCTCCACTTATTTATTCGGGGTCCTTTAACATTGTATGATTTTTGAATTGGTACATGCTCCAAAAACCATGCTTATACCAAGTGTTACATACAAATACATAAACGACAGCAAAATATTATAAAATTTAACATCAAAATTATACTCACTGCCAAAAGGTAAGCTAATCCCTTTAGGTAAGGGAGGGTAGTGCTGGTATGGTATCTCTAAGTTGATGAAAATAAGTCCCTACTCTTACATAATTGTGGAGACAAAAATTGATGAATGACTTCAATCCAGTTGTATCTAGCTAGTTCTCATAATCATCTACTATATCAACAAGACCTAGAGGGACCTTATGTAACGCCCCAAAATTCCCATTTTTAGTTCTTAAAGTCCTTAGAATTATTTAGAAATGGTTTAGAAATATTCTAGATATTTTTAGGAATTTTTAGAATATTTTTATGGAATTTTCCGAGTCCGTTTGGTATTTAAAAAAAAAAGAAAGAAAGCCAAAAAAAGAAAAACCACTAAGGGGCAGCCGAAGATCGAACCCGCGACCAGCAAGAAACCAGAAACGCGTGCGACCAGCTGGGCTAGGGTATCAAGCACAGAAAAGGATGGAGAGACATGTATTTAAGTGGTAGTTAGGTCAATCCGCCCCATGAGTATAAATAGAAAATTTAAAGAGAGAAGTTGGGATTTCTCTCAAACCCTTTCGGCCAACACCCTTGCGCCGACCCCTCTCCCTCTCCTCTCTTGTGCGCACGCCACACCAAGCCTAGAGGGCCGGCCAAGACTCTTCTCCAAGAGATAATCCTGTATTTGGGATCCCCGCGACGAGAGGAACGCGTAGACGTGAAGAATTCTCCGAGATCTCAAGTTTCTCCCGAGCTCTAGACGTCAATCTTGGTTGTAAGTCCAAGATATCAATGTAAGTACTGCTCACCTGCAGTAAGAGGCGGTTTTTCCGCGAGAATTTCCTTTAAAAGTTTTTAAAAGAGATATTTCCTTTTTGTTTCAGTTTTTGCATGTAATCTTAGTTCCTTATATGCTTGTATATGTTTGATAAGCACCCTATATGAGATTAGGGACCAAGAAAAGCTATGAGAAAAGAAAAGAGAAGATAAAGATAAGAAAAGAAAAGGCCAAGGCCTTAAGAAATCCCGAAAAGTCAAGACTTAGGGATTTTAGCACGCAAGGTGCTCCAGAAAATGCCAAGGCATTTACAGATAAGAAAGAAAAGAAAGAAAAGCTATTTTATTTTCTAAGGCCAGTACCCGGCGTCCAAGGGCATCGTTAAAGAAATCCAGGTGTCCAATTCCAAGGTCTTGGCCCTGGTAGACCAAGGTCTGCTCTATTAGGATTGGTGGCTCGCTACCCCAACCTTTTAGGGAACGCGCATCAGATGGTACTTACGTCTTCAGTGGATCCAAGTGATTATTATTTTCAAGTATATGCTTTAGCAAAGTTTCCTAAAGTTTCAGAAAGTTTTCAAAAGTTAAAGAATAGCTAAAGTTTCAAGTTGAGCCAAGAAAAGTAAATTGAGATTTATTATTGCTTGAGTATGCATGTTTGAGCTATACATGTTCGTAGTTTTCTTTCAAGCATATTAGTATCTCATATGATGTTCAGTTTGATCTAGAAGCATGTTTGCATATTTCGAGATTTTGTGAGCTAGATAGTACTTACTAAGCTTTTTGCTTACTAGTTGCATTTCCTCTTATTGCAGATAAAGGTAAAGGCAAGCAATTCTGAAGGAAGACGACGAGGCGGTGCTGAGTAGAGTGTGTGTGGTGGCTGATTATGGAGAGATCTTTGAGACGAGACAATTTAGTTATTTGAATTGCAATGTTTAAGTTTATTCAAATTTCAAGTTCTTGCTTATGGAGATTATAGAGTATTTGAGTTTTGGATAGTTTTACATGCTCAATTTCTTAGAGTAAAGATTCCATGTCATTTCATTTAGCATACATATCCTTATGATTGCATTGGATGAGTAGAAGTGTAAGTAGTTAGAGATATTGATACTTTGTTAGAGAAAAAGGTGTTTGTGCCAAGATAGTATCAATTTCCCTTTGAATCAAGTTTTTATTGCTTAAAAATGTTTAGAAAAGTTGCAATCACATTTCATAATGCTTTAGCAAGGTCGTAGAACATGTATTTGGTGTTATGAATGCATAGGAGTCAAGATTGATACAAACTCTATTGTTTAAGTTCATATAAACTTGTTTAGTTTATTTTCTTCCATAAAAGTCCTAAATTCAAGTTATGGGTTCGTTTGATTGGCTAAATTGTTTAGGAAACTGACATAGAGTATAGAAGTGGTGTCATAGTTTGATATGGCTCGAAACTGAATGAATGGTGGGCTTAAGAAGCAAGAGCCGAAACCTGTAATTCTGATTACAGGCGTACCAGTCGACTGCCACGTCACCAGTCGACTGGTACGGGCAGTTTGAGTTGGGTGAGGCTTGTTTCAATAAGTATCAACTACGAGTTTTGAGAAGGAAAGTGTGATATGGTATCATGCATGACTACTTAAGTTAGAATATCATTCTTAAATAGATTAAAAAGAAAAAAGAAAAAAAAAGATTTCCGCATTTTACTTTTAGTCGTGCATTAGAGTTGAGAAGTAGAAGAAAGTAACGATCCGTCTAAGGCAGTAAGAAGGCGGGTCGCTACACCTTATATGTACTAGACGAAAATAAGACACAAATAAATATATACAAAATGTAGAATTTACACACTAATACAACATCATCATCTGATTCAACACTTTTAACATAATATTTAAGTAACTCCTCAATTTTTATTGTGGTAGGTTATTTTTCTTTTGAGAAGTAAGTAAGATAGAGGTCACCCAATGCTTTAGTTGAATTAATAGGGACCACTCAGTCCGCTATACTAAGTAACAATGCAACATCTCGTCTGGTGAACGCAACTGGTACACCAGAAACATTTAAAATATTTAGTTATCTTCAAGAAGATAGACCTAATATGATTTCATATCAGACCCAATTTCAGGTCTAACATGGGTCTGAACTTAAATAATTTCAGGCCTAACGAGGGTCTGAACTAAAATAATTTCAGGCCTAACGAGGGCCTGAATGTGTCGACCATGTAAAAGTGTTACCTGAGAATCTAAAAACTTGCGAAGTTGAATCCCAACTTTCAAATATATTTATCAAAATTTCACGGATATACTGCAATTCTTGTATGTCCAAGAAAACACTAAAGGGAGACTTTTTAATCTTCACAATGTGTCGACCATGTAAAATTTGAAATACTTCAAAAAAACTATTAAAGTGACCTAAAACACTGCACCAATGTAATTTTTGTCCAAAGTCATCTGTGTTGATGCAGCCTAGCCCTGATTGTTGTTTTGGTGTTGACACCGATTTAAGTTTAGGTTGATGATTATGATTATGTTTAAGTCCTGATCGAGGATTAGGCATGGTATTGAAAATCATAGTCTGGAGGGCTAGGTGTTGGAAAATCCTAACCTGGAGAGTTAGGTGTTGAAAATCCTAGTCTGGAGGGCTAGGTGTTGGAAAATCCTAACCTGGAGGGTTAGGTGTTGAAAATCCTAGTCTGGAGGGCTAGGTGTTGGAAAAGTCCTAATTCGGAAGGGTTGGGTGAAAAGTCCTAGCTTGGAGGGCTAGGTGAAAAGTCCTAACTTAGAGGGTTAAGTGCAAATTCCCATCTTGGAGAATTAGGTGAAAAAGTCCTGGCTTGGAGGGTCAGGTCTTAGCTTGGAGGGCTAGGTTTGGAAAGTCCTAATCCGGAAGAGTTGGGTAAAAAGTCCTAGCTTGGAGGGCTAGGTGAAAAGTCCTAGCTTGGAGGGCTAGGTGAAAAGTCCTAATTTGGAGGGTTAGGTGCAAATTCCCAACTTGGAGGGTTAGGTGAAAAATCCTTAGCTTGGAGGGCTAAGGTGGATGGAAACTTAGCTTGGAGGGCTAAGTTTAAGTCCCTGGATCGGTCTGGTGACCGATCAAGGAATCTCGCACGCTGCTCCATCGTGGATCGGTCAGGTGACCGATCCAGCAATGACTGATCGGTCTGGTGACCGATCAGGGAGCACAAGTGAGGTTGGGAACCTACTGTACTGCTCCTGATCGATCCGGTGACCGATCAGGGAGTGTGCGTTTCACCCACTGCTTGGCTCCTGATCGGTCTGGTGACCGATCAGGGAGCAAACAAGTGAGGTTGAGTTCCCCTGCTGATCTGCACCTAATCGGTCTGGTGACCGATCAGGATCACTGTGCAGATCGTTCCGGAGAACGATCAAACGTCGCAGGTTCCTCTCTATGATCGATCAGGACGGAGCCTGATCGGTCTGGTCATGTTCTGATCGGTCTGGTGACCGATCAGGAGGCTACCTGATCGGTCCGGTGACCGATCAGGAGGTCTGGACTGTGAAGCTCAGAAATCGCCTGATAAAGGGGTGGATCGTTCGGGTGATCGATCCACAGCTTGGAATCGGTCTGGTGATCGGTCCAGGAGAGTCCCAAAGAAATCGCGATTTCTAATTGAGCGTTGGGGACCGATCAGGATGGAGCCTGATCGGTCTGGACCTAGCCTGATCGGTCTGGTGACCGATCAGGAGTCGCTCTGATCGGTCGGGTGACCGATCACTTTAATTCAAATGCACTGTCAGACGCTCTGATCGCGTCTGAACGTATCCGATTTGCTGCCACTTACATCTGATATTTGATTTACTGTGTGATACGCTGCTCTAACACTCTGATTAAGCTGCAGGTGACAGGGGAGGATTCAAACACTCAAGGAGAGGTCAAAGGAGGCTTTCCTTGGAGCAGGTTTGTCCGATTCTCCATTTCAGGTTGCAACGGCCGAGCTGCAGACTGGAGCCGAGACTGGGGCTTGGCTGAGGG
Source organism: Boesenbergia rotunda (assembly GCA_024364735.1). Taxonomy (NCBI): domain Eukaryota; kingdom Viridiplantae; phylum Streptophyta; class Magnoliopsida; order Zingiberales; family Zingiberaceae; genus Boesenbergia; species Boesenbergia rotunda. The sequence goes on from JAGFNQ010006503.1 coordinate 162,503, forward strand.
GATCTCAGGAAGACCAGAGAGGGCTCAGTGGTAGCTGGCGTTGGCAGTGTGGTAGCTGGAGGCTACGGAGGATGTTGTCACCTGGTGCTGTGTGAAGAATCAAAAGCGCGGAAGCTGGCTTCATGGAAGCAGAGTTCGAATACTGACTTCTTGCTGCGCCTTGAGTTCTCCACAACAAGCTTGCTGCGTTCTTAAAGTTTCATCATCTTGAGCAAGCTACTGATTTTCGAGAAGCAATCATCCATTACTTGAGTGCTTGAAGGAGAGAACAAGGAGCTGGGAGTCCGACAGTGGGAAGACACGAAGAAGGGTTCTTGCGTGAGATCGCCACTGGGTGGAGCTCAGGGAAGCTTGCTGTGTTCTTGTCCTTGCTGAGTGCTTGAGTAAGATCCTTCTTGTTGTTTCATTGAGCTTAAACATTTATCTGTGATTGAAACGCTGTGGAGAGGTTTCTCCACCGAGAAGGAGGTTGCTTTATATCCGGTGCTAACCGGGGCTTGATCTGCCGACGATCAAGGGATCGCCCACCTTAAGGGCACGCCAAGGAGTAGGGGCAAGTTATCCCCGAACCTTGTAAATCCTCCTTGTTAGCGATCTTGCTAGCTGTGTTTGGTTTGTTTGTGTGTTAGTTTTCTGCACACCTTGTTTTTTATTCTTTCCGCTGTGCTACTGACTTCTAAGTTGCAGAAACTTGTTAAGTGCCAAAGGTTGCATTGATTGGCTATATTCACCCCCCCTCTCTAGCCATCCCGTTTCCAACAAGTGGTATCAGAGCTTGGGGCTCTGTATACGGCTTAACATCCGAGAGTTTTCAACAAGATGGCGTTGAGAGAAGGCTTCTCCACCACCCGACCTCCATTCTTTGATGGCGCCGACTTCCAATATTGGAGATCAAAGATGGAATACTATTTGAAGATGGATATCCATACTTGGTTCGCGGTGAAGGAGGGATTCACCCCTCCTAAGGATGATGAAGGAAAAGAACTTGAGTCATGGAGGTGGACTGCCGAACAAACACGGAAAAGTGAAGCCGATGCAAAGGCGGTTGTCACTCTATAATGTGGCATGAACAAAGACCAACTCATCAAGGTTGGTCCTTTCACAAGTGCAAAGGACTTGTGGAACAAACTCATTGAGCTCCATGAAGGCACCCGAGACTCTAGAATTACAAAGAGGGACTTGTTCCTCAATCAACTTCAAAATCTCTCCATAAAGGAGAATGAGTTGGTAAGTGAGCTTCATAGCCGGTTCAAGGAAGTCCTCAATGGACTTCATTCAATTGATGAAAAGGTCGAGAATCGCGACCTTGTGAGGTATGTCTTGAAAGCATTTCCAAGGAATGCTTTGTGGTCATCCATAGTGGATGCCTACAAAGTATCCAAGGATCTATCTATTGTTAAGTTAGATGACTTATTTTGTGAGATGGAATTGTATGAAATGGCTAACAAAGGCCCCAAGGAGAAGGGGATTGCCTTAGTTGCAGGGGATCGAACCACCAAGAAGAAGAAGGAGAAGAAGAAGGAGAAGGAGGTCTCCTCATCTTCATCCTCTTCCGAATCCGAGTCCGATTCCGAGGAAGATGGCAGCGGCTCTTCTTCCTCCGAGATGGCGAACTTTGTGCGAAGAATGATGCGAAGGGATAGACGCTTCAAGGGTAGAGGTAACTCTAGCGAAGTTAAACTTGATAAGACTAATGCATCTTGCTTTGAGTGTGGTAGGAAAGGGCATTTCAAGAATGAATGTCCAAAACTTAAGAAGAAGGAGGAGAGGTCCAAAAGGAAAGAAGAAAAATTCAAGAAGAAGAAGAAGACATTGAAGGCCACTTGGGATGAGTCATTCTCTAGCTCATCCGATGAAGAGAAGGAGGAGAAGAGCACAAGGCAAGTGGCACTCATGGCTCTTGGAGAGGAGAGCAGTGATGAATCTTAAAGCTCCTCAAACGCGGCTTCATCATCTTCGGATGATGAAGAGGTAACTTCTCCCGAGCTTAAAAAGTGTTATAGAACAATTGCATGTTTAACTAGTATGCTTAAGAAATCAAAGAATAAGGTTAAAGCATTGCAATTAGAAATTGATCAATTGAAAGCTTCTAGAGATGATAACATTGATGATTTGCATGTTGAATTGCTAGAAGACGAAATTAAATCTTTGAAACATGAGGTTGAAAGTTTGAAACCTCTAAGGTTGAGGAAGTCAATGATTTGCATGATGAATTACTAGTAGAGGAAAACCAATCATTGAAGAGTGAAGTTGAGAATCTCAAGAATATTCTTGGGAAATTCTCAACTAGCTCTAAGACCCTAGACATGATCTTAAATGCCCAAAGGGCAGTTTACAATATGGCCGGTATTGGTTACCGACCCAAAGAACCCTCATTTGTGTCTCTCATGTCTATGACTGACATGAGATAATATAGGACACCCAAGACTCAAAAGAAAATTGTCAAGGCATAGGTGCCTAAGTCATGTTTAGTTGATGCTTTAGGTCCCAAGGTTTGGGTACCTAAAACTTCTATTTTTCGAATTGTGTAGGTTATGATTGAGGGGGAGCATCTATCAACTTGGTTCGTTGATAGTGGATGCTCCAAACACATGACCGGGGATAGATCATTGTTTACCACACTTCACAAGAAAAGTAGAGGTAATGTATCATTTGGTAACAATGGTAGTCTTAAGGTCATAGGGATAGGAGACATTCAAATATCCGAATGTCTTAGAATTTCAAATGTCCTTCTAGTCAAGGGGATGAAATTTAATCTCCTAAGTGTGAGTCAATTGTGTGACACGGGTTACACAATTGACTTCCAACCAAGTCAATGTCTAGTTAGACAACATGACACCTTGGACACGGTACTAGTAGGAGCAAGAGTAGACAATATTTATCAAGTCTTATTTAAAAGTGCTACTAATGTTTCTGCTAAGTGTTTCATGTCAAAAGAAGAGGAGTCCACCCTTTGGCACCGGAGATTAGCTCATGTGAACATGAAGAACATCCGGAAGTTGGCCAACAAGGGGTTAGTCCGTGGCTTACCAAGCATCAAGTATGAGAAAGATAAACTTTGTGATGCATGTCAAATGGGTAAGCAAACAAAATCTGCACATAAAGGTAAAAGCGCTGTAAGTACTTCTACTGCATTAGATTTACTTCATATGGATCTATTTGATTGTAGTACCATCATATCATTGAATGGAAGTAGATATTGCTTTGTTATCATTGATGATTTTACTAGATACACATGGACTTACTTTTTAAAATATAAGGACCAAACCTTAGATGTTTTCATTTCTTTTTGTAGAAGAGTTGAAAATGAAAAAACATCAACCATTAAGACAATTAGAAGTGATCATGGAGGTGAATTTCAAAACCAAAGGTTTTTAGAATTTTGTCAAGATAGAGGTTATAAGCATGAGTTCTCTACTCCTAGAACACCACAACAAAATGATGTTGTAGAGAGGAAGAACCATGTTTTACAAGAGGCTGCACGAAGCATGCTCAATGAGTACTCACTCCCGAGTTACTTATGGGCCGAAGCTGTAAATACAGCTTGCTATGTACAAAACCGGGTCCTCATTCATAGGTTTTTAGGGAAGACTCCCCATGAACTTTGGTTTGGGAAACCACCTACGGTTAGACACCTTCGGGTGTTTGGTTGTAAGGTGTTCATCCTAAACACCAAGGATTACCTTGGAAAGTTCACGGCTAAGGCTGATGAAGGGATACTAGACGGGTACTCCCTCGTTAGTAAAGCCTACCGAGTCTACAACAAGAAATCTAGACTGGTTGAAGAATCTTCTGACGTTGTCTTTGAGGAAATTCCAAAAGTCAATGGTCAACCAGAAGATGAAGTCCAATTCGAACTTAGGAGACTAAGTTTGAATGAGAGTCCAAATGCTGTTGATGGTAATGAATCCGATGATGGTGAACCTAGACAATCCGTTGATCAATCGGATCCTGAGGCTGAATTTGTGTCTAGTGAACCCATTCAAGAAGCACCACCAACTCCTAGGCAAACTAGATTAGCCTCTAGTCATCCCCAAGACCAAATTGTTGGGGACATCCATCAGGGGGTTAGAACTAGATCATTCTTCCGGAATGAGGCTAATGAAGTTGCCCTAATTTCCGAAATTGAACCTAGGAAAATTGATGAAGCATTAAATGATCCCGATTGGATCATTGCAATGCAAGATGAACTAGGTCAATTTGAGAGGAGTCAAGTTTGGGACTTAGTCCCTCGACCCAAGAAGACCACCATTATTGGAACCAAATGGGTCTTCAAGAACAAATTGAACCATAAGGGAGAAATCATTAGAAACAAGGCACGCTTGGTAGCCAAAGGCTATAGTCAAGTTGAAGGCCTTGATTATGATGAGACCTATGCTCCTGTGGCACGATTAGAGTCCATCCGATTGATGCTCGCATTTGCAGCACATCGTGGCTTCAAATTATATCAAATGGATGTCAAATCAGCTTTCCTAAATGGTCTGATTAGAGAAGAGGTCTACGTCGAACAACCTCTGGGGTTTGAGAGTACCGAATTTCCAAACCACGTGTTCAAGCTCAAAAAGGCACTTTATGGCCTTAAACAAGCACCCCGGGCTTGGTATGAGCGGTTGTCGACATTTTTAATCGAGAAGGGCTTCGTTAGAGGCCAAATAGACCCTACACTATTTCTACGAAGAGATAGTAACAATATATTTGTAGCCCAAGTATATGTCGATGACATAATCTGTGGCTCAAACAATAAGGGCTATTTAAATGAGTTCATTGGACACATGGAGAGTGAGTTTGAAATGATTCTAGTGGGAGAGTTGACTTTCTTCCTTGGACTTGAAATCAAGCAAACTTGCGATGGTATCCATGTGCACTAATCAAAGTATACTCAAGAGATGCTTCGAAAATTTAACATGAGTGATTCAAAAGAGGTAACCACTCCCATGGCTACAAACACAAGATTAGACAAGGATGAGAGTGGTAAACCCGTTGATTTAACTCAATATCGAAGCATGATAGGTAGTTTGCTATATCTCACAGCTAGTCGACCGGATATCCTATTTGCTGTGGGTATGTGCGCTAGGTATCAAGTTTGTGCCAAGAAATCTCATTTAATTGCTATTAAGCGAATTTTGAGATATCTCAAGGGCACAATTGGTATAGGTCTTTGGTACCCCCGTACCGAATCTTTTGACTTAATTGGCTATACGGATTCCAACTACGCTGGATGTAAGTTGGATCGGAAAAGCACTAGTGGGGGTTGCCAATTCTTAGGTTCGTCCTTAGTAAGTTGGTCGAGTCGGAAGCAACATTGTGTTGCTCTTTCCACTACGAGGCAGAATATATCGCCATGGGAGAGAGTGTATCACAATTGTTGTGGATGATTCATACCTTAGAGGACTATGGATTGAGTTACAAGGGTGTACAAGTGTTGTGTGATAACATTAGCACAATTAACCTAACCAAGAATCCAGTCCATCACTCTAGGACCAAACACATTGAAGTAAGACACCACTTCATTAGGGATCATGTAGCTAGGGGAGATATTGTACTCTCTCATGTAGAGTCCAAATCAAACCTAGCCGACATTTTCACTAAACCACTTCCCGAAAATGAATTTAGTTTTCTAAGACGGGAGTTGGGAATGTGTCGCGCTTCATAGTTTTTCTATTTGCATTCAAACCCTCTATGATTATTTCAAATTGTTGGGGAACAATTGGGTAACCTTGGGGACATCTCACACAAACTATAAGGTTTAACAAAACGTTTTTGCTTGCTAGAAATGGGGTGAGATGTTAGGATCAACTCAATTTCTCAAAATGTCGATGCATCCCTTGAGAAATTAAGTTGACGAGATAATAATCACGGTGGTGACCAAGTATGGGGAAAACCAATGCATAACATATGTGTATTTGGCTCCATGATCATACTTGGACATTCCAATCAAGGAAACTTGATTGGAACATTGGATTTGATACAAACTTAGTTGAAATTGCTTGAATGATTGTTGATTGAGTTTGACTTCATTTGGATGGATCAAAGTGATTGTTGAACCTATAAGGACTTTTGATTCTTGTTCAGGGATCAATTCTAGTCATGAGATCATGTCCAAGTTTGATAAACTTCATCAGATCTTCTTGGGGAGATTCAGAAATTCTGAAACTGAATATTTCAGGTCAATTCAGATCGTATCAGGAACCCTGATCGGTCACCGGACCGATCAGGCCTAGGGCTGACCGGTCTCCGGACCGATCTGGCTCCATCCTGTAACGATCGGTTCACAGACCAATAAAAGGGGCAGTAGTGACCTTCTAAAAATTTGACTAAGTGTACTGAGCTAGCCTGGATCGGTCCCCAGACCGATCTGGCACCCTATGGTGATCGGTCCACAGACCGATCAGGGAGCCTAGCGGTTTTCCTCCGGACCCTACTGTTCGTGTCCTGATCGGTCAACCGACTGATCAGGACGCGTCTGATCGGTCATCCGACCGATCAGGACCAGGCCAGTCCGATCAGGCTATAGCCTGATCGGTCTGGGCATGATCAGATCGAACGGTGATCCGTTCAGACACATTAAATTCTGGTTGGTGGATCGATCCACCAACCGATTAACTTCGGGAAAAACCCTTTCTTGCCGAACCCTAGCGCCGCGACCTCCCACTCGCGCAACATTTGCTTCGTGCGAGAGCTCTCCAGTGCCTTTGTCTCCCTCTTTCGCGTGCGAGTTCTCGCGAAGGCTTCTACGGGCGTTTTCTTGCTCCCAGCAAGTTTTCTTTCACTCGAAGTCTTCTGCGTCCCTGTCTTGCGACGAGGCTTCTTTTGCGCAAGCTCTTTCCCCTCAAAACTTCAAGAATCTCTTCAATGGCACCTAAGTAAGTTTTTGGCTTCGTTTTTCTGTTCAAACAGTTCATAAACTATGTTTTGGAAGCTAACCGAGTATGATTTGTTGTTCTTGGTGTGGTGCTGTGCCCTTATTATATTTGCCGTGACCTTACTTTCTCACCAAATGATCAAATCATTCTTTCCCTTTTGTTCTTGATCAAATGTGTTACCTTGCATTAACTGATTGGGTCTTATCTATGATGATCAATTCTTAAACTTGTGGTTCAACTTATGGTCATCGACTCAAACCATGTGTGAACACTTCCCTAATTGAATCGTGATTGTATGACCATTTCAATCTTTAGAAGATCGTCTAAAGGGAAGGATGCTATTGAGGGCAGCTCGAGGGGGAAAGCCCCCTCTTCATCTGCACCCTCGAGAAGGCCTCAGCCTTCTTCCAGCTCCCGATTCCCGAATGCGGCTTGTGAACAGGCCTTTCAAGCAAGGACCTTCAAACTATTACCCTGTCGATCCATTGATGTTCCCTTCCTAACTGAGTACTGCCCCTCTGTCATGGAGATTGCCACTTACTACAATCTGGGTTTTCTTCTTTCCTTGGAACGGACCATAAATTACGACCTAGTCTCTGAATTCTACAACAACCTACAACAAGGTCCTCAAGGGGGTTTCGAGTTCACTACTCGTGTCGGGAAAATGAACCTTGATTTTTCATATGAGATTTTAGCCGAATACTTAGGTGGTCGACGATCACCTAACCTCTATTCGATTTATCCAGAGCTCCCTGATCCTCTGCTGGCCCCGTTCGCAGATGCTACCCCCGACTCTATCTATCAGCACTTCTTTGGTCATCCTCGCCCTGCCGGGCTTGATGAGTTGGGTCCAATTTTTCCTACTTTTGCAGCCCTCCGCCTTGCTCCAGCTGACTATGTCCTTTTCAAGATAATCACAAATTACATCTTACCCATCACTTCAAAGTCGTTGGCCGAGATCCGACCCTACCACTGCCTTATGCTCTACGGCATGCATTGTCGGATGGACTTCGATATCATGGAGAGCATCTTCCAGTCTATCCTATCCTACCGTGAGCCGAGTCGTCGCACGGTTTATATGCCTTTTGGTCACGTCATCACTGATTGGCTTATGTCAGTTGGTGTTGACGTCACCAAAGCAGGATCGTGCCCATGGTTAAGCAAGATTGTCGGTTGGGTCGGCGAGCTTTTGCGAAGTCTGGTATTATCATTCGTGAGCGAGATGGGGTGTTGGTGTGGAAGGATGGTCGCGGACTTGGTGATCTTCCTGGGGGAGCACCACATTTTCAAGCACCACCCGAGGTTGCTGCATTTCACGAGGGTCCTGCTGCTGACGCCGAGTATGACGATGAGCCCGAGCCAGATCTTCGCTGGCAGATCGCGGAGCTGGATCAGACCTTCCAGCAGGATTTTTAGTTGCGCGAGGCTCACCGCGAGGAGACCCGATCACGGTTCAGCTCTATTGAGCGCAGATTGACAGTGATTGAGACCGACGTCTCTGGGACCCGTGCCCTCCAGCAGACATGGTATGATGAGTGGCGCAGCCACACAATTCCAGGAGGTGCACCTTCATCGAGTACTGCATCAGGGTCCTTTGCTCCTACTGATGCGACGATGGATGACCTTATGCACGATGACGACCCCCCCACTGATCATTGAGCTTGGATGTTTATTGTCTCTTTTCATGATTTGTGTACTTGACCTGTTTGATTTTTGGGCTGTATGCCCTTGACTTGCTTAGTGTGGCTTTGTGCCACACGTCTCTGGATTTCGATGCCTGTGACTTGCATCGTGTTATGTCTTAGGATATTTTATGACCTACTCTTTATGATGTTGATGCATGTTTTATCCTACTACTTGTTGATGCTATGATGACTACTATTTGCATTCGTGCTATATTGCCATGATTATGCTTTTGTCTCATGATAGTATGCTTATTGTCGATACTTGTTGATGATATGCTATATTATCTGCATTTTTGATCCATAGCTATGTTCATGTCTATGCTACCATGCTCACATGATACATATGTCTATTTAGCCATCTGATATCTTTTTGCCATATGTGATCGTATGCTTATCAATAGGCAATCATATTCTTGTTGATTTGAGATACCCCTAGGGTTGAGGGGGAGTATGGTTTAAACTTATTAGCCCTTCTAGCCCCTTTTCGGTGTTCGACAAAGGGGGAGAGTGTTAGTTGGTTAAGTTTAGGTTGATCATGTTGTAGGGGGAGGATCCTGATTCCCCTATGATTCTGGATTTGAGGAAATGGATTGAGAATCCCTAAACTTAGATCGGGTTGTCAAACAACAAAAAGGGGGAGATTGTTGATGCAGTCTGGCCCTGATTGTTGTTTTGGTGTTGACACCGATTTAAGTTTAGGTTGATGATTATGATTATGTTTAAGTCCTGATCGAGGATTAGGCATGGTGTTGAAAATCCTAGTCTGGAGGGCTAGGTGTTGGAAAAGTCCTAATTCGGAAGGGTTGAGTGAAAAGTCCTAGCTTGGAAGGCTAGGTGAAAAGTCCTAACTTGGAGGGTTAGGTGCAAATTCTCATCCTGGAGAATTAGGTGAAAAATTCCTGGCTTGGAGGGTCAGGTCCTAGCTTGGAGGGCTAGGTTTGGAAAGTCCTAATCGGGAAGAGTTGGGTGAAAAGTCCTAGCTTGGAGGGCTAGGTGAAAAGTCCTAGCTTGGAGGGCTAGGTGAAAAGTCCTAACTTGGAGGGTTAGGTGCAAATTCCCAACTTGGAGGGGTAGGTGAAAAATCCTTAGCTTGGAGGGCTAAGGTGGATGGAAACTTAGCTTGGAGGGCTAAGTTTAAGTCCCTGGATCGGTCTAGTGACCGATCAAGGAATCTGGCACGCTACTCCATCGTGGATCGGTCAGGTGACCGATCCAGCAATGACTGATCGGTCTGGTGACCGATCAAGGAGCACACAGTGAGGTTGGGAACCTACTGTACTGCTCCTGATCGATCCGGTGACCGATCAGGGAGTGTGCGTTTCACCCACTGCTTGGCTCCTGATCGGTCTGGTGACTGATCAGGGAGCAAACAAGTGAGGTTGAGTTCCCCTGCTGATCTGCACCTAATCGGTCTGGTGACCGATCAGGATCACTGTGCAGATCGTTCCGGAGAACGATCAAACGTCGCAGGTTCCTCTCTATGATCGATCAGGACGGAGCCTGATCGGTCTGGTCATGTTCTGATCGGTCTGGTGACCGATCAGGAGGCTGCCTGATCGGTCCGGTGACCGATCAGGAGGTCTGGACTGTGAAGCTCAGAAATCGCTTGATAAAGGGGTGGATCGTTCGGGTGATCGATCCACAGCCTGGGATCGGTCTGGTGATCGGTCCAGGAGAGTCCCAAAGAAATCGCGATTTCTAATTGAGCGTTGGGGACCGATCAGGACGGAGCCTGATCGGTCTGGACCTAGCCTGATCGGTCTGGTGACCGATCAGGAGTCGCTCTGATCGGTCGGGTGACTGATCACTTTAATTCAAATGCACTGTCAGACGCTCTGATTGCGTCTGAACGTATCCGATTTGCTGCCACTTGTTGGAGCAATCAGCCCTAAGATGGTCCGGAGTGACCATGGGTTTTGATGTTTGGGCAAAGGATTTAAGTTAGGTTTACCCTTGTATTTGATATGCGTATGTTGAGTGTGCAGGTTGTACATGTTACGCATATGGACTTGACTGGATGGCCTCGGTACGGTGAAGGATGGCATGGAGGCAAGCTGGAGGCTTGCGTGCGCATCCGAGGGACTTTGGACAGCAGGGACGATGAGCTGATGGGCGCGGACTTCGAGGCATGCGTGAAGGATGTCATGGAGGCAAGCTGGAGGCTTGCGTGCATCCGAGGGATGAGAGCCGAAGATGAAGAGGGCGCGAAGGCAACAGTCGAGGCTGCTGAAGAGGAGTCAGTCGAGTCGTGAGGGTACGAGTGCTGTGTGATTGTACTCGGGAAATCCTAGGGTTTGAGTGCGGAGTGGAATGTACTCAGGAAGGGTGACCTTAGGTGGGTGAGTAGACCAGTCAACTGGCCTGGGGGCAGTTGACTGATGGAACTCACAGAAAGGTCTCAGCCTGGGACCAGTCGACTGCCCTGGGGGTAGTTGACTGGTAGGTGGCTGGTGAGCTGGCTAAAATTCGAACGTTGGGGTGTAACGGTCGAATTTGGCTGGCACCAGTCGACTCCCCTGGGGGCAGTCGACTGGTAGCGAAAAATCAGCCCCGAGTCATATTTAAAGAGGACGTCGTGGTGGCTGAGTTTCTTGACGAAACTTGTCTTGGTTAAGGGCAAGTTAGTAGTCTTCGTGTCCAGAGCTTTGTTTGGTGTTGTGGTGAGGTTTCTCCACCCACAAGGAGCGACACGTGATAGCCAGAGGTTATCCGGGGTTTGATCCGCCGAAGGATTGTTGGATTAGTCACCCGACCGGGGTGGATACCAACTAAATCAGGTTGTTAGCGTTGTTTTGTTTGTTTTTGTATATTCCGCTGTGCTACTAACAACGCAGGAACAAAGGGGGTTCGACAAATTGCTATTCACCCCCCTCTAGCAAGGCGTATCGATCCTAACAATTGGTATCAGAGCGAAGGACCGCTCTTGATCGGACTAACCGCTGAGGGAGCAACCGCTAGAGGTGAAAAATCATGGAAGATAAACTTGGGGACAACATCTACACCCCACCGCCCTACGACAACGAAGATTTCGATTTTTGGCGGGCGAGGATGAAGAATTGGCTTAGCATGGAATGGGAGTGCATGGTCATGCTAGAAGAGCCATTCGAAGTCCCAAAGGACAAGCATGGAAAGAAGCTTCGTCCCAGAAATTGGATTCAAGAGCAACAAGACTACTCTAGGGCAAACAAGAAGGTAATAGATATATTAATTGATGTTTTGCCTAACAATGTCTTGAGTGGTGTAGGGACATATGAAAATGCGTGCGAATTATGGAGCAAAATAGATGATTTTCATAAGAACACCATCCAAGCTAAGTCAAAAGAAGATTCCAATGAAGTGAGCTTCATGATTCAAGAAGAGGAGAGAAATGAGTCATCCACTGCATCAAGTCAAGTGTCAACTTCTTCAAGTGAGGAGGAGGAGCTAAGTGATAGATCATCGACCTCCTTAAGAGAAGAAGAAGAAGAGGTCACCACCTCAAGGATTGAGGGGGAGGAGAGACCCTCATCTACACGTGATCAAGAGGAAGCCTCCACATCATCAAAAGTTGAAGAAGTAGTCAACCTAGCATCTACCTCCACCAAAACCAAGAGAAAGGACCACATTACATGCTTTGGGTGTAATGAAAAGGGGCACTACAAGGACAAGTGTCCAAAAGGTAAAAGAGAGGTAACTTCTAAACCCGGGTCAATTTCGGTTAAATCTAACATGGGTTGTAGGAATAAAGAGGCTCAAGCTAAGAAGAAAATTAGATGCTTCACGTGTGGAGAGCTAGGACACTACCACACAAGATGCCCAATGAGTGGAAAGCTCAAGAAAATGGAGCATCTAAGAAGATGGGAGAAAGAAGAGAGAAGGAAGCAAAGATCACAACATGGAGGGACTACAAGGGTAAGGGAGGTAATTCCTAACCCTAGGTCAATTTGCCATTCAAATTTAAATACCTCCATGAATGTTAGAACTAATGCAAATTGTTCATCCATGCATGCTAGATTTCATGAAAACTGCCTAATGGTGCATAACTTTGGTTTTAAATATAATGATAGGACTAAAGATAACAAGGTAGATCAATATTCTAAGAAAAGCATGCATCATGGTAAATCTAGGACCTTTGTATCTAAAGATCATGGCACTAATCCCAAGAAGGGAAAGAATGTGCCTAAAAAAAGGGTAGTTCTAGGGATGTCCAAAGTGGACATATGGACTCCAAAATTAAAGGTCTAGAGAGGGAAAATCAAGCCTTAAGGGCAAGGCTTGATACATTAGAAAAAGCCCTAGAAAGATTCACGATTAGATCTAAGGGCTTAGACATGGTGTTGGGTAGCATCCAACCCAACTATGATAGATCGGGATTGGGGTACCGATCTAAGACCTCCAAGGGCAATGGAAAGAAGCATGTTGGGAAAACATACAATCTTAGTAAGGAGGGAAAGTCCAAGGATGACAAGGGAATGCCATCCAAGGTTAAAAAGGTAAATTTTATAGATCATGAGTCACCGGTGGCACACCGGTGTGGCCTAGTGTGGATGGAATCACCTAGGGAGGTGACAAAGGCTAAGAGCTCAAGGGGGAGCTCTAGGAGCCTTTGGGGTCCATGGTAAATGGATCTCAAAAGTTTCTCCCTTAGGAAATTAGATGAAATATGCCAAAAGGGGTTGGAAGACTTAGGTAAGTCTTAATCCTAGATTTTGGCACATTAAAAGGAGAATTTAGGGGGAAAAGGTGAAAAAGGAGAGTTAATTGATAAAATTAAGGTTTAATGGTTGAACACCATATAATTCAATGATATAAATGAGTTGTGATCAAGGAGAAGAGGATGCATTGAAGAGAAGTGAGAATTAGCACTTTTAGGATAAGCTCATTTGATACATTTTAGAAGAAGTAGGATTTCGTGCAAATCTTGGAATTTGGAGTACATTTATTTGGAAACATATTTTTCCCACGTAAATATTGGCTTCACAAGTCTCCTCACAAAATTTCAGAATTTTTAGAGATTTGTAGAATTTTTAGGAGATTTCTGAATTTCGGCCTGAAAACCTAAAAATCAGGTATCAGTCGACTGTCCTGGGGGCAGTCGACTGGTAAGGGCCCGGAAACTCTCTGTGAGTTTTGGCAGTTGACTGCCATTTGGACAGTCGACTGAGGGTCTGGGCAGAGTGTTAATAAGTGATTTCTGAAGGTTAGAAGAGGCAAACACACAGAGTGCCATTTTTCAGAACACTTGGAATTATGGATGAACCTTAGAGTTGAGGATAATTCCTTGGGTCAATTTGAAAGGGTTAGAAGAGGCAAACACAAGGAATAATGACTTAATTTCAAAATGCCAAATTTTTTTAAGGAACATAGATGTGTACCAAAAGTCAAGCACATTTGATATTTCCATGATATCATATTTTTCTAGGATAGTGTATATCCTAGCAAGTGTGCTTGCAAACGTTAGAGTTTTTAGATGTTGTTGAGTTCTTATTGACACTAGGGATAAGGGTGCTTGGGGAGCAAGCCTTTAATGGTGTTCAAAGGGAAAAGAACTCGGGTGTTAGGTTGGGAAGAACCTAACTTGGTGTTAGGAGGTTAAGTTGGGTAGAACTTAACCCTTTGAAAATGAAAATTGGGAGAAGGCATGGGTTAAGGGGGAGGTTGTCTCCTATTTGCCTTAATTTTCATAAGAAAACTTTTGGGTTTTGTACCAAACTTGAGAATGGGGATAGATACATGGTGAAATGTATTTTTTCTAAGTAGGTATGGGTACCACAAAGTTCTCCACGAAATTTGGGAAATTTTGGAGATTTGTGGAATTTCTGGCGCGTTTCTGAAATTCGGCCAGAAAACTGATTATCAGAGTATCAGTCGACTGCCCAGAGGGCAGTTGACTGGTCAGGGCTGATGTGGGTATCCAGCAGCTGACTTGGGTCCGAGTGATTAAAAACAAGTGTATGGGGGGTTGGTACACGCTGTTTAGGACCATTTGGGATTAAAAGAATCAATAATTGAGTTATTGTTGAGTTCTTTTTGATGTATGGCAAAGGGGGAGAGATGTTGGGTTTAAGTGGGAAACCAAACATACCTTTGCTAGAAACCCTAGGTTTAAGGGAGCTAAGATTAAGGGGGAGCATGATTGTGTAGGATCGGGTCGACCGGCTAGAGGGGGGTGAATAGACGGTTTATGAAAAATAAGCACTAACACTCGTCTTTAAAAAGAAATAAACTTGGTTGCAACAGAGTCGTTGCTTCCAAGGCAGTTGATGCTCAAACAGAAACTCCTTAAGGCGGAGAAGCCTTTACAGTTGTAGCACAGAGAAAGCTTAGAGAGAAAGAGAGTTTACAATTCAATGAATTGCTTTCTAAAGCAAAACCTCTAAGTCTATTTATAGCCTAAGAGAATAAATCTGGATTGTTGATTGTTGATCACTTTTCTCTTGGCCGTTGATCCATGGATGTAATCTAGATGGTTGATCTTGGATGGGATTAAACTGCATCCATTGGATTTGATTAAAGGATAATGTAACATTATCCTTTAAGTTTTAATTAAAACTTTATCTTTCCTCGAGATGGCTGTTGGAATCTCCATGTCGCTGTTGTAATCTTTAATTAGTAATATCGGCAACATTTTATTGCCATCGCCCTTTAGTCCAAATGGTAAGTGGGTTAGTGTGTGTTGTTGAAGTCTCGGGTTCGATCCTTTGTGGCACTAAATAATTTTCTCTTTTCTTTTGGGCGCTTGGACTAGTCTTTTTGATTCTTCGTCTTCTGGGTGATTTCCGGCCAACCGGAGTTAGGCTCACCCGAACTCGACTCCGGCCTTTCACCTCTCAAGCGTCCTTCCTCCCGGCTTCTCGTCCCTCGGACACCGCGCACGTCCTTCTCGCTCCACCGGTGTACTCTTCCGCAGCATCTGCGTCCCTCGGATTGTACCGAGCCCGTCGGCTCACTTCCCCGCACAATCCTTCTCGTCCGCTACATCTTACACTCGACTTCCTCCGTTCCTAAGTTCCTGCATACTTAGACAGAGGGATTAAAAACACACAGGACCTAACTAACCTAGTTGATCACATCAAAACCAGCCGGGGCACCAACAATCTCCCCCTTTTTGATGTGGATCAACCCAAGTTTAGTTAGGGTAAACCAAAAAAAAAACAATAAAACTAAATTAAGCAGTTAAGCATAGAAAAAAAATATTGCAATCAATAACCACAACCTCCCCCTAAACTTAAGCTACTCTCCCCCTTTGATCACAGCAAAAATGGGGCACAAAAAATAGGGAAAGGAAAAAAATATGATTAGAACTTAGAAAAATGTGAAACATTTTTTTTTGAGCCGTGAATAGATTAAGTGCATATCACCGAAATTTGTAAAATTATTACTTTTTACAAAAATTAAAATCTATTTTGTATATTCAAAAATAAATCATATAGTGGCAGAATAAAAAATTCAAAGATATATTTTTAAAATTCAAAAATCTCATAAAAAATAAAAAAAAATTACCAAGTTTATTTGACTATGTGTAGATCTCAAAAAAATCGGTTCTTGCAGAATAAATTAATTTTCTATTTTTAAAGTTAAACGTTTACTTTTCAAATGAAAAATAATAGAAATTCAAAATTTATCGAAAATTTTTTTCCAAAATTTCACAGTAAACAAATAAGATACTCTTGTATCAAGTAAAAATAGAAATTGAATTTTGTAAGAAAGTCTAGACAAAAAAAATTTCAAAAGAAACTTAATCATAAAATATGTTAATCTATTTCTAATTTTGCAAGAAAAATTATGCAGTAGTAGAAAACTAATTCAAAATTGATTTTGGTATCCAAAATAGATTTCTATCGACAGGATTAACTAAAAATTTGGATGGAATGTAATTCTTTGGCACCTTTTTAAATTGGCCTTTATGGTTTTTAAAATACCAATTCAACTTTTCAGGATAACTATTTTTCTTGTGTCGCAAACAGACAATATCACATTCTAATTTCTCAACTAAATTTTTCAGATCAATATTTTCATTTTTTTAATTTAGAATTTTCTTTTTCTAATCTGCAATTAGATTTGAGCAAGGCTTTAACACCAGCATACAATTGATCATGAGGAAGAAAACAAACCTCACTTACCGGATCGCTTTCGAAAAGCGAGGTTCCTTCTTCGTTGTCGCTTTCTGATGTCGCTCCCCCTTCAACACTGCTCCCCTCTTGATGACTTGCCATCAGCGCAAGTCCCACGTACTCTTGAACTTCTGATTCGTCCGACGAGGTCTCGTCCCAGGTGGCCTTCAATGCCTTCTTTTTCTTTTGCTGGTTTTTGATTTTGGGACACTGATCTTTTAGGTGTCCCTCCTCGTTGCAGTTGTAGCATCGGACAGTTCGTTTCTTCGGAGACCGCCTTTTCTTCTGCATTCTCGAAAAGTTATTAGCTTTAAAAAAAACTTTTAAACGAACTTACTATTTGCGTTGTCTCGTCTTCCGTCGAGGATTCTGACTCCTTCTCCGTTCTCCTTATGTTTAGGGCCAGATTCTTCGTCTTTCTAGATCCTGCCCACCGAGATTCGTGTAATCCGAAAATCGAAAACATTTCATCTAATGTACTTACCTCTAAATCTTTGGAGATGTAATAAGCGTCGACGATTGAGCTCCACTCCTGGGTCCTTGGGAAGGCGTTGAGGGCGTATCGAATGGAGTCGCGATTACTTACCGATTCGCCGAGTTGGGTGAGTCCGGAGATTAGCTCCTTTATTTTGGCATGAAGTTTAGCCACCGTTTCTCCTTCCTTCATTTGCAGGTTTATCAGCTGGTTCTGGAGGAGATCCTTTCTTGCTGATTTGGCTTCAGAGGTACCCTCATGAAGTTCTAGGAACTTTTCCCATAATTCTTTTGCGGAGTGGTAGTTGCTGATCCGGTTTACCTCTTGAGTAGGCAAGACTGTTAGGAGGTGGAACTCGGCCTTACCATTGGCAACAGATTCCGACTGCTCCTTCTTATTCAACAAGCTTTCTTCTTTTTCATCCCCGTTCGCATCTTTAGGAACTGCAAAACCATATTTTATTGATAAAAGAATATCAAAATCTGTACGAAAAAATACCTCCATTTTTTTCTTCCAAACGGTGAAATCCCCTTCGAATTTAGGTGGATGAATGTGCGCGCCGGCCATCGTCTTGTTGCTTTCTCAGGCGATTAGTCCTTCAAAAGCGAACCCGCTCTGATACCACTTGTAGGATCGGGTCGACCGGCTAGAGGGGGGTGAATAGACGGTTTATGAAAAATAAGCACTAACACTCGTCTTTAAAAAGAAATAAACTTGGTTGCAATAGAGTCGTTGCTTCCAAGGCAGTTGATGCTCAAACAGAAACTCCTTAAGGCGGAGAAGCCTTTACAGTTGTAGCACAGAGAAAGCTTAGAGAGAAAGAGAGTTTACAACTCAATGAATTGCTTTCTAAAGCAAAACCTCTAAGTCTATTTATAGCCTAAGAGAATAAATCTGGATTGTTGATTGTTGATCACTTTTCTCTTGGTCGTTGATCCATGGATGTAATCTGGATGGTTGATCTTGGATGGGATTAAACTGCATCCATTGGATTTGATTAAAGGATAATGTAACATTATCCTTTAAGTTTTAATTGTTTTAATTAAAACTTTATCTTTCCTCGAGATGGCTGTTGGAATCTCCATGTCGCTGTTGTAATCTTTAATTAGTAATATCGGCAACATTTTATTGCCATCGCCCTTTAGTCCAAATGGTAAGTGGGTTAGTGTGTGTTGTTGAAGTCTCGAGTTCGATCCTTCGTGGCACCAAATAATTTTCTCTTTTTTTTTGGGCGCTTGGACTAGTCTTTTTGATTCTTCGTCTTCTGGGTGATTTCCGGCCAACCGGAGTTAGGCTCACCCGAACCCGACTCCGGCCTTTCGCCCCTCGAGCGTCCTTCCTCCCGGCTTCTCGTCCCTCGGACACCGCGCACGTCCTTCTCGCTCCACCGGTGTACTCTTCCGCAGCATCTGCGTCCCTCGGATTGTACCGAGCCCGTCGGCTCACTTCCCCGCACAATCCTTCTCGTCCGCTACGTCTTACACTCGACTTCCTCCGTTCCTAAGTTCCTGCATACTTAGACAGAGGGATTAAAAACACACAGGACCTAACTAACCTAGTTGATTACATCAAAACCAGCCGGGGCACCAACAGATTGCTCCATTCTTGGCATAAGGGGAACCTTGGAAAGGTTCTTAAAAAGCCTTTGTAAGTCCAGTGTAAGGGGGAGCTTGGGAGAAGCTTTAAAAAGCCCGGTTTGGTAGAAAATCCTAACTTGGAGGGTTAGGTGGTAAAAGTCCTAGCTCGGAGGGCTAGGTGTTGGAAAATCCTAACTTGGAGGGTTAGGTGGTGAAAATCCTAGCTCGGAGGGCTAGGTGTGGGAAAATCCTAACTTGGAAGGTTAGGTGGTGAAAATCCTAGCTTGGAGGGCTAGGTGTAAAATTCCTAACTTGGAGGGTTAGGTGTGGGATGCCTTAGGATAGGATCCGGTTATGCATTGCATATGCATTCATTTAGCATGGTTTTTGCTATTTACTACTATCTTGCTTTCCTAACTTAAACGGATTGCCAAACATCAAAAAGGGGGAGATTGTTAGAGCAATCGACCCTAAGATGGTCCGGAGTGACCATGGGTTTTGATGTTTGGGCAAAGAGTTTAAGTTAGGTTTACCCTTGTATTTGATATGCGTATGTTGAGTGTGCAGGTTGTACAGGTTACGCATATGGACTTGACTGGACGGCCTCGGTACAGTGAAGGATGGCATGGAGGCAAGCTGGAGGCTTGCGTGCGCATCCGAGGGACTTTGGACAGCAGGGACGATGAGCTGATGGGCACAGACTTCGAGGCATGCGTGGAGGATGTCATGGAGGCAAGCTGGAGGCTTGCGTGCATCCGAGGGACGAGAGCCGAAGATGAAGAGGGCGCGAAGGCAACAGTCGAGGCTGCTGAAGAGGAGTCAGTCGAGTCGTGAGGGTACGAGTGCTGTGTGATTGTACTCGGGAAATCCTAGGGTTTGAGTGCGGAGTGGAATGTACTCAGGAAGGGTGACCTTAGGTGGGTGAGTAGACCAGTCGACTGGCCCGGGGGAGTCGACTGATGGAACTCACAGAAAGGTCTCAGCCTGGGACCAGTCGACTGCCCTGGGGGCAGTCGACTGGTAGGTGGCTGGTGAGCTGGCTAAAATTCGAACGTTGGGGTGTAACGGTCGAATTTGGCTGGCACCAGTCGACTCCCCTGGGGGCAATCGACTGGTAGCGAGAAATCAGCCCCGAGTCCTATTTAAAGAGGACGTCGTGGTGGCTGAGTTTCTTGACGAAACTTGTCTTGGTTAAGGGCAAGTTAGTAGTCTTCGTGTCCAGAGCTTTGTTTGGTGTTGTGGTGAGGTTTCTCCACCCACAAGGAGCGACACGTGATAGCCGGAGGTTATCCGGGGTTTGATCCGCCGAAGGATTGTTGGATTAGTCACCCGACCGGGGTGGATACCAACTAAATCAGGTTGTTAGCGTTGTTTTGTTTGTTTTTGTATATTCCGCTGTGCTACTAACAACGCAAGAATAAAGGGGTTCGACAAATTGCTATTCACCCCTCCTCTAGCAAGGCGTATCGATCCTAACACCACTTACATCTGATATTTGATTTACTGTGTGATACGTTGCTCTAACACTCTGATTAAGTTGCAGGTGACAGGGGAGGATTCAAACACTCAAGGAGAGGTCAAAGGAGGCTTTCCTTGGAGCAGGTTTGTCCGATTCTCCATTTCAGGTTGCAACGGCCGAGCTGCATACTGGAGCCGAGACTGGGGCTTGGCTGAGGGGATCTCAGGAAGACCAGAGAGGGCTCAGTGGTAGCTGGCGTTGGCAGTGTGGTAGCTGGAGGCTACGGAGGATGTTGTCACTTGGTGCTGTGTGAAGAATCAAAAGCGCGGAAGCTGGCTTCATGGAAGCAGAGTTCGAATACTGACTTCTTGCTGCGCCTTGAGTTCTCCACAACAAGCTTGCTGCGTTCTTGAAGTTTCATCATCTTGAGCAAGCTACTGATTTTCGAGAAGCAATCATCCATTACTTGAGTGCTTGAAGGAGAGAACAAGGAGCTGGGAGTCCGACAGTGGGAAGACACGAAGAAGGGTACTTGCGTGAGATCGCCACTGGGTGGAGCTCAGGGAAGCTTGCTGTGTTCTTGTCCTTGCTGAGTGCTTGAGTAAGATCCTTCTTGTTGTTTCATTGAGCTTAAACATTTATCTGTGATTGAAACGCTGTGGAGAGGTTTCTCCACCGAGAAGGAGGTTGCTTTATATCCGGTGCTAACCGGGGCTTGATCTGCCGACGATCAAGGGATCGCCCACCTTAAGGGCACGCCAAGGAGTAGGAGCAAGTTATCCCCGAACCTTGTAAATCCTCCTTGTTAGCGATCTTGCTAGCTGTGTTTGGTTTGTTTGTGTGTTAGTTTTCTGCACACCTTGTTTTCTATTCTTTCCGCTGTGCTACTGACTTCTAAGTTGCAGAAACTTGTTAAGTGCCAAAGGTTGCATTGATTGGCTATATTCACCCCCCCTCTCTAGCCATCCCGTTTCCAACAATCTGAAGTCTACAGGTTGTAAACATTACAAATTTATTAAGAATCAAACCCAAATATTTTTATATTTGCAGAATCAATATGAAATTTTTTATAAGAGCAATGATAGGGAGAGTGAAAATGGGAGAGTGAAAACCATAGTGAATGATATGGCATGACGTGACACTTTACATGCACATGTCCGATTATTGCTTGGACACCATCGGCGGCCTTTGGCCGCCGCCCCGAATCAAACTATACCTTGGGGGGCACGGTGAACCCGTCGGAGATCGTGCATGCAAGGTGCCACGTCATTCACTATGGTTTTCACTCTCCCATTTTCACTCTCCCAATCATTATTCTTTTTTATAAACATGCACAGAAACAATACTATTTTGACATAATCAGCTCGCTAACATACCTTGGTGGATAATGCTAAGGAAAAAGAGGCTGAAACACTCACAGACCTTTTTTCCGCTATTATGAAAATAAAGTAGCGCAGAAACACTAACCCCTATTCTGGAGAGTGTCGATCAGTGTGGATATCCACGCAAACCCTTAAAGCCGCTTGAGGGACACACAAATAGACTTGCCTAGGGTTTTGGTTGGGGGGAAGAATTAGGGGGATGAGCTCGCGACTATAACACAGCTAGGGCGGCCACAATGTTCTCCAACTTCGGCAATGATAATTAGGTTGTTGCACTAAGAGAGAAAGAAGAAAAAGTCGAATCCCTGCGGCATTCGAACCACAATCTCTTATTTTAAATTGAAAACTCTGAAAAAATAGTTCAGATGTCTCAGAAAGCTAACTGAGAAAGGGAATTATTGACGGCAGGGGTATAAGAGGAAGAACATAATTTTTGGTGTGACCTTTGGTAAAAACTAAACCTCAGGACGCTTTTTGGTAATTATGATTTCTCACGTGCGCTGTTTGGTAAAATGCCGAACTTTGTTGAATACGAATTAACTCGGTTAGCTACAACGACGTTTTGGGTACCGGTGTTGAATTTCATAATGCAAAGTTTTGTTTGGAGGATGGTGAATGATCCTGTCAAAGAGTGAGGTGGACTCCCAACTTGATGACTAGGCTAACTTGTCGATGGAGAAGGATGTGTGATACTGAGAACTATTCCAGCCAAGGAATGCCCCTCCTTCTAGCGCCTAATATGATCTTGTCGAAGAGTGAGGTGGACTCCCAACTTGATGACTAGGCTAACTTGACACATACCCACTTGGGAGCCATCGAACCACCGCTGAGCGGGTCCAGATAGGGTCGTTAAGAAGACACGATATTTGACGCCCTCGGGATATTGATGAAGCAAGGCGGCGCTCTCAAAGTTCATGGGGTGTTCTTTGGGATTGCTGGCTCCCGCATACTCCGGGATGGTGAAGAATCGGAGATGCTTGGGGATTGGGTCCTCGAGGATCTATGAGGAAAATAGGCAACATGTTGGGGGAACCGGTGTGGGGTTGGTCAGGCCCTTCCTCTTATCCGGATGCTGCCAGTGTGTATGACTTGACGCGGACGCCTCTGTGGGATTAGAGTGAGATTCATCTCCTATAGAAAGCAGGGGGAAAGGTGATTGAGACGCCTTCTGGCCTGACGACATTTCCCCGACCCACCAAGTTGCCCATGGCCAAGGGCTCGGGGAACCGGGTTGCCGGGCTACTCGCATGCAGAGGCAACTGGGGGGCTTTCTGGGTTCGAGCAACCATTAAGAACTCGTACTCGTCTGGCGTGATTGTGACCGTCACTCGGTTAGGTTCTTCCATCTTATGCTCCCGATCAGGCGAAAAGTCCTCCTTCTAGCCCCAAATATGATCCTATCGAAGAGCGAGGTGAACTCCCAACTTGATGACTAGGCTAACTTGTCGATGGAGAAGGATGGGTGATGCTAAGAACTATTCCAGCCAAGGAGCGCCCCTCCTGCGAAAAAGATGACTGTCAGCCACCCACTGGGAGAGTTTCCCGGCAAGGTCCTCCGATGATCATGTCAAAATCTGGTGGAGAAGATGAAGCTAATAAAAATGACTGTAGCTAGAAAATGTATTACGCGTACCCATAGATGAAGGAATGAAAGTCTTATATAGTCGGGGGAGCCGACAACCTTTGTCCCACTATTGTCTCATGTGGGGACAGGTGATGGACACGAAATACTAGATTAAATTGTCACGAAATGTGGGTCCAATCAGAATTTAGAATTTATAAAATGCTGGAAACCCTTTTTGCAATCAAAATATGAAAACGTAGTAAAGGGGCCACAGGTCGTATTTTTCCTCGGGACTAGTTGATGTTGTGTGATTCGAGCTCGTGTTTAGGTGTTGTTTGTGAATTTGGGTTTCGAATAAAACTTGGGTTTTGGGTTGGTATTCGGAAATGAAATCGCAATGAAGATAGAGGCACTCAACTAGATAAGCTAAACAAAGTAAATGCCACTAAGAAACTCAACTAATGAAACTTAATGAACCAATGTAACTCAGCTGAAGTTGTTAAATAAATCTGATAGCACATCCAATTCAAATGCAGTAAAACTATCTCAAAACAGTCCAATGCAAAACCTATGCCACAACCCTACTTGATACAAGCTGTAGCAAGTAAATCAAGAAAACGTATGTGCCAAAGCTTCATTGATACAAACTGCATTCTCAGCAAACTTGATACGCAATGCAAGAAGAAACTGATGTGCAAAAGTTTGGAACTAACTGCAGCAATTATAGCTGACCATCTCGGCATTGGAAGGCTAGGCTATCAAGGAAGACATTTGCAGAAATGAATGCAGCAATTCGAAATTTGAAAACTGATTAAGGCAGTACAGGTTCAATGCAGACATTCACAAGTCAAGCTGAGATTAAACTCATAAACTCATGCTTGGAAAGAAATACAAATATCCCTAACTGACATTTAGAAAGTGGACTGATCTAGGCAGAATCATTGCAGAAATTCGACACACACAAAACTGCCGAGTTTCAGAAATGCAGGGAGAATTAAGTGGATGCAGTAAGACAGATTCGGATGCAGAAATTGGCACAACAACCAAAATGAATTGCTCAATTCTGTTGTTCGTATAAAACTCAAAAGAGCTCATGTTCCATTGATACAACTTCAGAGTTGTGACTAAAACTATAACACTGCATGCAGTGAGGCTGAAACTGATGAATTTCAGGCTGTGAGAATTCAGGATCTGATGCTGAATTTCAGCAACAGTTTAAAATGCAGAACAAGCAACAAACAAGCTGGAATTGATGCATAAATCTAATCTTCAGTAAAGGTTCAAGGGAGCTAATGAACTGATACAAATTTCAGCAACTACACACCAAGAATTTCAGAAATACAATGATACACAGCCACTGAAAATTAATATGCAGATCAACCAATCCAGCTGAGATTTAATGCTCGACTCTAATATTCAACTTCAATTCAGCCAAACTAAGCCCACTGATGCTACATTTAGAAGTGCTAGACTAAAAATACAGAGTTGAAACTAATTTGCAGAATTGGAGTTGGAAGAATTGATACGCAACAGGCTGAGCTAAAAAATCAGAAATAGAACTGAATGGAAAACAAAGACAGATTCAATGCATTAACAAACTAAATGCTATCTTCAATTTCAGGGATTAAGCTAAGCACAAACTGAATTGGAATTAAGCTGAAGAAATTCAGAAACTAAGCTGACTCGGCAGAAAAGGAAGCTGATACGCAGCTGAAATTTGATACGCAGGAAATTAAACAGCAATTAAACTAAAATTAAAAGTAAATGTGCCATAAACAAACTCATTAGCCAACTACCTGTAGAATTGAAACCTATCTATTGAAGAGGCAATTCAAAAACGTGAACTTAAACAACTAATACGAAATCTGAAACTAAACTTGCGGCAGAATTAAAATTACAAGCCTCAATCCTCCCTAAGCTCAAATGCTCCTTGTTCGTCACGCAAGGGTGAGCCTCGAACCCGCAAGCTCAACAAATCAGTGGAAAACAGCCCTTGCGATTCAAATCCATTCAAACTCTGCTCAAGCTGAAAACAACCATCGAATTCTTCAACCTCGCTGTGGTGGATTGCGCCGATGAATTGGGAATGCTCCGAGCCTTCCAGGGAACCCCCTCCAGAGAGCTAGGATGAAATGAAATGGTACACAACTGAGATTGACGAACTCAAGTGACAGAGCTACTGAAACCTCACGAAACTCTGTCTTTGGGCAAAATTCAAGCTGGAAACTTCTCAGCGAGCTCTCCCCACTGACCTAACACTTGTTCTAATGAAGGATTTGAGGGGTCGCGCCCCTTGGATGAAGAACTACTGAAGAACTCGATGAACAAACGAAGAAGACGAAGAAATGGCGGAGACGCGACGAGGAGAAGTCTGGGCAGATTTTTCCTTAAGTAATCAGCAATGGACGACTCAGATTTAATTGAGAAAATCCAACGGCTGATCTTGCTCTGATTTGAGCCAAACTTTGATGATGATGATCTGGGGTCAGGATCTGCCTCGTGGTAGCTCGGATCATCCAGATTTGCAACGGATGGTCCAGATCAACTTAGTCTTTGAATGGACGATCTAGAGCTCTCCGAGCTTGATCCAACGGTTGATTTAACTCTGATTGAGATGAAACTTTCAGATCATGATCAGAGTGCTTGATCAACCCTAACCCTAGCTCGGATTGCTTCAGATGGTCCCGGATGGCTCAGATCTAGCCGCTCTTGAATCGGACGGTCCGGATTTAATCCTAATCTTGATAACTTGATCCGGGTCACTTCCGACTCGAGTTTGACCCAGTATGCCCTAGGTCCATGAACCTTTCATGCCTACAAAAATAGATCAGAAATTTAGTGGCCAAATAATCCAATTTAATGCAAATTTGCAATTAAGTCCAAAATAAGAGGAAGTTCTAAAACCTAGGGTAAAATCACAATTAAGCAATAAAAACATAGGTCAAACATGGATTTTAGCAATTAAAATAATCAACAAAATGGTATCTATCAACAGGATCAGAGACCACTGTCAGCTCGCCGACTGGCATCGCCTTATCCTGGCATACATAGGGGTGCCATGGTACGGGTTGCCAGAGCTTGTCAGGAATATACTGTGTTAGCGAGATATTCACAATTTGGACACGAGTGGTGTCAAGCCCGAGCCGGCATGTGCCGACTCTGCTACTACCTTATCTATGTGGTGTCAGAGGGAAGGTATTGCTGTGGATAATGACAACTTTGAGTCAGAGCGCACTGAAAGAGTGCCTCGATCAGCCACCTCAAGGAAAACCAAGCTAACCAAACTATGGAGCTAACGACATGCTGGTTGAAACATATGCGATGCACCGCGTCGTGGGGTACTTGAACATCGGCCGACCGGCTCGTCCTTTGAAAGACAAAATTATAATATAAGGAGTATGCCGATCGGCTGACATTAGGTTGCACACTCGGTGCCCCTGATGGGGCTAGTTCAAACTATACCCGACCAACTATCCAATCGGGACATCCGACTCGGATGGAATTCGAGCCAATGACAATTCGTTTCATTTCATACCCCGTCACGCTGGGTTGTCCGACCTCCTATGGAAATTGTTGGTGCAATTAACCCAAGTGTGATTGAGTGGATCATGAGTTTTGATGTGTGTGTCAATATGATTAAGTTAGGGTTTCATATTGATCTAATATGTGTATTTGAGTGTGCAGGTTTGCAGGATACACATAGACTTAGTTGGACGTCTTCGGGTCCGGTGAAGGATGGCATGGGGAGATGAGCCATAGGCTTGCATGCATCCGAGGGATGAGAGCCAAAGTCGAAGAAGGCTTGAAGGCAACAGGTCGAGACTGCTGGATGAAGAGTCAACTAAGTCGTGAGAGTTCGAGTGCTAAGAGAAGTGTACTCGGGAAGGGAAACCCTAGGACTAAGTCGTGAGGGTTCGAGTGCTGAGAGAATTGTACTCGGGAAGGGAAACCCTAGGCTTAGGAAGTTGGCAGTCGATTGATGCTTGGATCAGTCGACTGATGAAGAACACAGAAAGATCAGTCGACTAATCCTATGATCAGTCGACAGATGCTGACTAGAATTCGAAGCGTCGGGCTGTGACATTCGAATTCAAGTGGACCACCAGTCGACTGGTAACCGTCAGAATAGTATCGAGTACTATTTAAGAGGGCTCGTTTTTGGCTGAGTTTCCTTGGTGAAACAAGCTTGGGTAAAGCCTGTTAGTAGCCTACAAATGCTCAGAAGTTGTCAAGGGATTGTGGCGAGGTTTCTCCACCCACAAGGAGCGACAAGTGCTAGCTAGAGGTCTTCCGGGGAGTCATCCACCGACGGATCATGATCGTCCACCTTACGGACAGCCGTGGAGTAGGAGTATCATCTCCGAACCACGTAAATGGTTTGTGTTAGCATTGTTTTAGTTTATATTTGAAGTTTTCCGCTTGCGCATACTAACACGTGTAGGAAGAAAATCGAAAAGTAGCTATTCACCCCCTCTAGCTAAACGATAAAGTCCCAATAAGTGGTATTAGAGCAAGGTTCGCTCGTCTACGGACTAACCGTCGAGAGAGCAAAAAGCTAGAGGAAATGACGATTGAAGAAAGATTAGGGGATGATATCAATGTTCCACCTCCCTACGACCCCGAGAGTTTCGAGTATTGGAGGATGCCGATAAAGACATGGTTCGGCATGGATTGGAATTTCATGATCGCGCTAGAAGAGCCATTTGAAGTTCCAAAAGATAAACACGGGAAAATGCACCGACCACGATATTGGAATAAGGAGCAACAAACGCAATCAAAGGCAAATGATAAGGTAATATCAATTCTACTTAATGTTTTGCCTAATGATATAATTAGTGGTGTAGGTGACTACAAAAATGCACATGAATTATGGAGCAAGATGATAGCGCTTCATGAAAATGTACACAAGTAGAGGAAGAAAAAGATGCCCATAAGATGAGCTTAATGGTCCAAGAAGAGGAGAATGACTAATTGGATGAGAAAAAAAGCTCAACATTTGAAGAGGAGGAGAAAGAGGAAAAAGATTCATCCATATCCTCAAGAGAAGTGGCACAAGAATTTGAAGAACCATCCACTTCATCAAAGGAAGAAGAAGAGGTCTTCACTTCAAGAATTGAGGGGGAGGAGAGATCATCCTCGATACTGGAGTAAGAAGCATCATCCACATCTACCAAAGCAAAGTCAAAAGATCACATTATTTGCTCTTGGGTGCAACAAGAAGGGACACTACAAGGATAAGTGCCCATTAGGTAAAAAGGAGGTAAATCCTAAACCAAAGTCAATTTATTTAACATCTAACATGGGTTGTAGGGAAAAGAAGGAGAAGAAGCACATTAGGTGTTTCACGTGTAGTAAGCTAGGACATTACTACACCAAATATTCAAGGAAGGAGAATTCAAGAAATTGGAACATTTGAGGAAGTGAGAGAAGAAGGAGAAGAGGAAAGGCTCACATCAAGGGGGAGTTATAAGGGTAAAGGAGGTAATCCCTAACTTTATGCATTTTTCAAATGCCTCCATGCATGTTAGAAGTAATGAAAATTATTTACTTGTGCATAATTTTGATTTTAGATATCATGATAAAAATAGGGCTAATGTTGTATGTCAAAACCTTAGAGAATTTATGTATCATAATAAACCTAGAATTTTTAGACCTAAGGACCAAGGCATTAATCCAAAGAAGGGGAGACACATGCCTAGACAAATGGGTAGATCTAGGAATGTCCAAGATAGACATATTGATGCTAAGGTTAAGAACCTAGAGAGAGAAAATCAAACCTTGAGGACAAAGCTTGATAACTTAGAGAAAACCCTAGATAGATTCATTATTGGATCTAAGGGTTTAGGCATGGTGGTGAGTAGTCAAAACCCCGACAATGATAGATTAGGTCTAGGATACTGATCTATGAGATTAAATGCTATGAAAAAGTCATATGCAAGGACGTCATATGACTATAGCAAGGGGAAGGCCAAAAATGGAAAGGGAAAGCCATTTAAAGGGAAGAAGAAGAACTTAACCAAGGACAAGGTGTCCAAAGTTAAGAAGGTTAGGGTTGTAGGTCAAGAAGTACTGGAGGTACACTGGTGCGGCCTTGTCATTATAGATAAGTCACCTAGGGAGGTGACTAAGACTAAGAGCTCAAGGGGGAGCTTTAGAAGTCAAGTTGAGACCCATGGTCAATGGATCTCAGGAGGATTTCTCCAGGAAGACTATATGGACTGTGGAATGTGCCAAAGGATTTGGAGACGAATTTTAGTCTTAATCCTAGGAACTTGGCACATCAAGGGTAAGGTTCATGCTTAAAAATATGGCATTGGAATCGTATTACATGAAAATTAGTTTTAGATGTGTAGATGTCATATAAA
The DNA here is from genome assembly GCA_024364735.1 of Boesenbergia rotunda. Lineage (NCBI taxonomy): Eukaryota > Viridiplantae > Streptophyta > Magnoliopsida > Zingiberales > Zingiberaceae > Boesenbergia > Boesenbergia rotunda. The sequence goes on from JAGFNQ010006503.1 coordinate 191,966, forward strand.
CCAATGCTAATGATACATTGTGGATTTGTATGAGTAGAAACATCAAGAGGAAGCCAAAACTAGAACTTTATGTTAAGGTTAAAATTAAACCATTTGGATAGTGTTGAGTTTTGTGTCAACCTTGGAATTGGTGATAGATTCATTTGTAAACGTATTTTTCCCAAGTAGACATGGGTGTCACAAATCTCTCCACAAAACTTAAAATTTTTTGGAGATTTGTGGAATTAGTTATGGATTTCTGAAACTGGGTCAGAAATGCTGAAAATATAGGGTACCAGTCGACTAATGCAGAGGGCAGTCGACTGGTACAGTTCGGTCCAGGAACTAGGATTTTCTATGCATCAGTCGATTGAACTCTCTATGAGTTTCCAGTTGGAAGGCACCAGTCAACTGGTAACTGACGCAGTCAACTGGTGCGTATGGTTTCTGATTTCTGGGGGTTTTCAGAACTAAAAACTTATCCCAAATTGATACTAGGGGTTAATATTGCTTGGAGCAATCTTTTTGATGGTGTCAAAGAGGGAGAATTAAGAGGTTCAAGTTAGTTTTTAACTTAACTTATGCTTATGCAAAAAATTGAAAATTATGTGTGGAGGCATAGGTTAAGGGGGAGGATGCATGTTTATGCTTCTTAATTTACTATGTCTATATTTTCAATTGTTATATTTGCACCTAACTTAAATATATTACCACACATTAAAAAGGGGGAGATTGTTGGTGCAATCGACTCATGTATGATCGAGTGAATCATGGGTTTTGATATGTGTGTCAATATGATTTAATTAGGGTTTCATGTTGATCTAATATGTGTATTTGAGTGTGTAGGTTTGCAGGATACACATAGACTTAGTTGGACATCTTCGGGTTCGGTGAAGGACGGCATGGGGAGACGAGCCGTGGGCTTGCATGCATCCGAGGGACCGTGGATAAAGCAGGGACGATGAGCCGAGGGAAACGAACTTCGAGGTATACGCGAAGGATGACATCGGGAGACGAGCCATGGGCTTGCATGCATCCGAGAGACGAGAGCCAAAGTCGAAGAAGGCTTGAAGGCAACAGGTCGAGACTGCTGGATGAAGAGTCAACTAAGTCGTGAGGGTTCGAGTGCTAAGAGAAGTGTACTCGGGAAGGGAAACCCTAAGACAAAGTCATGAGGGTTCGAGTGCTGAGAGAATTGTATTTAGGAAGGGAAACCCTAGGCTTAGGAAGTTGGCAGTCGACTGATGCTTGGATCAGTCGACTAATGAAGAGCACAGAAAGATCAGTCGACTGATCCTATGATCAGTCGACTGATGCTGACTAGAATTCGAAGCGTCGCGCTGTGACATTCGAATTCAAGTGGACCAGTCGATTGGTGTTAGCACCAGTCGACTGGTAACGGTCAGAACAGTATCGAGCACTATTTAAGAAAGCTCGTTTTTGGCTGAGTTTCCTTGGCGAAACAAGCTTGGGTAAAGTCTGTTAGTAGCATACAAGTGCTCAGAAGTTGTTAAGGGATTATGGCGAGGTTTCTCCACCCACAAGGAGAGACAAGAGCTAACCGGAGGTCTTTCGGGGAGTCATCCACCGACGAATCGGAATCGTCCACCTTACGGACAACCGTGGAGTAGAAGTATCATCTCCGAACCACGTAAACGATTTGTATTAGCATTGTTTTAATTTATATTTAAAGTTTTTCGCTTGCGCTTGCTAACACATATAGGAAGAAAATCAAAAAGTAGCTATTCAACCCTCTCTAGCTAAACGACAAGGTCCTAATAGAAATGACCTATCTTTATGAAGCGACATGGTGGTCCACCGACTTACACATGATCTAGGTCAGGATCAACGAAGACGTTGATTGTTAACTCAAAATCATTATTGTGAATTAAAATCCTTCACTTATATTTTATTGTCTATTTTAAAAATTGGAGACAAATACGAAACATGAGTTTGATATAGTAATTTAGAAAGTTATTTACGAATCCTCTGTTATTAATTATAAGAGTTTTCTTCATCCACATTTTGATTTTTTTTTTTGGGCACAAGCCAAATGACTCCATGACTATTGGGCAATTTACCAAAGGGCGTACCTAAGAATTGAAAATTACCAATTCCGTATCATAGTTTCTATTTTACCAAAGGGCGCATGCCTTTATGTAAACTTCCTCTTATACCCCTCTTTTAACTACTGTCTTTCTCTTTCTCTCTCTCAGTAACAAATTTCGAGACGTCCGTGCACATGCATGTTCAGACTTTTATTTTAAAATAATATATTATAGAATCGGCGCTAAAAATGAAAGGTAAAAACTAAAAAATATTTTAATTTTCAAACTTGATTAATATATAAATATTTTTTAATATTTCAATAGATTCGTTAAAAGTTTGATTAATATATAAATATTTTTCAAATAAAAACGTAAGGTAAATGATTTTTTTAAATTTGATTAATATTAACTAATATATTTAATAATATTTAATAAATATATTAATATATAAAAAAAATTTAAAAAAAAACATAACTGTGGGCCTGAAATGTTTTATTTCAGGCCCAGCGTGGGCCTGAAATGTTTTGTTTCAGGCCCACGTTGGGCCTGAAATGTTTTGTTTCAGGCCCACGTTGGACCTGAAATCTTTTGATTTCAGGTCCGATGTGGACTCAATTTTTTTTCTATTTTAAAAATATATTAATATATAAAAAAACGTATCAAAACACTTAATTTCAGATCAAACGCAGGGCCTGAAGTCATCCCAGGAGGATCTGAAGTCAAATAACTTCAGATCCTATAAATAATTAATTTAATAAATAATAATTAAATATAAAAAAATATTTTTAAAATTAAAAAAAAATTCAGTGCCATGGGGCCTGAAGTCTAATGACTTCAGGCCCAAGGAGGGCCTGAAGTCATCAGACTTTAGGCCCTCCATCAATTTTATAAAAATATATAAAAAAAATTTTATAAAAAAGTTTAATATATAATTACATATTATATAGGAGTGGTTTACGTATATCAGTAAGTTTGGGTGTCGAAACATCTAATAGGAGTGGTCTAGGAGATGAGATTTTAGGTGCCGAAAGATCTAATCTTGCTGTATCACCAATGCTATAAGAGTGGTTTAGGTATATCAGTGAGTTTTGAGCAAAACTCACTGATAGACCTACCATATTTGGAATTCTGAAAACCCTATATCAGTAGACAGAGTTGAGCTAGGAGATGAGATTTTGGGTGCCGAAACATCTAATCTTGCTGTATCACCAATGCTATAGGAGTGGTTTAGGTATATCAGTGAGTTTTGAGCAAAACTCACTGATGGACCTACCATATTTGGAATTCTGAAAACCCTATATCAGTAGACAGGGTTGAGCTAGGAGATGAGATTTTGGGTGCCGAAACCTCTAATCTTGCTGTATCACCAATGCTATAGGAGTGGTTTAGGTATAGCAGTGAGTTTTGAGCAAAACTCACTGATGGATCTACCATATTTGGAATTCTGAAAACTCTATATCAGTAGACAGGGTTGAGCTAGGAGATGAGATTTTGGGTGCCGAAACCTCTAATCTTGCTGTATCACCAATGCTATAGGAGTGGTTTAGGTATATCAGTGAGTTTTGAGCAAAACTCACTGATGGACCTACCATATTTGGAATTCTGAAAACCTTATATCAGTAGACAGGGTTGAGCTAGGAGATGAGATTTTGGGTGCCGAAACATCTAATCTTACTGTATCACCAATGCTATAGGTGTGGTTTAGGTATATCAGTGAGTTTTGAGCAAAACTCACTGATGAACCTACCGTATTTGGAATTCTGAAAACCCTATATCAGTAGACAGGGTTGAGCTAGGAGATGAGATTTTGGGTGCCGAAACCTCTAATATTGCTGTATCACCAATGCTATAGGAGTGGTTTAGGTATATCAGTGAGTTTTGAGCAAAACTCACTGATGGACCTACCATATTTGGAATTCTGAAAACTCTATATCAGTAGACAGGGTTGAGCTAGGAGATGAGATTTTGGGTGCCGAAACCTCTAATCTTGCTGTATCACCAATGCTATAGGAGTGGTTTAGGTATATCAGTGAGTTTTGTTCAAACTCACTGATGGACCTACCATATTTGGAATTCTGAAAACCCTATATCAGTAGACAGGGTTGAGCTAGGAGATGAGAGATTTTGGGTGCCGAAACCTCTAATCTTGCTGTATCACCAATGCTATAGGAGTGGTTTAGGTATATCAGTGAGTTTTGCTCAAAACTCACTGATATACCTAAACAACTCCTATAGCATTGGTGATACAGCAAGATTAGAGGTTTCGGCACCCAAAATCTCATCTCCTAGCTCAACCCTGTCTACTGATATAGGGTTTTCAGAATTCCAAATATGGTAGGTCCATCAGTGAGTTTTGAGCAAAACTCACTGATATACCTAAACCACTCCTATAGCATTGGTGATACAGCAAGATTAGAGGTTTCGGCACCCAAAATCTCATCTCCTAGCTCAACCCTGTCTACTGAAATAGAGTTTTCAGAATTCCAAATATGGTAGGTCCATCAGTGAGTTTTGCTCAAAACTCACTGATATACCTAAACAACTCCTATAGCATTGGTGATACAACAAGATTAGAGGTTTCGGCACCCAAAATCTCATCTCCTAGCTCAACCCTGTCTACTGATATAGGGTTTTCAGAATTCCAAATATGGTAGGTCCATCAGTGAGTTTTGCTTAAAACTCACTGATATACCTAAACCACTCTTATAGCATTGGTGATACAGCAAGATTAGATCTTTCGGCACCCAAAATCTCATCTCCTAGACCACTCCTATTAGATGTTTCGACACCCAAACTCATTGATATACCTAAACCACTCCTATATAATATGTAATTATATATTAAACTTTTTTATAAAAATTTTTTTTATATATTTTTATAAAATTGATGGAGGGCCTGAAGTCTGATGACTTCAGGCCCTCCTTGGGCCTGAAGTCATTAGACTTCAGGCCCCATGGCACTGAATTTTTTTTTTAATTTTAAAAATATTTTTTTATATTTAATTATTATTTATTAAATTAATTATTTATAGGATCTGAAGTTATTTGACTTCAGACCCTCCTGGGATGACTTCAGGCCCTGCGTTTGAATCTGAAATTAAGTGTTTTGATATGTTTTTTTATATATTAATATATTTTTAAAATAGAAAAAAATTTGAGTCCACGTCGGACCTGAAATCAAAAGATTTCAGGCCCAACGTGGGCCTGAAATAAACATTTCAGGCCCACGCTGGGCCTGAAATAAAACATTTCAGGCCCAACGTGGGCCTGAAATGTTTTATTTCAGGCCCACAATTACGTTTTTTTTTAAATTTTATTTATATATTAATATATTTATTAAATATTATTAAATATATTAGTTAATATTAATCAAATTTAAAAAAATCATTTACCTTACGTTTTTACTTGAAAAATATTTATATATTAATCAAAGTATTAACAAATCGGCTGAAATATTAAAAAATATTTATATATTAATCAAGTTTGAAAACTGAAATATTTTTTAATTTTTACCTTTCGTTTTTAGCGCCGATTCCATAATATATTATTTTAAAATAAAAGTCTGAACATGCATGTGCACGGACGTCTCGAAATTTGTTACTGAGAGAGAGAATGAGAAAGACAGTAGTTAAAAGAGGGGTATAAGAGGAAGTTCACATAAAAGCCTGCGCCCTTTGGTAAAATAGAAACTATGATACGGAATTGGTAATTTCCAATTCTTAGGTACGCCCTTTGGTAAATTGCCCTGACTATTTCTCTATGACTCTTTTTGGATACCGGTAATAAAAGAAAAAGTAAATAGTGATTCGTTTACTTTCAATTCATTTTAGAATTAACACAAATAAATAAATTGTATATGAAAGTTATTAACTTGAATATATATTTTAACTGTTGATCTATTTAATAGAGACAAAAATATATATAAAAGGGTTCAAAGCTAAAATCATCGATCGAGTGTTCTTAAAAATCTGCAAATAGAACAAATATAAATACGAAAATGACGATAATTAGTTATCAGCTAAAAAAACGCAATATTTTACTACTGGGCCCTTAATGGGCCTTATTGTTCTTACTGGTACTTAAATGGAGGTGTCTATTGGTCGTTGTGGTGGAAAGAATGAACAAAGCAGCGGTTGGGGGCGGTGGGGGAGGGGGAGGCCCGACGGCTGCCGCCGCGGTTGCGGCAGCGCAAAAGCAGAAGACGCTGCTGCAAAGGGTTGACACCGATGTGTCCAACCTCGTTGACAACTTCAGCCACCTCGTGAATCTTGCTAGGGTTTGTAATCACTTTATCGCCGTTTCATCCTCGCTCTGGGGAGATCTTTTCATCCTATGTTTTCGTTATGCTGGTTTTAGGTGAACGATCCACCGGTCCGGAACTCGCAGGAAGCCTTCCAGATGGAGATTCGTGCGGCAAGAATGGTAGGGTGATCTTCTGTGTTCCTTCTTGCTTTGGTTTGTGATGTTCGAAGTTTCACTTTGATGGAAGGTTCAAGCGGCTGAGTCGTTGAGAAATTTGGTGTCGGAGCTGAAGCAAACAGCTATCTTCTCGGGGTTTGGCGCTTTGAATGACAGCGTGGATCGGCAGGTCGCTGAATTCAACCGCCTGGAGGAGGGCTCTGAGCGGCTTTTGGAAAAGGTTGGGGAGCAAGCCGCCGCCAACCTCAAGGAGCTCGAGGCACATTACTATTCATCTGTCTTACGGTCAAGCCAGGGAGACGATGGATGATTTGGAGCTTAACTCTTTCTTTCAACAGGTATTCGATGCATGCTTTGGTTGGTTGCTATCTGCTGTTCGAGTACCAAATTTCATGTGTTTTAATGTGAAAGAATAGTCGTAATAGAGCTAGCTTATAGTGATCCAAGGTCATCTTTTTATGCTTGAAAGCCTTCAATTTGTTGAGAAACAAGAGGGCATGACCGAATCATTTCAACTCATTGGCTTTCTAGTGAATACTTTGTTGTGCTATTTTTTTTGTAAATTGAACTCGGATTCTTGTATTCTATTTCTACTAGACTGCTATGGAGAAGAGTTCATTATAGTTGGAGGGATTTTTTTAGTTGTGTATATTGTGTTTATTTAATGGCTGATAGTGAAATTCAAGCAAGGAGTCAATTCCTCATGTCATAGATTTAAAGTTTTGATTAGAAACCAAGTAACAATTCATCTCATTCTCAGGTGGCATCATTTTTTTTTTCTTGTAAAACATGAGCATTGTTTATGTGGTAGAACAGTTAGTATGCTCGTGAAACTCTTAATAATATCCCATTTTATTTATTTTTATCATGATAGTACTATGAAGGGTTTCATCCTGAAAGTGATGTTAAATTAAGCTTGAATTTTCAGTTGCACTCATAGTTGAAGGAGTTCTCCCTTGCTCTTATTTAAGTCCTTCCAAGTAATGTGTTGATGATAACAGGAGCTTATCTGGAGTAAAAGGAATTATTTTCTCTTAAACCTAGTTCTTGAATCATGCTTGAATGTTGAGCACCTCTTCGTGTTCGACTCATACTCTTTGTAATGCCCCATAATTTCTCTCATTTCATCTAATGCTATTCTACTCTAGTCTCCAACTGGAGGTGGATAATATTGGGTATTTGCTACTATTGTAATATTTGTATGCAGAAATAAACTTTCCTGATTCACCTGCGATGTTTGTGTACAAACAAATTTCTATGATCCACAATGAATTAGTAGTTAAAATGTTCGCTGCCAAAAATTGTGTTGCTCATTAAATGCCATTTTTGTTGCCTCATTTCTGAGTTTTTCATTTGGATAATGAACTGTGGTTGCTTGACAAGATTCTAAATATTTTCATTAAACCTACTGATATCTAATTATGTAGGAGGCAACTGGCATCTAGCGGTTTATCTCATGTGTTCTGCTCGCCGAGAAAATCATGGTAATTTTCCTTCTGTATAGCCACACTGAAAATCGCAAGCACACTTGGGAGATTGGACGGGCATCTCCAAAGACTGCACTCAATTGTCTCATCGCATGTTTATTCAGGATTGGAATGCTATTTTGATGCGTAATTAACAATTATGTATTTCCAAATGTTTGTAATAATAGTTCATGACGAGTTTGGCTTGTGGTGAAGTTTTATGAATCGCTTTTTGCCCCCTTCGCATCAGCTTGTCCATTCAAAGCAAATGCCTACCAAATAGATGAGTTTGACCTACTATTCACTAATCCTCTGGGCTAATGGGTGGTTAGAAAATTTTATTTTTAGATTAATCGGGTTGGATAATGTCGAATTTGGGATGATTAGTTTGGTCTAATGAAAGTTTCTGGTTGATTATTAGGATAAATTAGAAAATATTTACAGTGACGATTTAGAATCTAATGTTTTATGATAACTAATTCTTAGTATTTTTGTTTATTATTTTTATTATTATTTTGATAATCTAGATAACTAATTTTTAATATTTTTATTTATTATTTGTATTATTATTTTGATAATTTAGATGTTTGAATTCTCACTCGGAAAAATCTTCTGGATAAATTCAGAGTTAATTTTATAGCTTTTATTTATTAATTTTATTGTTGTCTGAGTTTCTCTTAACCTTTTTCTTTAGTCTTCATCAAGTAATTATCCCTAACTATAATATTATACCATTAATTAACTTAAATTTATACCATTATACCTAGCTTCAAAGAGTTACATGTTGTATTTAATTTGGGAGTTAAAATTACTTTTTCCATTTTATATTGTATATGACTTGGAGTTGTACAAATTATTTTTATTAATTTGTTGTTATTTTTCATGAAGCAATATTTTTTGAGGTTTCAAATCTTTTTATTTTTTTAATCCTAATTATTCTCTTAGGAAAATAACCTAAAATTAGCTGAGATTTCCTATTTATAACATTTATTACCTAAAATTAATTTACGAACGTTATACCTCACTCGCATTTTTTTTTTCCATCCATTAAGTGATTTAGTAACATTCATTAACATTTGGTTTGTATCATTTTTTAGAACATTTATTTTTTCCATTTCTTTAAAATTGATTTTTAAATATTTTCTAATTTTTCAAAAAAAATATCTCTTTCTTATAAAAAAAATGTAAAAATTATATTTTTTTCAATAAATAAAAATGAAAAAAAGATAAACCAAACACAATCAATCTTTTTACTAAATAATAAATTCTTCTCACCAAAATTGAAAAAGCTCTGACCAATTAAACACTGCTCCGGAAAGGAATTGACGCGGACGACAAGTCATCAGAGCGCATCCCACAAGGACGATGATAGGCAGAAGAAGATCACGCCCTGCGAGATTAACACGAGCGTTAATGTGAGCACACCGGAGGTTTTCTGGCGAAGCCTACTCCGACACTAAAGTCAGAATCTAGGTCACTTGCAGGAGGACAACGAGGGAGTAGAATATTTGTGAGTTCGAAGAGCGTACCCCTTTTACCTGCGTATCAAAGCACTTTACATGATAACTTTTAGGTAACGGCCGCAACAATTATTAAGACCTTAATTGTCGTGTGTAGCGGACAATAATTATCCGACGACTTTCGTAAGTTGCAAAGAGGAACAATTACTTGAAGTCAGACTATCTGGTATATTGACCTTTGGGCTTCGCTCTCCCGAGTTGGTCCCGGGGTGTCCCCTCCTGGGATGGCCTATGGGGTCTGTCCTCCCGAGGTGGTCTGGAGAGCTTACAACCAGGCCTGACCTCGGGCGCATGTCACCTCGAGGTGATCTCGGTGGTCTGTCCTCCCAAGGTGGTTTCGGGAGCTTACGACCTTGCCTGACCTCGTGGGTCTGTCCTCCCGAGGTGGTCTCGGGGTTTGTCCTCTCATGGGTCTGTACTCCCGAGGTGATCTCGGGAGCTTGACCTCGGCCTTCATGTTCAGCGGACCCTGACACGTAGCTTCCCTATGCCACATGCCAACCCTAGGATGCTCGACCCCATCATAAGTCCCTCCCTTCAAGTTTAATCGAAGGAAGTGTGACCGACTGATTAGACTAATAGTGTGACAAGGGGAAGCTACGCATCTATGGGCCCACGTATCCATTACTTCCCTGTTGGCGGCTTGTTGAGTCCGAAGAATCGAAACATTCGTCCTTGGGCCTGAGGTAATCTTTTGAATTAAACAAAAAGTCCCCGCGAGTTTCGAGGTGGGGTGATGATAGCTATCCATCCACCATTAAAAGCGCATGGGGTCTCTTAATGACGACAAAACAAGTCCTCGAATGTAGCTTTGCCACGCGTCCAGGTATCTCCTTCGCGATCTCCTGTTGACGCGCGCCGCAGGGTCATACCAAGCAACGACCTTAAAGAGAAGTGGTGCCTCGAGATGAGCAGTCATCACCATTCACGTGTCGCGTCCACATTGTCCACACGAGGGCGGCTTCTTCCCTATAAAAACGAGGTGGCGAAAACGTTCGTCCGCTTTCTTGCATCGTTGATTAGCAGAGTTTGTGCCCTCCATTCTCGCTCGCTAGGACTCTACCTTGTTAAGGCTTCTTCCTCACTCGTAAGTTCTCCTCTTCCCTCATCTTCTTCTCCTTATCTCCATAAAAGTCATGGGCAAGGAAGGGAAGAAGAACCAAAGTAGGAAGAAGAAATCAGAGAAAGAGGAGGCTTACCAACCGGAGTGGTACGAATCCACCTCCTCTAGGGTTAAGCTAGAGACCCTCCAAGCCGCCCGCGAAGCGTATGACATTCCGGAGGAACTGCAAGTGGAAGTTCCTATAGTAGACCAGTCTCCTGTAGAACTTCCCCTAGGGTTTTTTACCTTCTTCCTAGGGCAGGTAGAATTAGGGCTTCGCTTTCCCCTTCCACCTTTTTTCATGAGCATCGCCTCATATTTCAACATCTCTCTTCATCATATGACTCCCAATGCCTTCGCCCAGATGAGGGGGGCGTTCATCCTTTTCAAACTTTTCAACATTCCCTTGACTCCCCGCTTTTTCCATTTCTTTTTCCTCCCAACCTAAGCGTCTAGGGGAGCTTTTAGTTTCACGGCTCGCCCCAACCATAGGTTCATAGGGAGTCTTCCTTCCTCCCATAAGGGGTGGAAGGAACATTTTTTCTTTATTCAACTACCCCAGCGCCCCTTCAGTCTCGTTCACTGGAGGGAGAGTCTACCAGCCGTTCCGGAGCTAGGCGACTTCCAGCAGGATCCGGGCTACCAGCGGGCTAGGAGCATCCTGTCCGGAATGGAGTTTAGCGGCCCAGGCCTGGTGTAGAGTGACGAACTCATGTACCGGGCGGGACTCAATTCTAAGGCCACCAACATAAGTCACAACCTCGGTAAGCTAATATTTTAATAGATGTCCGTTAATTCTAACTGATGTTTTGTTGCTTTTGTATTACAGAGGACATCATGCTATCCTGGGCGATGAACAGGATACTCAAGTGGGACCAGGCCAACGAACAGGTCTTGGCCCCCCCTCCTGCTCCCACCACCTCGGTGGCCGACTTGGCCGAAGAATTGGAGGAGACGGCGGAGCAGCCCGACGACCTAGGAGCAACGGAGTGGCCCCCATGAACAAGGGATGTCGGAGCGGTCCAACGACCAAGGAACCGAGCCCTCCCCAATCTCCCTGAGACGGGAGGCGATGAGAAAGAATCGATGCCTCAGGATGGTCCGTCAACGGTTGAAGCAGTCGGGAAGAAGAGGCAGAAACGCCTCGCCAAGCGGGGACCTCTTGGAGGAAGTTGAGGAAACCCACACCTCCAGAGCTTCCAACGGTCGCCGAGGATGAGGAGGACAAGATGCCCCTCTCCAAGTGTTTAAGCAGACGACCCCTCTCGTTGCAGGGTATTAGGCCACCGCTACCATTCTAGTCAATCCCTCACACGCACTGAGAGGAAAGCAAGCGGTGTCAGCAAAGCTCAGTCGACAAGCGCGTGCTTGCGCCGGAAGGTCCAGGCGATGGAGGAGGTGGCCTCTCGAGGTCCTCAACCGGTGCACTGAGGGAGGCCACCGCGGGGGTCTGGATTTTGAGGGAGCGTCAATTTTGAGGACGACGTCCCGGGCCCTTCGACATTGCCTCACGGGGCACCTGCCATCCAACCTATCCACCGCTCCAGCGATGCTATCTCTATCCAAGGTAGTAGGGTTTTCACAACTCTTGGACGGGCATCGTAGCACCACAGTCAGGCCTACTCACATCGTGTTTCCGCAGCACCATGAGGTAGTAGGGTTTTTGTAGCTTCTGGTCGGGCATCCGCAGCACCACGAGGTAGTAGGGTTTTTGGCAGCTCTTGGCCGGGTATCCGCAGCACCACGGTCAGGCCTACTCACCTCGGGCATCTGCAGCACCACGAGGTAGTAGGGTTTTTGCAACTCCTGGCCGGACATCCACAGCACCATGGCCAGGCCTACTCTCCTCGGCATCCGCAACACCGCAAGGTGGTAGGGTTTTTGCAGCTCCTGGCTAGGCATCCGCAGCACCACGACCAGACCTACTCACCTCGGACATCCGCAGTACCACGAGATAGTAGGATTTTTGTAGTTCCTGGCTGGGTATTCGCAGCACCATGAGGTAGTAGGGTTTTTACAGCTCCTGATCGGACATCCGCAGCACCACGGCCAGACCTACTACCTTTGGCATCTGTAGTACCACGAGATAGTAGGGTTTTTAGGCAATTGCATTGGCTCTTTATGGTGAGACACCTTGTTTATTTCATGATTGACACTGCAAGGTAGTAGATATACATAAACAAGTATATACTGTATCTCACAAATCTCACCGAGTACGATATGGTTGGAGGTAATTGGCATGCCACGACCTCTCAAGCTTCTTGCCCTTGTCGTCTTGTAGATAGTAGCTACCTCCAGTGAGCTTTTTGACAACTATGTAATGTCCGCTCCATTGTGGCTCGAGTTTTTCGGGCTCGCCTATCGGCTTGATTCTTTTCCAAACCTTGTCCTTGCTTGAAAAGCTCGAGCGATTACTCGGCGATTGTATGCTTGCTGCATACGCTGTCTGTATGCCACTAGCCGGGTAGCTGCTTTGTCTCATACCTCTGACACAAGGTCCAGGTCAATCAGCCATTCTTGATCATTCTCCTCCTTGTTATAGTGCTACCGCCGGGTTGACTCCTCACTGACTTCCATCGGGATCACTATCTCCACTACATATATGAGATGAAAGGGACTCTGACATATTCCTTCTCTTGGAGTGGTACGGTAGGACCATAGAATGCTGGGGAGCTCATTGACCAGCTACCTCCGACGTGGTCCACTTTATCTTGAGCCCCCTGATGATCTCTCGGTTGATGACCTCTGCTTGGCTATTGCCCTGGGGGTATGCGACTGAAGTGAAGGCTTGTTGAATACCCAGTCCTTCACACTATTCTTTGAGTTTGCGCCCTGCAAACTGTCTGCCATTATCGATACCAATTTGTGAGGGATGTCGTACCTGCAGACGATGTCCCTCCATAGATCTTCATCACTGTGGCCTCCGTGATGTGCACAAGAGGCTTAGCTTCCACTCATTTGGAAAAATAGTCTACCAAAACCAGCAAGAACTTCTTCTGTTAGGGTCCGATTAGAAATGGACCCACGATGTCCATTCCCCACTAATCAAATGGGCAAGTGACTGTGAGGACTTGCAGCAGCTTAGTCGGGCGGTGAGTGATATGTTGATACCTTTGACAGGTCTCACATCCAACGACGAACTTGAGGGCATCGACTTGCAACATTGGCCAAAAGTATCCTACCGGGATGATCTTCCTAGCTAGGATCTTCCCCAATATGGCTCCCGCAAATGCATTCGTGGACTTCTCGCATGATGTAGTCAGCTTCCTCTGGCCTGACACACTTGAGTAATGGTCGGGCGAAGGCTCTCTTGTATAGTTTGTCTTCAACTAGCGTAAATCTAGAAGTCCGGCGACAGAATAGTCGGACTCCTTTATCATCAGCCGGTGGGCTCTCACTGCGTAGGAACACCACATAAGGTTGTCTCCAATCAGTTAATGTAGTGCCCTCAGCCTCTTCTTCGATCTGAGCTACCGTTCCTTCTGCAGTACTGGGCTCGTCCATCGCCCACGAGGTAATGGAGCTAGCCAACTTGGCTAGCTCGTCCACCTTAACATTGTCTGCCTGGGAGATCTTCTACAGAATGACCTCCGTGAAGGAGGATCTCAGCTGCTCATAGATGACCATGTACTTCTGAAGACGCTCGTTCTTTATTTCAAATTCACCCTTTATCTGTTGAGCAACGAGCTGAGAGTCTGAATGTAGGATGACCCGAGAAGCTCCCACCTGCTTGGCCGCTTGTAAGCCTGCTAGAATTGCCTCGTACTCAGCTTTATTGTTGGTAGCTCGGAAGTGGAGACGGATGAATAAATGCAATGTATCTCCCCTGGGAGAAATCATTAGCACTCCGACTCCGCTGTGTTTGTTGTTGGAGGAACCATCGACGTAGACCTTTCATATTCCATCAGCTTCGGGCGTCGGGATGACTTTGAGCATAAAATCAGCGAGAGCTTGAGCCTTGATGGCAATGCGGGGCTGATACTCAATCCCATACTCGCTTAGCTCTGTTATCCACTTGATCAACTGACTCGAGGCTTTAGGATTGGTGAGGACGCGCCCAAGCGGGTTGTTGGTGAGAACTACAATGGGATGTGCAAAGAAGTATGGCCTGAGCCTCCGGGCCATTAGCACCAAAGCATAGGCCAACTTCTCCATTGTATATACCATGCCTCTGCGTCCTTCAGGAGGTGTCCGAAGAAATAGACTGGTATTGCATAGTGTCTTCTTCCCGAATGAGTGTAGAGCCCACAGCTTGCTCAGCTGCGGACAGGTAGATGAACAATGTTTCTCCCTCCATTGTCTTGTAAAGGATGGGGAGCTCGGCTAGGTATGCTTTCAAATCTGTGAAAGCTTTCTCGCACTGGTCGTCCTATTCGAACTTGACTGTCTTCCTCAAAATCTTGAAGAACGATAAGGCCCTATCAGCAGACTTGGAGATGAACCTGGACAGAGCCATAATTCTGCCATTCAGTCGTTGTACGTCCTTGAAGTTGTAAGGAGATGACATGTCGAGGATGACCTTCACTTTTTCTGAATTTGCCTCAATCCCCCTCTTCGTCACCATATACCCTAAGAACCGGTCACTCTTCACCCCGAACAGACACTTAGCCGGGTTCAGCTTTAGCTTGTTGGCTCTCAGGGTGGTGAAGGTCTCTTCCAGGTCGGCTATCATGTCTTTCCCCTTATCTGTCTTGACCAGGATGTCATCTACATAGACTTCGATGTTCCTCCCTATCTGGTGTCGAAAGACCTTGTCCATCATCCTTTGATAGGTTGCTCTTGCATTGTGCAACCCAAACGGCATAACGTTGTAGCAGTAAGTGCCATCTGTCGTCACAAAACTGACTTTTTCTTGGTCTTCAGGAGCGAGAGGAACTTGGTGATATCCTTGGTAAGCATCCAACATTGAAATAAACTCACAACCGGAGGTGGAATCTACCAACCGATCTATCCGAGGCAAGGGGTAGAAGTCTTTAGGGCAGACTTTATTTGAATCTCTAAAATCAATACAGACCCGCCATTTACCCCCGGGCTTAGGGACATGTACTACATTAGCGAACTAAGTTAGGAATTGAACTTCTCTTATGTGTTCGGCCTTCAACAACTTGGTGACTTCCTCTCTGATAACCTTGTCCTGCTCGGGCGCAAAATGTCTTCGCCTTTGCTTCATTGGTCGGGCTCCGGGGGTTATATGCAAGCGATGCGTGGCCAAGACTGGGGGGACTCCTTTGATCTCTTTGGTTGCCCATGCAAACACGTCCCGATGGTTCTACAAGCAGCCGATCAGACGACTTCTCATCTCCGGCGTAAGATCGACAGCAATCCTTGTAACCCCTCCCGTCTGTTGAGGATGGAACTAGACCTCTTCGCTCTCGACCTCCCTCCGTTCTTCTTTGAGTCCTTCCTCATCTCGAGAGTTGGCGAGGTCAATCTGTAGCGTTTCATGAGCCCTCAGGTGTTTGCAGACATCCGACCTAACTTCCTCGTTGTAGCATCGCCGGGAAGCTAGCCGATCCCCTTTGACCTCGACCACTTGTTCATCCACCGGGAACTTGATTTTCTGGTGGTAGTTTGAGGCCAACGCCTGGAATGTGATGAGAGTCAAGCACCCCAGGATGGCGTGTAGGACGATGGAGCATCTACGATCATGAAGGGAGTCCTTCTCGTCCTCTCCAGCGCATCATCTCCCAACGACAGGGATAGGGAGATTTGCCCTATCGATTGCACTCGGTATTCGATGAAGCCGAAGAGCGGAGTGGAGACCAGATGCAGCTCGTCCTCATCAATTTGCATCTGGTCCAGGGCCGCCTTGTACAGGATGTTGACAGAACTACCTGTATCTACGAAGATGCGCTTAACCTCGTAATTTGCAATGCGTGTGAGAATTACCAGTGCGTCTTCATGGTGGGCTTCCACATCTTCCAGGTCTTCAGGGCCGAAGGAGATAACAGGGCTCTGGCGCTGACTACTACTTGTTCCGATGGCATAGTTCTCCAGCCGATGAGTGTGGGCCTTCCGTGCCCGATGAGAGTCTTCTCCGGTAGGACCTCCAGGAATCACTCCCACATGGCCCGAAGGAGGCCCCTGCACTGGCCTTTTTCCTTTCTTGGGATCTCATTCGGGGGACAGAGATTGGCGAAGTGATATCTCCCAAATCCTTCCCCTGGAACGCGACCGGGATCGCCGCCTGGAGCCATCTTCTCCTGACTGTCGCTTGCGAGAAGAACTTCGCCGTGGGGATCTCTGTTGGTACCCTGCTTTCTTCCACCGCATCCGAGGCTTAGCGTCCGCTTCTTGAGCCAACCTCTTCTTTAAGGCATGGAATTCCTCTGTGGAGTGTGTTGTACTGCCGTGGAAGTCACTGTACTTCTTCGGTGGCTTCGGTTCGACCGTGTCAACTGTTTCCACCAACCTCTTCTTACCAACCCAGTGGTCTTTCCCCGAGCGAGGATCCTTCACCCGGGCTGGTGCTGGTGGTTCCCTTCTCTCGGTCTGTATTGAGATCTGCAAAGGGGCTCCAGCAGTCTCTTTACGGCGAGCGTGTTGCACCTCTTCGACGTTGACGTGTTTGACAGAGCACCCCAATAAGTCGTCGAAGCTGGTTGACGACTTCTTCACTAGTGATCGGAAGGAGTCGCCGTCGGAGAGTCATTGAGTAAAGGCGCTGACAAGGATCGCTGATGTAGCGGTTGGCATATCTTGCGCCACCCGATTGAACCGCTAGATATAGTCCTTCAGCGGTTCTTTCTCCTTCTGTTTGAGGGCGAACGGGTTTCATGTCGTCTTCTGATACCGACAGCTACTAGCAAAGTTGTGCAAGAATGCGATTCTAAACTCCAGGAAGAAATTTATAGAACCTTGAGGCAGCTCTGGAACCATCTCTGGGCGGTCCCAGACTGTAGGATGTGTATACTGAAAGACATGATTTCTTTATATGAACATCTTATTTTGAAAAGAGAATCACAACTACACTATATGCTTGTTTACATTAGTACATGCACGAAGTCCAATTACTTTGCGTTGTAGATAACATGGTGTGTGGTGTCACACGGAAGATCATGTTATCAGTTCCTTGCTTAGTATAAAATAGAGGCCCACAACCAAGATGGAATTGGACAACCCATCGGGATGGTTGTAGTATAATTAGGTGTGGTTGGTCTTGACCATAGAATTACACTAGTGTGTTTGAGTACATTGGGTATGACCAAAACCCGAGGTTATTCGATTTGTACTGACTCGATAATTGGATAGGACCTCAAGATATTATTATGGAGTATGATCCCTTAATCCCGAAATAATATCGGGCATATATTATTACTTATTATTTCTTTGATTTACCAATGGGCGAGGTCTATTCTGTTAGATCGACAGACCCGGTAAGTTGGGAAATAATATTAATAATATGATGTGTCGATGATTATTGACGGAATCCGTGTCCTGGTGAGTCAGGAGGATGATGCCCCCTTGATGAGCTCAAAAGTTCATCGTGCTAAACCCTGCAGGTGGATTTGATCCGACACGTTGATAAGGTTGAGTGGTACTAATCAAGGATCCAAAAGTTAATTAATTTAAATTGTCAGTAATTTAATTAATTAACGGGCATGCGAGATCTTAAACACGGGGGGATGGACAACTCGTAATAAGTGGAGCTCATATGTAAATATGGGGTTGGTGAGGTAATTCAATGAGGGCCCTTTAGTGGAATGGATCCTCATTAATGGATCGGGTTTGGATCCATTAGCAGGCTAAGATCCAACTCCTCCTCATGGTCCCTATCGTAGCCCTTTAAATACCCCTTAGTGGCATAGAACCAAGTGGATGGTTGATTCTGGTAGATCACAAAAACCCTAGTCCCTTTTCTCTCCTCCTCCGCTCCTCCTCCTCTTTCTCTCTTCCTCGGGAGGCGCTGCCGTGAGACAACGCATGGCTGCCGAGGCAGCTCCTCGGGATCGCTGCCGTGAGGCAGCATCCCGGGAGGCGCTACCGTGAGGCAGCGCATGGCTGCCAAGGCAGCGCCTTGGGATCGCTGCCGTGAGGTAGCGTCCCGGGAGGCGGTGGCTGCCATGAGGTAGCCCTCGAGAGGTGTTTCCGTGGAGGCACTGCCGTGAGGCAGAAATTGATACAGCGAGTTGTGTAGAAGAACACGAGTCGGAGTTGTGGAGTTGCTCAGAATACAAGTTGCTTGTGTAACTTGGAGTTGCTCAGATCACAAGAACTCCAAGATACTTGTTGTTCAGGCGCTAGCAGTGAAGGAAAGAATCAACTGGGTTTGGGTTTGGATTATCTCCTAGGAGCGGCCGACGACATCCTTTGGTTGAGATTGGTTGGCGCAAGAAGATGGGATCGACTTGGTGACCACGGGTCTTGATAGATCTGTTGGAAACCGGATGGCTAGAGAGGGGGGGGTGAATATAGCCAATCTCTTCGACTTTAAACACTTATCAAGATTTCTGCACTCAACTTATCAGTAGCACAGCGGAAGAAGCAAAGGAAAACGAAGCAGTGCAGTAAATTAAAAGCAGAAATGAAAGCAAACAAAGACAGCTACCAAGATCGCTAACAAGAGGGTTTACAAGGTTCGGGGATAACTTGCCCCTACTCCTTGGCGTGCCCTTAAGGTGGGTGATCCCTTGATCGTCGGTAGATCAAGCCCCGGTGTTCACCCGATATAACGCAACCTCCTTCTCAGTGGAGAAACCTCTCTACAGCGTTTCAAACAAGGATATAGATTTAAGTTTAATGAAACACAGAGAATACTCTTACTTAGCACCTAGCAAGGACAAGAACACAGCGAGCTTATCCCGAGCTCCACCCAGCGACGATCTCACGCAAGGACTCCCTCCTTCGTGTCTTCTCACTGTTGGACTCCAAGCTCCTTGTTCTTTCCTCCCAGCACTCACGTAAGAGTTGGTTGCTTCTCGATTGCAGTTGCTTGCTCAGAGTGATGAAGACTTCAGGAACACAGCAAGCAAGTTGTAGAGAAAACACAAAGTGCAGCAAGAACTTCAGCAAGCTCAACACAGAAAACTATCGAACACTTCCCTCTTTTTCAGCCGAAGTCTTCTTCTCCTTTTGTTTCTCCACCAAGCATCAGATGACACCATCCTTGCAGCTCCCAGCTGCTCATCTGCCAACGCCAGCTACCACCGAGCTATCTCTGGACTCCCTGAGCTTCCCTCAGCCAAGCTCCAGTCTGCAGCTCGGTCGTTGCAACCTGAGATGGAAAAACGGACAAACCTGCTCCAAGGAAAGCTCTCCATTGACCCTCCTTGAGTGTTTGAATCCTCCCCTGTCACCTGTAGCTTAATCAGACTGTTAAAGCAGTAAATCACACAGTAAATCAAATATCAGAGGCAAACAGCAGCGAATCGGATACGGTCAGACGCGATCAGAGCGTCTGACAGTGCAATTTGAATTAAAGTGATCGGTCACCGGACCGATCCAGGGCTTATGGGTCGGTCACCAGACCGATCCACTGCTTCGCTGGGATTCCCAGCTCTCGCGGCTATACACGCCTGATCGGTCACCGGACCGATCAGAGTGAAGCCTGATCGGTCACCGGACCGATCAGACTGAAGCCTGATTGGTCACTAAGATCGATCAGGACAAATGAACAGTAATTCTGTAATCAGATCCTAAGTCCCTGATCGGTCACCGGACCGATCTAGGGTCTGATCAGGAGGAGAACTCACTCACTGTTCGCTCCCTGATCGGTCACCAGATCGATCAGGAGCAAGTCAGTGAGGAAGCTGCTTGCTCCCTGATCGGTCACCAGACCGATCAGTCCTTGCTGGATCGGTCACTAGAACGATCCACGAAGAAGCAGCGTGCCAATATCCCTGATCGGTCACCAGACCGATCCTGACCGATCCAGGGACTCAAACCTAGCCCTCCAAGCTAGGGATTCATCCACCTTAGCCCTCCAAGCCAAGGATTTCACCATCTAACTCTCCAAGTTGGGAATTTGCACCTAACCCTCCAAGTTACGACTTTTCATCTAGCCCTCCAAGCTAGGACTTTTCACCTAGCCCTCCAAGCTAGGACTTTTCACCCAACCCTTCCGAGTTAGAACTTCATCCAACCTAGCCCTCCAAGCTAGGCTCCTGACCCTCCAAGCCCGGACTTTTCACCTAATTCTCCAAGTTGGGACTTTGCACCTAACCCTCCAAGTTAGGACTTTTCACCTAGCCCTCCAAGCTAGGACTTTTCACCCAACCCTTCCGAATTAGGACTTTCCAACACCTAGCCCTCCAAGCTAGGACTTTACACACCTAACCCTCCAGGTTAGGATTTTCCAAAACCCTGCCTAATCCTCGATCATGACTTAATCATAATCATCAACCACCTAAACTAAAATCGGTGTCAATACCAAAATAACAATCAGGGCCAGACTGCATCAACAAGATCGTCGCCCACACGACGTCCAAGAGGGGAGGATCATATGGTAGAAGATTGTAAGGTAATGGAAGGTACATTCTTCCTTGGCTCCTTTCGTTATATTATTTTGTGTCTTATTCATTTGCCTTGAAATTTCATGATGTTATTTAATTATTTTGATTGTGAATCATAGTAAATAATTATTTAACTGGACCCCGACCATAAACACAAAAGCCGGCGATCAACTCGTCGCTTTTTTCGTGGTCGAACGGTCGAGCAAATCACAAGGCCGATTTTGGTAATTGGCCGAGTCGTGATTTGGATCGTTTGATACGGCACGAGACGGTCGATGGGAGACGGCTCTCCATTCGGATTAATTTTTAATCCGTAGGCATGGAGAGGTTTCTCGGATCGACCAGGTATTCGCTTAGGAAACCCGCTAAGCCATAACCAACACAGACAAGGTATTCAAGAACACCAAACACTTCACACTATCCGTATACTGGTGTAGAAGAGCCGCATTCTCGAACTTGCAGACGTGGTCCTCTGGATCTATCTTTCCATCATAGTCAATAATTCCTGGACCACAGAATTGCTTGGGCATTGAGTCTTCTATGATGTCCGGGGAGAAAGGGGTAGACGGAGCCTTTGGAATGACTTTGAACCCTCTCAATCCTCCTCGGTCCTTCTTCTTGCTTTAGGACGCTAGAGGCGGCAGAGTTGGCTTTCTCCAAATCTCCGAGGGAATCTCGTCGGTATGCCAAAGTTGTCAATGTTTGTCCCACCGGTGGTGAGACAGATCTTCGGTTTTGGTGGTGTGAGGCGAACATCCTCGGGATTTCGCCTTGTACCGAAGGCGCTCGCCGTGAGGCGGCTTGCTCGATTTGATGTTGTTTGAGTGCTCCTTTGACGACGTTGGCGACAAGGTGATCCAACTCTTCTCTCATCAAGACGATGGGTTATCCCTCCGGACCTGTCATCACGATGCTCCTTCTGGTACTTTAATTTAATTTCCCACGACAGCGCTAAACTTGTTCCGAAAAGAATCAACGCGGACGGCGAGTCACCAGAGCGCAAGCCACAAGGATGATGACGGGGAGATAAAGATCATGCCCTGCGAGATTAACACGAACATTAATGGGAACACACCGGAGGTTTTCCGACGGAGCCCACTCCGACGCTCAAGTCAAATCTGGGTCACTTGCAGGAGGACAACGAGGGAGTAGAATATTTATGAGTTCAAAGAGCGTACCTCTTTTACCTGCGTGTCGAAGCACTTTATATACCTAAGGGCTTGGTCACACGTATCTCCACGTTTCGTAATCGTCGTTTACATGATAACTTTTAGGTAACAGTCGCAGCGATTATTAAGGTCTTAATTGTCGCGTGTAGCAGATAATAATTATCCGACGACTTTCCTAAGCTACAAAGAGGAACAGTTACTTGAAGTCGGGCTATCTGGTGTATCAACCTTTGGGCTCCGCTCTCCCAAGTTGGTCCTGAGATGTCCCCTCTCGGGATGGCCTCTGGGGTCTGTCCTCCCGAGGTAGTCTCGGGAGCTTACGACCCGGCCTGACCTCGGGCGCATGTCATCCCGAGGTGGTCTCGGGGGTCTGTCCTCTCGAGGTGGTTTCGGGAGCTTACGGCCCGGTCTGACCTCCCAAAGTGGTCTCGGGAGTTTATGGTCCGACCTGACCTCGTGGGTCTATCATCCCGAGGTGGTCTCAGGAGCCTAAGGCCCGGTCAGCCCCCGGACACCTGTACTTCCGAGGTGGTCTTAAGAGCTTGATCTCGGTCTTCAAATTCATTGGACCCTCACACTGACATATAACTTCCCTATGTCACATGCCAATTAACCCTGAAATGTTCAACCCGTCAAACATTATAATAGTGTATTTTTTTATCATTACAATCAAAGATAGTAATTCTCACTGGAGGTTCTATTTCCATCGTGATGAGATAGAGATAAATTATGAAAACTTCATCCAGTAGGGTAGGTTCTGAGGAGATCAAGATGGGACACAGGGTGATAAAATTTAATTTTTTATATTTTTTTATTAAATGTTTAAAAACGTTGATTGAAAAAAAAATTAAATTAAAAAGGTGGGGTCTACTTTTACATTTTTATATATTTTTAAAAGTAGATGTTTACGAAATAATGCCTGAATTAAAAAATATTTAATTATAAATTTTAAAATTTATGAATTTTTCAATGCAAAAAAATGAAAAATACGGGCGTCAGACTTTTCTACCTTTTTCATTACCTTTTCTTATTTTTATCTTCTTAAATATTAAAATCATAAACATAAATTTAATTTATATATTTTATTAATGAAATGGTATCGATTTTATTATTTTTTACATTAACTTATTTTTGTCATATGATCTTTACAAATTTAGGTCCTGTCATCTAATATAGTGCCTGATCCGGGCGAGTAAGTTTTCAGAGTCGGTCAAGGACTCGATCGGATCAAGTCTGGGTCAGAAGAAGTCAGTCAGGGCCAGTCTCGGTCGAGTGAGCTATACATCGACCTGGCTGAGACGATTAGAGTTTGAGGTAACTGGAGCTGAAGCTCAGTCGATGATGTCCAATCGGACGTCCCCGGCCGGGAACCTTCCTGGTCGGGGATCACCAGTCGGGAAAGGTCAGTCGGGCTAAGGCGGGAATATTTGCAGGACGTCTTATATGTGATGACCCTCCCGGTCGGGGTGTCCCGGTCAGGAGATCCCGGTCGGGCGTCCTAGGTCAGGTATCCTGGATCCATCCTAAAAATAGGAGCGGGTGAGAAACCGAGCTTATCTCACTGACCCGGATTATAAGTTGCTAGACACGGATAGACAGACTCGAGTGAGCGAAGGGTCGCATCAGCAGCAAAGATCGCCCAAATCTCCCTATTATGAGAAAAAGACTTCAGACATAATCATGACCTGACAGAGCCGCCAACATTAATTGAGGTCAGAGGGGACAACTTGGACAGATTGTCAGGCGGTTGTGGCAGTCTCACAGAGCAACTAAGGCTGCCATTAGTTCAGTCTGCCAACTGACCAACCCTTAATGAGACAGGACAACTCTGACAAAACAGAGAGCTTCCCCTCCCCTATATAAACCCCCTTTGAGGCTCCAAATTGGAGGTTCCAGCATTTGAAATCTCTTCTCCTTCTTTGTGTGCTCTTGTTTTGGTCCGATCCGAGCCACTTGTGTCTAATTAGTATCCAGGCCCGACCCCGACCCCCGCACTACTGCAAATCGGGTCATCTTAGTCAGACCGAATCATCCGAGTGAGGACCTTCTTCACTTGTCGATAAGATAAGTGCCTATTATAATAAAATCACATAACTATCTGTCGATAGACGAAAATGTATATTTTTTACGGCAATTTACCAAAGGGCGTATCTAAAAATTGGTATTTACCAAAAGGC
The DNA here is from genome assembly GCA_024364735.1 of Boesenbergia rotunda. Classification (NCBI taxonomy): domain Eukaryota; kingdom Viridiplantae; phylum Streptophyta; class Magnoliopsida; order Zingiberales; family Zingiberaceae; genus Boesenbergia; species Boesenbergia rotunda. The sequence goes on from JAGFNQ010006503.1 coordinate 216,296, forward strand.
GTACCATGGTTTCAATATTACCAAAGGGCGCATATATTTTAGTAAACTTCCTCTTATACCCCTACTGTCAAGTACTGCATGCATTTCTCTTTCTCTTTGTCAGTAACTTTGTCAGTAACGAATTTCGAGACGGACCATAAAGAGATGTTCCTTTATATATTGATTTTTATATTATGGAACCAATCTCAAAACAAAAAAATATTGAAATTAATTAAAATATTTTTATTACATTAAAACTAAAAGAACATATCAGACCCACGTTGAGCTTGAAATGGTTACATTTCAGGCCCAACGTGGGGCTGAAATGTTTCCATTTCAGGCCCAACGTGCCCAATATTAAGGGTCTTTTCTAGATTCTTTGTTATTACATTTTAACACCTCAGAGAAGTCCAAATAAATAATGGATAGCAAATTTTTACTCCTTGTAACCACAGAAATCCACAGGAACTGAAATTTTTACAATCGGAGCTCTCTAGGTCAATCAGTGGCCTTTTAGGGTCATTGGGCCTGAAATGGAACCATTTCAGGCCCAATGATCCTAAAAGACCTAATATGTCAAAACACACTGATTGACCTAGAGAGCTCCGATTGTAAAAATTTCAGTTCCTGTGGATTTCTGAGGTTACAAGGAGTTCAAATTTGCTATCCATTGTTTATTTGGACTTCTCCGAGGTGTTAAAATGTAATAATGAAGAACCGAGAAAACACCTTTAATATTGGGCTTGTTGGGCCTGAAATGGGCACGTTGGGCCTGAAATGGAAACATTTCAGGCTCAATGACCCTAAAAGGCCTAATGTGACAAAACCCACTAATTGACCTAGAGAGCTCCGATTGTAAAAATTTCAGTTCTTGTGGATTTCTGAGGTTACAAGGAGTTCAAATTTGCTATCCATTATTTATTTGGACTTCTCCGAGGTGTTAAAATGTAATAATGAAGAACCAAGAAGAAATCACACATTAGGCCTTTTAGGGTCATTGGGCCTGAAATGGTTGGACACCTATTGCATTTGTGATATCTAATATATAGATGGTTGGACACTTAAAATATAATCTCCTACCTCTGACCTCTCTATTCATATGGAGTTTTCAGAAATCCAGATATGGGAGCTCCATCAGTGAGTTTTAGTCAAAACCCACTGATATGGCTAAACTACTCCTATTACTTTGGTGATATCTAATATATAGATGTTTGGACACCTAAAACATCATCTCTTATCTCTACCCTCTCTATTCATATGGAGTTTTCAGATATCCAGATATGGGAGGTCCATCAGTGAGTTTTGACCAAAACTCACTGATATTTCTAAACTACTTTTATTTGATTGGTGATATCTAATATATAGATGGTTGGACACCTAAAACATCATCTCCTACCTCTAACCTCTCTATTCATATGGAATTTTCAGAAATCCAGATATGAGAGGTCCATCAGTGGGTTTTGGTTAAAACTCACTGATATTTCTAAACTACTCCTATTTGATTGGTGATATCTAATATATAGATGTTTGGACACCTAAAACATCATCTCCTACCTCTACCCTCTCTATTCATTTGGAGTTTTCAGAAATCCAGATATGGGAGGTCCATCAGTGAGTTTTGACCAAAACTCACTGATATTTCTAAACTACTCCTATTTGATTGGTGATATCTAATATATAGATGTTTGGACACCTAAAACATCATCTCCTACCTCTACCCTCTCTATTCATATGGAGTTTTCAGAAATCCAGATATGAGAGGTCCATCAGTGGGTTTTGGTCAAAACTCACTGATGAACCTCCCATATCTGGATTTCTGAAAACTCCATATGAATAGAGAGGGTAGAGGTAGGAGATGATGTTTTAGGTGTCCAAACATCTATATATTAGATATCACCAATCAAATAGGAGTAGTTTAGAAATATCAGTGAGTTTTGGTCAAAACCCACTGATGGACCTCCCATATCTGGATTTCTGAAAACTCCATATAAATAGAGAGGGTAGAGGTAGGAGATGATGTTTTAGGTGTCCAAACATCTATATATTAGATATCACCAATAAAAGAGGAGTACTTTAGAAATATCAGTGAGTTTTGACCAAAACCCACTGATGGACCTCCCATATCTGGATTTCTGAAAACTCCATATGAATAGAGAGGTTAGAGGTAGGAGATTATGTTTTAGGTGTCCAACCATCTATATATTAGATATCACCAATCAAATAGGAGTAGTTTAGAAATATCAGTGAGTTTTGGTCAAAACTCACTGATGGACCTCCCATATCTGGATTTCTGAAAACTCCATATGAATAGAGAGGGTAGAGGTAGGAGATGATGTTTTAGGTGTCCAAACATCTATATATTAGATATCACTAATGCAATAGGAGTAGTTTAGCCATATCAGTGGGTTTTGACTAAAACCCACTGATGGAGCTCCCATATCTGGATTTCTGAAAACTCCATATGAATAGAGAGGTTAGAGGTAGGAGATTATGTTTTAGGTGTCCAACCATCTATATATTAGATATCACCAATGCAATAGGTGTCTAACCATTTCAGGCCCGATGACCCTAAAAGGTCTAATGTGTGATTTCTTCTCGGTTCTTTATTATTACATTTTAACACCTCGGAGAAGACCAAATAAATAATGGATAGCAAATTTGAACTCCTTGTAACCTCAGAAATCCACAGGAACTGAAATTTTTACAATCGGAGCTCTCTAGGTCAATCAATGGGTTTTGACACATTAGACCTTTTAGGGTCATTGAGCCTGAAATGGAACCATTTCAGGCTCACGTTGGGCCTGAAATGATTCCATTTCAGGCCCAACGTGGGCCTGAAATGGTTCCATTTTAGGCCCAACGTGGGCCTGAAATGTTTCCATTTCAGGCCCAACGTGCCCATTTCAGGCCCAACATGCCCAATATTAAAGGTATTTTCTCGGTTCTTCATTATTATATTTTAACACCTCCGAGAAGTCCAAATAAACAATGGATAGCAAATTTGAACTCCTTGTAACCTCAGAAATCCACATGAACTGAAATTTTTACAATCGGAGCTCTCTAGGTCAATCAGTGGGTTTTGACACATTATGTCTTTTAGGATCATTGGGCCTGAAATGTTTCCATTTCAGGCCCAATGACCCTAAAAGATCACTGATTGACCTAGAGAGCTCCGATTGTAAAAATTTTAGTTCCTGTAGATTTCTGAGGTTACAAGGAGTTCAAATTTGCTATCCATTGTTTATTTGGACTTCTCCGAGGTGTTAAAATGTAATAACAAAGAATCGAGAAAAGACCCTTAATATTGGGCACGTTGGGCCTGAAATGGAAACATTTCAGCCCCACGTTGGGCCTGAAATGGAACCATTTCAGGCCCAACGTGGGTCTGATATGTTCTTTTAGTTTTAATATAATAAAAATATTTTAATTAATTTCAATATTTTTTTTGTTTTGAGATAGGTTCCATAATATAAAAATCAAAATATAAAGGAACATCTCTTTATGGTCTGTCTCAAAATTCGTTACTAACAAAGTTACTGACAAAGAGAAAGAGAAAGAGAAAGAGAAATGCATGCAGTACTTGATGGTAGGGGTATAAGAGGAAGTTTACTAAAATATGTGCGCCCTTTGGTAACATTGAAACCATGATACGCCTTTTGGTAAATACCAATTCTTAGGTACACCTTTTGGTAAATTGTCGTATTTTTTATCATGATGCTGCTTGTTCAGAGATTTTGATTATATAAGACCTAAAAGAAAATTAAAAGTTGCTTGGATATATTTTCCAATTAAATAATATCTTCTAAATACTATGACTTAACTGTTGGTATGTATATGTTAATTGTAATCTAGCATAAATGAATAACTAATGATTATTCTAATAGTAATTTATGATAAGAATTATGTTTTAAATGTTAGAAATGGGTTGCACACGTTGCCAAGGGAGTGGGTCACGTTCCCCCCTCCCTCCCTACTCTTCTTGACCCCTTGCTCTCCTATATAAGTCATCGAAAGAGGACAAGATGAGGGAGTGAAAAATACTTGATTCGTTCAAGTACAAGTGAGAAGATTGGCTCGAGAAGAACATCCAAACGCAGTGGGATTTGGTTTGTGAAAAGTTGAAAGACTTTCCGATTCCGTGATCGTTCTTCCGACAACAAGTATCCGGGAACAGCGAAGAACTCGCGAATATCATGTAAGTGTTACAAATTTACAAAATTTTATTTCGCAATTTCATGTTTTAGAACAACAATGGTACCATAATCGTAAGGTTCTAAGTAGCAAATTACTTCACCTAAAATCGCAGCTTTGTGTCGGTGGATTTCTTTCGAGTTGGCAAACTAACTGTTAGCATCGCGAACCGACGATCCCACTCAATCATCTTGCACGCAAGTAACTGCCTCATGCGTTGGCAACCGCGTTGTCGCAGAGAAAAAAAAACAACATGGCGATGTTGACTGTTGTTGGGATGGACTCTTGTGTTGGTCCCTCCCTTGGCCGGTGTTCGCATCACAATGGAGGTCATGTGGGCATGGGCAGCGGTAGACAAAAACGAAACACAAGTTTCGTTGGTCGAGAAAAGGCCCAAAGCTTTGCTTTTATGCTTTAAATAATAAAAAAATTATTACGTTTTTTTCTGCATGATATCGCTATCACTATTTGAGTTTAATTTAATAAGATTTCAATTAATTAGATAATGATGGGTCATATGTAATCAACGGACCAAATTTAATTAAATGAGTTTGAATTAATTAAATTAGATCAGGTTAGTTCATTTGAATCAGACCAGGTTGATCTTACTGACCCACATCGAGTTCAAACCATTAGTTGGTTTGACCGTACCTAGTTGGTCCAATCAGACCTAATCCAGTTCAAATACTTAGTTGGTTTAACCAGATTAGTCTGATACAAACCAGAACTGATTTATTCGGTTTGATCAATAGGTATGCCTCCGATTTAAATGAGCTAAGGATTGAACAAGAACGACTTAATAAGATATTCCTATCTAATTAGATTAGTTCTAATGAAGACAATGGACCCAGACTGAGGATTCAATTTCCTAATCGATCACCCAGTGTATTAGTCAATAGAGCTCCTCAAATTAAGAAAATTTATTTTTCTTATCTGTTTATGACTCTGTGGGTTTATGCATATATGTGAATCAAATTGCATCAGTTTTGTTACTGGTTTGCCGGTTTGTACTGACATTGTGATTTTCAATTCCAGATGTCGTGGTTTATTACCACAATGACCCGTTGCGATGAGCGACGCAATGAGCTATTGGAGCAAATTAAGGAGGTTGACTATAGTCCGATTCTTAGAATCTAAGGAAATATGGGAAAGTTGGATTGACTATTTTGGAAACTCGAGCAGAAGAGTTCCAAACTTGGATGACTACAGAATCAGGGCATTGATTCGTTCGTTGCCAAGGGTTGCTAGGGAAGTTGCACACTATATATGGGGACGCTATGAATGTCGTATCTCATATACCGAGTTGTGTTGAGAACTGCATTTTTCAGAAGAGGATCTGGAAGATTCTGAGGATGATCTGGAAGAGGATCCTATAGAATTCGAAGAGAATCCAGCAGAGGATCCAATAGAATGGAGGAGGATCCTGAGGAATTCGAGTTGGATCCAATTGAAGAAATTGAGAAGGATCCATAAGAAGATCCTATAGAATCTGTGGAGGATCCTGAAGTTGACTTACTTCATACCAAGTCTGGGATGAAAGGGATGGAGTTTATCACTGCGCTAGTGTTTATCCTAGTGGGAGTGATGCTAGCTTATCTAGATTATTAGTATCTTGCCTTTGTTACTGATATTATGTACAAACAGTATTTGCTCATTTAGTTTTTTTAAGAGTCATATAGTGGTTACTGTCGTTTGTACGAACAGTTTTATTTTATGAAAAGTTATGTTATGCGTTAACAAACTTGTTAATGATTAGCTCATTTCATTTAAATGATATGTTCATTTATGATTAGTTCATATGATGGGATGTATGTAAAATAACTAATCAATGTTTATTATATTGGATATACGGAGGATGAGTGGGAACATAGTTACCACTTAATTTTGTAAACCAACTCTAATTTATAATGAATTAGTTATTAATTACATGCATATAAGTTACACTGAATAATTAAATAATGCATTTATTTTAGATCATGACAATGAAGAATATAATAGCTAAACTCAATAAAGGAGAAAAATTAAATGGGGACAACTATAAAATATGGCACCTTAAGATACAGTATGTACTTGAGGAACAATAAGTTCTAGAAGCTGTAAATCAATTTATAGTAGAACCTGCAGATGGTTCTATAGCTCAGCATAAACGTGATCTTGATGTCTATAAGGTATGGAAGAAAAAGACTCCACTACTAAGGGTATTTTGATTAATTCAATGGTAGATGACCTGGTATATAAGTATGAGTTATTACCATCAGCTCATACTATCTGGGTTGCCCTGAGAAATAAATACAGTGGAGTTAGCTTAAGCAAGTTTCGTCAGCTGACAATCAAGTTTGACAGCTATAAGAAACGCCCAAATGTCTCCATGACCCAACATCTGAGGGAAATGGGGAATATGATTCGAGAGCTAAAAACTGTTGGCCATGAGTTGACTGATGAACAATAGGTTCAGGCAATTATCCGCTCCCTTCCTGATTCTTGGGAATCAATGAAACAAAACCTTACACATAGTGAAAGTATTAAAATTTTCATTAATGTTTCACGCCATGTTGAGCTAGAGGCGGAGAGAATTGAATCGACAAGGATTTCTGGACAAGCTTTTGTAGCCGAAGGTTCTGGATCTAAGAATAAGAAAATGTGGTTCAAGAAAGAAAAGGAAAGGGAAAAGGAAAAGAAGCTGCTGATGCTGGGCAGGGCCCAATCAAGAAGAATTTAAAGGAAAGAAGTATGAATATAAACCTAAGAGCAAGTTGACTTGCTATAACTGTGGCAAGAAGAGTCATTTTACTCGGGAATGCACTGAGCCGAAAAAGGTAGATCCATATTTATCTTCTTTTCATGAGTATTATGTTGCTAGTTTAGTGTTGTTAGCTGATTTTATCCTTTATGGATTATAAATTCAGGAGTAACGATCCATGTGGCTCGTGATCGAGCTATATACATAAAGTACCGTTGGGTACCAGCTGGCAACAAATGGATATACGTGAGAAACAATGTAAGGATTGAAGTCAAAGGAGTTGACACTTGCAAGCTCAACCTACGTGGTGGACATGTCATGTTTCTACATGAAGTCCTTTATGCTCCTAAGATTCAACGGAATCTATTTTCTATAATTAGTCTTCTTGATTTGGGCTATTGTATAAACTTTTTCAATCGTTGTGTTGAACTTCGTATTAACTCCGTGTTAATTGGATGTGGTTATATAATAAATGGTTTCATGGTTCTTGATGTAGAACAAGATATTAATTGTGAAATTAATAGTTATTTTTCAAACATTGCTCTTACTAGTGATGCTAATATTAATGAGGAAGTTTGACATACTAGACTAGGACATATCGGACAAAAACGGATGAATCGATTAGCTAAGGAGGGTTTATTGGCCACTCATGCTAAGATTAGCTTGTCCATATGTGAGCATTGTCTTGCTGGAAAAGGAACAAAGAAACCATTTGGTAAGGCTATTAGAGCATGATTCACCATTACAATTAATTCATTCGGATGTATGTAGTCCAATGAATGTGAAGGCTAGACATGGATGTTCCTATTCCGTTACATTTATTGATGACCTCACACGTTTTGGTCATGTGTGTTTGATTTATTATAAATATGAAGTATTAGATTGCTTCAAACGTTATGTGAACGAAGTTGAGAATCAATTGGATCGTAAGGTTAAAACCTTACGCACTGATCGTGGAGGTGAATATTTATCTGATCAATTTAGGATAATATGTAACAAGAAATGGATTATTAGACAGTTAACGATCCCTAGAACTCCACAATAAAATAGGGTTGTTGAAAGAAGAAATAGAACTCTTCTAGATATGGTTAGGTCTATGATGACTCAAGCTAATTTGTCTATTTCCTATTGGAGAGATGCATTATTAGCTGCTACCTATATACTTAACCGAGTGCCTTCTAAGTCTATTCCATCTACACTATATGAACGTTGGACAGGCAAAAAACTAGAGGAAAGGGAAAAGGAAAAGAAGCTGCTGATGCTGGGCAGGGACCAATCAAGAAGAATGTTAAAGGAAAGAAGTATGGACAGAAACTTAAGAGCAAGTTAACTTGCTATAACTGTGGCAAGAAGGGTCATTTTGCTATGGAATGCACTGAGCCAAAAAAGATAGATCCATATTTATCTTCTTTTCATGAGTATTATGTGTTAGGATGTATACTAAAAGTCTAACTTTTGTATAAACATTTATATTTTGGAATGAGAATCACATGCTCATTGTTTCCCTTATATATTTGATATATACATGCTATTGTCTAATGTTTTACATTGTAGATAACATAGTGTGTGGTGTCACACAGAAGATCATGTTATCAATCCTTTATAGAGTATAAGGAGAGACTCACAACTTAGATAGTTTTGGATAAACCATTGGCATAGTTGTAGTGTAATTTGATATTGGTTTATCTTGACCATAGAATTACACTAGTATACTTTGTGTGTATTGAACATGACCGATATAGAGGTGATTCAATTTATACTGACTATATAATTGATTCATACCTCAGATATTATGGTGTACATGCTCTTAATCTCGATATAATAATGGGCACATATACTTAATATCTATTTCTTTGATTTACCAATAGCGAGATTTATTTGTTAAATCGATAGGCTCGGTAAGTTGGGAAATAATATTATTTATATGGTGTGCCGCTGATTATAAAAGGAAACCGTGTCCTGATGCGTCAGGTTGATAATGTCCCCTTGAGGAGCTCATAAAGTTCATCATGGAAATCCTGCAGGTGGACTTGGTCCTACATGATGATATTAAGGTTGAGTGGTACTCCTCAAAAAGTTAGATATTAATTAATTAAATTGTCAGTAATTTAATTAATTAATGTGCATTCATATCTTAAACACGGGGAGATTTTGTACACATAATAGGTGGAGCCCATATTTAAATATGGGGGTTGGTGAGGTAGATCAATGATGATCCTTTAGTGGATTGGATCATCATTAATAGATCGGGCTTTGATCCACTAGGTGGCCAAGACCCAACTCCTCCTCATGATCCCTATTGTAGCCTATAAATACCTCATGTGTCATGAGTGTTGGAACCTGGATGACTAGAGAGGGGGGGTGAATATAGCCAGACACAATTTCTTGCTCTTTGATACTTCTGCGTGATCAGATTAGTAGCAGCGGAAACAAAAACACAGAAGCAGAAATAAAGAACAGCAAGTAAAACACAAAGGGAAAGCAAACCGACGATAACACCTCGATATACAAGGTTCGGGGATAACTTGCCCCTACTCCTTGGCCTGCCTGTGAGGTGGGCGATCCCTTGATCGTTGGCAGATCAAGCCTCGGTGAACTCCGGATAGTAGCAACCTCCTTCTCGGTGGAGAAACCTCTCCACAAGTGATCTCAAGAAGATACAAGTTAAGCACAGAGACACTCGAGAAGACAAGCTCACACAGATGTAACAAGATCGCTCAAGCACAAAGCAACAGAGAGCACGAACACAGCCCAGCCAAACTTCCCAAGTTTCTGTCTTGTTCGCCACCGCTCCTCTACATCCAGCTTTGTCTCTTAAGCTCCCTCTCAACGTCGCCAACTCCATCAGCACCACTGACTCACACCCTGACCCGCTGACCTCTCTGAGCACTCAGTCCACTAGACACTCCTCCAGCTAAGCCTCCATCAGTTGCCAGCCGCGCCTTCGTCAGTTGCCAGTTGCGCCAAACGCCGTTGAGACCTGAAAACACAATAGATCCAAACCTGCTCCAAGGAAAGCCTCCCATTGACCCTCCTTGAGTGTTTGAATCACCTGCCATCACCTGCACACTCCAACAGAGGCTTAGCAATGCATATCAAAAAGAAATCAGCAAGTAGCAGAGAATCGGCAGTGAAAACAGACACGATCAGAGCTTCTGACAGCTTATTTGAATTAAAGTTCTGCTCCTGATCGGTCACCAGACCGATCCAGGGCTTGTGGATCGGTCACCAGACTGATCCACCTCTGTGCTGGGATTCCCAGCTCTCACGGCAACACAGCCTGATCGGTCACTGGACCAATCAGAGTGAAGCCTGATCGGTCACTCAGACCGATCAGGACATATGAACAGTAATTCTGTAATCAGATCCTAAGTCCCTGATCGGTCACCGGACCGATCCAGGGTCTGATCCGGAGGAGAACTCACTCACTGTTCGCTCCCTAATCGGTCACCAGATCGATCAGGAGCAAGTCAGTGAGGAAGCTGCTTGCTCCCTGATCGGTCACCGGACCGATCAGACATCGCTGGATCGGTCACCAGACCGATCCACGAAGGAGCAGCGTGCCAATATCCCTGATCGGTCACCAGACCGATCCAGGGAGTCAAACCCAGCCCTCCAAGCTAGGGATTCATCCACCTTAGCCCTCCAAGCTACGGATTTTTCCATCTAACTCTCCAAGTTGGGAATTTGCACCTAACCCTCCAAGTTAGGACTTTTCACCTAGCCCTCCAAGCTAGGACTTTTCACCTAGCCCTCCAAGCTAGGACTTTTCACCCAACCCTTCCGAGTTTGAACTTCATCCTGTTGGATCGTGAAAAGCCGATAGAGGGGGGGTGAATATCGAAAATCGCTCTTTTTCGGAAAACTAAGAGTAAGTGCACAGCGGAAATAAAATTCGAGACTTTTGCCTGACGGTTCCCTTGACGGGGAACGCGTCCTCACCTACTCCTCTCGGGAGAATTTACCTGTTTGCCAACCGCTCCTTTGGTTGGACTTTTGCCTGACGGTCCTTTGTCAGGGCTTGGATACCGAGCTATCCTTCGCCCGGTGCCTAGCAGTCCTTCGCTAGGTCTTCAGTCCCAGACTGTCCTTCGCCTGGTGCCTAGCAGTCATTCGCTAGGGCTTTTAACTCTGGCATTCCTTCGCCAGTGCCTAGCGGTCCTTTGCTAGGGCTTTCACTGCACACTTGATTAACTTGTTAGACAACAAGAAGGACTTAACTTTTGATCTATGTTGCCATTATCAAAACACAGGTTTGACTTAGGTGCATTCTGCACCAACAATCTCCCCCTTTTTGATTTATGGCAACCCTAGTTCAAAAAGTTAAGTTAAGCAAGACATGAAAAAGTTTTAACTTTTGTTCCCTCCCCCTGGAAGGAATCTCCCCCTATGTTTTTCAAAAATTTGTGGGGTTTTAAACTCTTTACTTGTACTTAAGTTTTAGGTAACTTACAAATACATAGTAGAGTTTTTAAAGCATAATTTGAGTTTAAAGTCTTAAGTTTTACAGTACTCAAAATGTTAGCTTAAATACTCTGTAGTATATAACAAGCTTAAGTAGGTTTTGAAACACTTTAGTACTTAACAATTTTGAAAAACTTTAGCGTTAAAGTAAAAATAATTTTGACAAGCTTAAGTAAAAACCTTTTGAAATGCTAGAGTACTTTGCAAAATTTTAAGGCTTGAAGTAAAGAATTTTGAAAAGCTTAAGTATTCTTGAAAGCTTAAGTGGAAGTTTTGAAAGCTTAAGTATCTTTCAGAAAGTTAAACTTTTGAATACTTTTTGAATAAAGGATAGAGTTAAGAAAAATTTTGAAAAGAAAATTTTACTCTCTTTACTCTCTCCTTTTCTATCTCTCCCCCTTTGCCATATATCAAAACAATTAAATACAGCATAAATAAGGAAATAAGTAAAATTTTTCTGTACTGAATCAATCCATACTTAAATTTATACTAAATCAATCAATTCTCTCTGTAGGGGCCTGTCTAACCCATTTAGCTACTTACTAACTGTTATAAACAGTAGTTTTTGCTAGGGTTAGTCAAGTTAAGTGTTTTTGTTCAAGTTAGATTTTTTAATCTTGACACTTAACTTGATTGCTGTATAAGTTGTATTTAGTGCCCCAATTACTGCAGATGCACTGACTTAAAGCATCTTGAATTGAGGCAAAGACCTAAGCATCTCAACCCTTTCTAGGTTATCAATCAAAAGTATCCTTAGGTGCTTGTGAGATGCTGGCTTCTAAGTCTATAGGTGCATGCAGTTCTAGGGTTAAAGCCTAGGCTAAGTCCATTTTCGAAAAATCCCTAGTTTTGAAGGGGGTAGTTTTAAACTAAGTATAAAACTAAGTCGAAAAGATTTTTAAAATTGATTTTTGAAATAAAGCTAAGTTGAAAATGAAAACTGATTTTGAAATTTAAATAAAACAGTTTTTCAAAAAATAGAAAATTTTAGAAAACTTATTTTTGAAATCAAGTAGAGTAAAAACAATTGAGTTAAACTATTCTACTGAACACAATCCTAACTGATTAACAAGAAACCAATAATCATAAACTAGTCATCATAAAATAAAAGCAGGTACTCTAGGTTCAACATAGTCAACAGTCAAGCACAAGTCAACCACAAGTCAACCCTACTGAGTAGGGATAGTCAAATAGGTACAATGATAAGTCAATCTAAGACGAAGGACCGGGATGATCAGATGGACCGGGCTGCCACGCATCGAATCGTGCCATCATCTCTAAGAATCGTGCATCAGCTACTTCTCTATCAGCTCGGCGAGCGTCCATCTGCTCTATGTGAGAGGCCTCGACCTCCTCTCGGAGACTCTGTATCTGTGTCTCCATCCGAGTCACTCTCTCGTAGAGTGTCGGTGGAGCGGGCTCGTTTATATGGGCTCGGACTTCTGCTGCTATATCTGCGACGTCGTACTCGACCTCCTCGTCCGAATCGATCTGATGCGCTGCTCTCCGACGTCTCCAAGACAGGACCCCGGTACCGGACACCTCTATACCTGCTAGGGCGAAGTTTCTATAGCCTATTTCATCGTAGTCGGTAAGATCGGCCATTTCTCCCTCGGTAATGTTCCTACCATGGTAATGTAGTAGGGACGTGATAACGTGGCAGTAGGGTGTGCGTACCCGCCCTTGCGTGGTCACACTGGATGCGTGTAGGATAGTGTGAAACATATGAAGTCCTATATCAATATCTAGCTGGTGAATCAGGGCGTACAGGAGAAAGGTATGGAATGGTCGCATAGTGGTGACGTCCCTGGTGGATAAGGGCAGAATACATCGGACTAAGACCCTATATAGGGCGTAGTCCTGAACCTCTAAGTCGACTGACTAGAATCGTCTGGCCACTGGTTGCCTAAAGAAGTATGCATGTAATGTGTCTAAGGTGATGTGAGAATAGGGAGCATCAAAGGGAGGCTCCCTAGGAGGATAACAACAGAAGATGGACTGCGAGGGTCGTAGTCCTAAAAACTGGTTCAGTAATGTTGGTGTGATGGTTAAGGGAATACCTTGAACCATGGTGGAGAACATGAGATTATCCTGTCTAATGATATTATTGTAAAATTCTGCACATAAGGAAGTATTGATTGGGTGAGTGCAGAATACGAGATTGTCCAGTTGGTAATGGTTTATGACGTTCATAGCTAGGGGATAGGATTGGGTGAAGAATAGCCTATTCAAGTAACTCGTTTTGATAGGTTTATAGGTGGTACGAGCGAACTTGTTACATAATTCTAAATTGGGAAACCTAGGATCAGGACTAGGTTGAGTACCGGGTTCTGCCTGATTAGGTCGGCGTCTTCTAAGAGAAAGAATGTATACTTAAAGAGAGTGTGCATTTATTGAAAAATTGAAAAGAAATTAAAAAAAAACAATAAATTATACCGATTTGCTCGTGGAGGCATTGTTGAGGGCTTGAGAGCTTGAGAGGGTTGCAAGATCTCTTGGAAGGTAGAAGATTGAGGAGGAGAAGTGTTTTGGGTGTGAAGAATAGAAGGGGAAGGGAGCCCCTTTTTATAGGCAGTCTCGGGCGCCCTGCCTTGGGAGGGCGCCCTAACTGGCGAGGGCGCCCTGAATGACCAGGGCGCCTTGACCAGGCTGCAGCTATTTTTTTTTGGCAGCTTTTGACCACTGAAGGACACTGGTAGGGGCGCCTTTCCGGACGAGGGCGCCTTTATCAGGTCTGTAGTTCTGTTTGTGCAGCTTTCTGCCGCTGAACGATTGTGGGAGGGCGCCCTGCATGACAAGGGCGCCCTAAACAGGGCTGCAGCTGCCTTTTGGCAACTTTTGACCAGCCTTGGGGCGCCCACACCGGTTTGGGCGCCCTAAGGACTAGCTTTTGACTCAAATAAGGTGCATTTGACCAGATTTGACCTGGTTTGACTACATTGACCGTAGTTTGACTATGTTGACTGTGGTTTGACCATGTTGACCATGGTTTGACATATAGAATTTCACTGAAACACAGGTACTAAGGGAATCATTTAGTCTTAATTTTACTGTCTCACCCAGATCTAGGGTTTTCAATCACGTTAACCTTATAGGTTTTGTGAGACAGGTTTTGATAGTTTTGAAAATTTTGATTAATTTTGAAAACAATTAAATTTATGTTTAAATCTATAAATAACTGAATTTTTGTGTTAGATTCGAATTTGACAAAAATTAATTTGAATTTGAAATTCAAAAATTGGCTTCCAGGTCTTGGCGAGGCACTAGGCCTTCTTTGGCCGAAGCCTTATGAGATCATCCACCCTTTCCTAGACAAAGCCTTTTAATGAAATTTCATTTTCAAAATCAATTTCTGAAAAATTTTTGGTCTAACTAGTTTGGGTTTTGGATCGGTAGCTTCGGCCAGTTCCGCCAGTCTAAAGAGACCAAGTGAACTTGATCTTATTAGAATTGGTTTCCCCAACGTACTATCATCTCAGCTCTACCCAATACTATGTTGTCAAATTTCAGCTAAGTTTGTTCAGTCCTTAACTAACCTAAGTCTAAGCATGGTATATTGTAGAAATTAAATAAACAATCAAACAATCAATTTAAATCAATAATGACAGGTTTATCTAATAATAAAAATGGTTTTCAGTTTGGCTCCCCCTGGACTAAAGCCACGGTGATGGTTAGGCAAGATGTGAATCTTGTCCTTGGGGATCCAATACTGATTTGATCCAGTAGGTTGGTTCAGGCATAGTTTAGGTACCCATGCCTGAATTTTTCCTCTGGACTGATTCAGTACAGCCAAATATGATCTTTGTCGGGATTTGGTTCGGTAGCCAAGTCCAGATCGATTTAGAACGGATTTCTATTTTCCAAGAATCATGTCAAGATTTTTGGAACCAGAAGTGAATCGTTCTAAAGCTGTTCTAAATTCCTTAACCTGAGTTTTCAGGGAGGAGTTCTCCTTTTCAAGTTTTTCAACTTGAATAGAAGTTCCTTCCTGAACCTTCTCGGTTAAGGGTTTAGAGTCAGCTCCCTCTTTCAGGAGTTTTACTTCCTGTCGGAGGGATTCGACCCGGAGTTTGGCTTTTGCCAAATCACGAGAAAGAAAAGAAATCAATTCAGTTAACTGTAATCTATTAAAACCAGTTACCTTAATTTCTCCGTCCTATGTGAAGGTCAGCTCGCCGTCCTCTTGTTCTGATTCTGACTCTGTCTCGACTTTATCTGAGGCGGTCAGAGCTAGGAGGTTGGACTGGGGTGCCTCTTCTTCTTCTTCTGAGGAAGACTCGTCCCAGGTTGCTTGCAGTGCCTTCTTTCTTCTCGGCTTCTTTGTCTCCTTTAGGTTAGGGCACTCTGACTTGTAGTGGCCCTTTTTCTTGCATTCGTAGCAGGTCACATTGGGCTTGTTTGCTGGTTCAGTTGGTTCGTCCTTTCTTCGGCCGATTTTTCGTTTGGTGGTTCGGTTCTTCAGCTCCTTGTAGTAGCTTCGAGCGAGCCGGACCAGTTTAGTTTGATCTCCGTCTTCATCTTCTAAGTCTGTGTCAGACTCGGTTTCAGGTTCAGGCTTCTTCTTCGTTGTTCTTCCAGTCTTGCCTGCAAGAAAAGCAATACCTTTTTCGATCGAATTGGTGTTAGTCTGTTCGTGCAGTTCTAGTTCAGAAAATAATTCATCTAGTTTTATTTTAGAAAGATCTCTAGAGACCTTGTATGCATCTACCATAGATGCCCACAAGGTGTTTCTAGGAAAGGCGTTTAGAGTATACCTTATTAGGTCACGGTTTTCAACCTTGTGACCTATTGAGTGAAGACCGTTCATTACCTCTTGGATCCGTGCGTGGAGCTGGGCTGCTGATTCGTTGTCCGCCATCTTGATAGTGTATAATTTGTTTAGTAGCAGATCCCGCTTGCTGATCCTGGTGTCCGAAGTCCCTTCATGCAGCTCGATCAGCTTTGTCCATAGTTCTTTTGCACTGTTGAAGGGGCCCACTCGGTTCAGCTCTTCCTTTGTCAGCCCGCATTGTAGGGTTTGCGTTGCTTTTGCGTCGGCTTCTATCTTGCGCTTTAGAGTGTTGTCCCACTCTGAGTAGCTTTGTGGAAGTCCTTCTGCATTTCGGGGGATCTCCAGACCGGACTGGATAATGATCCACATGTCCACCTGAGTTTTCAGGTGGACCTCCATGCGACTTTTCCAATAGGAAAAGTCTTCTCCACTGAAGAGTGGAGGTCTAGCGGTGCTGAATCCCTCTTGCATAGACATTTGTTCTGAAAAAGAAAAACTAAAAGAGATTTGCCAAGACTTGGTCTTGGATTAGCAGTGCTGGATTAGGGAAATAAAATATCGAGGGGTGTTGCACCAACCTCGATTAACGAAAGAAATTCGAACGAAAAAATATTAAAAATTCGAAAAAGAAAAAAAATTTAAGAAAATCCGAAAAGAAATTTTCAAACTGGTGGTTGCACCAAGTTTGAACTTCCCGCTCTGATACCACTTGTTGGATCGTGAAAAGCCGATAGAGGGGGGGTGAATATCGGAAATCGCTCTTTTTCGGAAAACTAAGAGTAAGTGCACAGCGGAAATAAAATTCGAGACACAGCACAAAGACACAGTAATTTTTACTTGGTTCGGAGCCTGTGTCGACTCCTACTCCAAGGCCCACGGTCGTTGACCGTTTACTTTGGGCAATTCTATATTCGCGCAAATAAGTTACAATGATTTCAATTACAAAGAGAGTGCAATAAAATAATAATAGAATATTAAGCTCTTCGTTACCGACGTCCGGAGTGTGTCGATTCTTTTCGGGGGCAACGGGACGTCGTCGGCTCGAGGTGAGGCGTTTCTGGAGCAAGGCACGAGCGTAGAAGAGCGTGGAAGCTTTGGAATGAAGTTTTTGTGAAGCTTGGAGTCGAGGGGTGCTATTTATAGCCCTTAGGGCGCCCTGGACGTCGGGGGCGCCCTGCCAAGTGTCATCCGATCCGCAGTTTGCTCGGTCAGCCTTTATCCCACCTAAATAGGCATGAAGTTTGACCTCTGGGGTGCCCTGGTCGCTGAGGGCGCCTTGGTTGACGCGGTCTTCTCGGCTGGATAGGGCTGGAGCTTCGCAGTCTTGGGCTGGAGGCGCCCTGGCTGCTGAGGGTGCCTTCGCTCACGAGAGCGCCTTCGCTGCTAAGGGCGCCTCGCCCAGTACGCAGCTGGAGCCCTTTTTGCTTCGCTTGGTTTTGGTTCACCTTGAGGGCGCCCTGAACACTCAGGGCGCCTTACTCAGCTGCTGCCTCACTCCTTTGAGGCTCTCTGAGTTGCAGACACACGTTCCTTCGGTCCTGCATCCAGGGTTAGTCCAAAACACAATAAAATAGTTAATTATATACAGCCTTAGCTGTCTTGGTCTGACTTTGGTCTCCGAAATGGAGCCCTAGGTCGAACCGACGCCTACTGTTCCCTCGACGGGGAACGCGTCCTCACCTACTCCTCTCGGGAGAATTTACCTGTTTGCCAACCGCTCCTTTGGTTGGACTTTTGCCTGACGGTCCTTTGTCAGGGCTTGGATACCGAGCTATCCTTCGCCCGGTGCCTAGCAGTCCTTCGCTAGGTCTTCAGTCCCAGACTGTCCTTCGCCTGGTGCCTAGCAGTCCTTCGCTAGGGCTTTTAACTCTGGCATTCCTTCGCCAGTGCCTAGCGGTCCTTTGCTAGGGCTTTCACTGCACACTTGATTAACTTGTTAGACAACAAGAAGGACTTAACTTTTGATCTATGTTGCCATTATCAAAACACAGGTTTGACTTAGGTGCATTCTGCACCAACACATCCAACCTAGCCCTCCAAGCTAGGCACTTGACCCTCCAAGCTAGGACTTTTCACCTAATTCTCCAAGTTGGGACTTTGCACCTAACCCTCCAAGTTAGGACTTTTCACCTAGCCCTCCAAGCTAGGACTTTTCACCCAACCCTTCCGAATTAGGACTTTCCAACACCTAGCCCTCCAAGCTAGGATTTTACACACCTAACTCTCCAGGTTAGGATTTTCCAAACCATGCCTGATCCCCGACCAGGACTTAATCATAATCATTATAATCAACCTAAACTAAAATCGATGTCAACACCAAAACAACAATCAGGGTCAGATTGCATCAACAATCTCCCCCTTTTTGTTGTTTGACAATCCGATTTTAAGTTTAGGGAATCTCAATCAATTTCTCATAAGGGAATCATGATCCTTCCCCTATAACAACCATAAACTTAATCAGTCATTCTCTCCCCCTTTGTCAAACATTGAAAAGGGTATGGTTATTAAGTTTGAACACAACTCCCCCTCAATCAAGGGTCTCCCCAAAATAATCAAAGGATAATTTTTGAATTGCATATGAGAGACATATATCATAAATGTATCATGGCAACAACGTATATGCATCATACGTCAATAAGTGTGAATTGCACATGAAACCATATACAGAATTATATCATGGTCAAACATGTATATGTTTCATGTGACAAGTAGGGAATGCATCTGTATCCGACACATAATCTTGAGTGGTCTCCCTGACCAATCAGGTTCGTTGATTACTTGATACAGAAATATTTCTTATTAGTATGGGGAGCGATCAATTTTCAGAAAAATTCCTGAAACTCTGATACATTCCTGATCAGACTGCATTAACAATTTGCATTCCACAATAGGGGTGTAGACTCTATTAATATTCGACATTTCAGAAACATTTCAGAAACACGACATCAAGAACAAGAGTCATGGCTCAACAAACCCTTTCTTATGAATTTGAACATTCCAACATAGGTTTGTATCAAATCACTATTGAGTACCAGGTTTGTACCACTTGAACAAATTTGTGCTCCCTTAGTACCAGGTTTATACTAATGGGTGATCAAGTATGTTTCAATTGTAATCGGATTGTATTATGTTTGTTTGTATCAGTATGATCATTAAACTAATACAATTCGACGAGAAGTGATTGGTCTGAGAAATTTTTGGATCATTTTGGAACGATCTGGGGGTTCCTTGATCAGAGTTGATCTGATCGGTCACCAGATCGATTAAGGTGAGTCCTGATCAGTCGGTGGACCGATCAGTTCTGATACAGAATGTTTTCTGAAATTGATCAGTTTCAGAAATAGATTTGGTTCAACCCTTAACCATTCCCAAACCCTAATTCAATTAGTTTCAATCCATTTGTTCTTAATCATGGGGTTCCTTAACCGAAAAGTATGTTTTCATATCAAAGAATATCTATGGATTAAAACAAACAATCCAAAAATAGATTTGTATCAAAACATCATCAATATGTTCTAAGTATGATCATGTTTATTCCAAGGAGTTTTGATAATCCAATCTACACTTAAGTACTGATACCTTAGTGATCCAATTAATATTAGGCATATGAATGACATTGGATTTGATATCAGTAAAGTGGAAAAAGCAAACCAGTCATGGAACTTGAGTATTGACTTTTGAACATCATAAAATATGTAAGGTCTAGGAAATCCACAAATCCATTCATGAGATTATTGAAAATTGTACGTTAGAATTTAGGTAAGATTATTGAAATTATATGTTTAGAATTTAGATTATGAATTTATATGCAAAATAATAAATAATAGTTTTAAGGTTTTCTCAGGTACGGGTTAAATCCCGATGACGAAGGGACTCGAGACTAGCCTGCACTCAAGGTTTAAGAAATGTTCAGCCATGTTATGCTAAAAGTAGTGTATGATATTTAATTTCTAAAATATAAAAGGGAGATATTTTGTTAGATGATAATACCTTAAGTTAAATGGGCCAACTTTTGGCCCATAAACTTTCTACAAACCCTAGTAGCAATTGGTTTTTTTTTCTCCCTTACCTAGCCGTCACTTCCCTTCTGCCTTCACTTTCTCTTCTTTCCCTTCAAAACAAAAGGGGGAAAACTGCACTGCTGAGATGGGATATTTCTTCTTTCACCATGAGTTCGCATGAAGGCTAGATCATATTCCTAAGTCTTGATTTTCTCCTTGCTGTCGAAAAGAAAAGAGAGGCAAGTTTATTCAATCTTTGACATACTAGCCAAGCTATAGCAGGTATGCTTAAATTGATATGTGTATAATGTTTAAATGATGGCCCCACTAAAGGAAAACAAGATAGACTGTAAGATCTATGCATGACGAGGTGTATACATGAAGTGTGAGTCGTTCTCGATGGATTCGAAGCAAGTTTGAGTTCAAAACTGTCAAATCTGAAATTTTTGTCACCAAATTGGGATTTCGCTATTGGGTTGATCTTGAGCAACTTTGAGAATAGATTTGGGGGAAAATACTTAACATGTTTTCATGGTATATATGTATGTATTGCATGAATGTTCATACATAAGGATAAATTAGTATAAAGCAGGTTGTTATGAAAGTTTTATAAGAGGGAAGATGAATGCATGAGAGTTTATTAGTACATATAAATATATGCATCTACATATTTTCATGTCTATGGGTACTTGTGATGACAATACTGGGATGGTGCCCCGGGATGAGCTCCGGGGAGGGCCTTTCCAAACCAAGAACGTATATTGGCTTCGGCTGGTATGGACTGTACCACAAGGGTACAATTAAGTTGCGCAACTAATTACATGATCATGGAACTCAATGAAAGTGCTCCAATGGTTACTACATATGCATGTATTACCACCATCAAAGAAAGAAATGTTTTCAGTTATATGAAAAGATCACTTCCTTATGTTGTATGTTTTTTTTTATACGTATTCGAAAATACTTGAATATGCTTGTTGAGTCTTTGCACTCACTATGCTTGGATGGTGCAGGTGAGGAAGATTCGGTGAATTATTTGGATGATGGGCAAGGCACGGAGTAATCGAGGAAGCGGGGATTTGTATGGCATGCTGTCCAAGGACCTTAACGTCATGAGCATGAAGTTGCATCTACATGCATTTTGGAACAGTTTACATCTAGATTTTTATTATTGCATAGTTGGTTAATACAAATTTTCTCTTATTCTGAAATCCCAGAATAAAAGCATTTTTGTTTGATTCACATTGGATGCATGTCTCGATACATAATTCGGAGAATTTTTTTTATTGCATTTCTTTATCTTGTTGCATTATTACATAAGTAAGCATTGTTGGTGGCATTTTTTTGGGATGTCACAAAATATGTGAGCATGCTGTTTTTAACCATAATTTTCATGCCATAGATAAATGTTAATAACACATACAGTTAAATCAGGGCATGCTCAACTAGATTCATCTCCAAGATATTAGGAAAAACTTAAGCCTAAACCTTAGACTCATGTTCTTTGTTTGGTGCTACTTTATTATCACAAATTATGCACGATCCTTGTCCTTTAGCATGCATTCATGTTGTATAACATATACAAGAAAATGGACTCCTTGGACTTGAGATAAAGCATTTGATCAGTTTGTATGTTTGATGAATGTTTATAACATGTTTCCAAATTTTGATCAATTTTGATAGTTCATGGATTGAATTGGAAAATTCATAGTTCTAAGTGTGTATCAAGTTCATGGTTCCAATCAAGTTTGTGTCAAAATGAAGCATAGTATAATATTGACAGGAAACTATTCATGCTCCTCTGATCACAATGAATTCATCATCATAAATTTATACTTTACTAATAAGAATATTCACAAACATGTATCTATTTAACTATGGATCACAAAAATCATGAAGTTGTCTAAATTTATGAAATGTAGGTAATCCCAAAGAAAACCCTAATTTTAGACCTCTTGTTGTGGTGAATGACAATTCATCTCAATTCATGGGTTTGGAGCACCCAATATCAACCACCCATGTTGATAGATGCTCCCCCTCAATCAAAACTATACAATTCGAAATATAGAGGTTTTAGGTACCCAAATTTTGAGACCTAATTCATCAATAATGAAGGACTTAGGCACTCATGCCTTAGTCATTTTCTTTTTAACCCTAGGAACATTTGATGATCTAAAATGTGTTCTAGACATTAATGATACAAATGTCGGTTCTTTAGGTCGGTAACCTATACCGGCCTTGTTGTAAACCGCCCTTTGGGAGTTTAAGATCATGTCTAGGATTTTGGAGCTTGTTGAAAATTTTTCAAGAACAATCTTGAGATTTTCAATTTCACCTTTTAAGATCTTATTCTCATTCTCAAGGGATTTGTCATGCAAATCATTAATGTCCTCTACTTTAGAGGATTTCAATTCTTTTACTTCCAACCTTAATGCTTTGACTTTGGTCTTAGATTTCTTAAGCATTTTGGTCAAGCATGCTATTGTTTTATAGCATTTGTCTAACTCTGGAGAGATTACCATCATCCGAAGATGATGAAGGCGCGGTTAGGGAGCTTCTCAATTCGTTATCACTCTCCTCCTTTGAATCTTCTAAGGACACTAGAGCCACGTGACAGTGGATGTCCTCCTCCTCTTTTTCCTTCTTCTTCTTGTTGTCACCTGCCACTAAAGCAATACCTTTCTCCTTTGGACTTTTGTTAGAGATCTCATGCAACTCCATTTCACAAAATAGATCTTCTAACTTAATAATTGAAAGATCCTTGGATACCATATAGACATCCACCATAGATGACCACAAGGCATTCCTAGGAAATGCTTTTAGAATGTACCTCACTAAGTCTCAGTTTTCCACCTTTTCATTGATGAAATGCAAGCCATTGATGATTTCTTTGAACCGACAATGAAGCATACTTACAGTTTCGTTTTCTCCCATTGTCAAGGTCTGGAGTTGGCTGAGAAGGAGGTCCTTCTTGACTATCCGTGTATCTTGAGTTCTCTCATGGAGCTCAATGAGTTTGTTCCACAAGTCTCTGGCAGAGGTGAAGGGACCAATCTTGATCAATTGCTCTTTGGTCATCCCACATTGTAAGGTGACCACAGCTTTGGCATTTGCTTCACCCTTCCGGATTTGCTCAGCCGACCACTTGGAAAACTCAAGCTCCTTTCCTTCATTATCCTTTGGAAGGGAAAACCCCTCCTTGACAGCGAACCACAAACTCATATTTGTCTTTAAGTAAAACTCCATTCTTGACTTCCAATATGAAAAATCAGTGTCGTCAAGGAATGGAGGTCGGTTTGTGCTCAATCCTTCTCTTCCAGCCATCTTGTTGTAAGCTCTCGGATGTTAAGCCGTGAACAGAGCCCTAAGCTCTGATACCACTTGTTGGAACCCGGATGGCTAGAGAGGGGGGGTGAATATAGCCAGACACAATTTCTTGCTCTTTGATACTTCTGCGTGATCAGATTAGTAGCAGCGGAAACAAAAACACAGAAGCAGAAATAAAGAACAGCAAGTAAAACACAAAGGGAAAGCAAACCGACGCTAACACCTCGATATACAAGGTTCGGGGATAACTTGCCCCTACTCCTTGGCGTGCCCGTGAGGTGGGTGATCCCTTGATCGTCGGCAGATCAAGCCCCGGTGAACTCCGGATAGTAGCAGCCTCCTTCTCGGTGGAGAAACCTCTCCACAAGTGATCTCAAGAAGATACAAGTTAAGCACAGAGACACTCGAGAAGACAAGCTCACACAGATGTAACAAGATCGCTCAAGCACAAAGCAACAGAGAGCACGAACACAGCCCAGCCAAACTTCCCAAGTTTCTGTCTTGTTCGCCACCGTTCCTCTGCATCCAGCTTTGTCTCTTAAGCTCCCTCTCAACGTCGCCAACTCCATCAGCACCACTGACTCACACCCTGACCCGCTGACCTCTCTGAGCACTCAGTCCACTGGACACTCCTCCAGCTAAGCCTCCATCAGTTGCCAACCGCGCCTTCGCCAGTTGCCAGTTGCGCCAGACGCCGTTGAGACCTGAAAACACAATAGATCCAAACCTGCTCCAAGGAAAGTCTCCCATTGACCCTCCTTGAGTGTTTGAATCACCTGTTATCACCTGCACACTCCAACAGAGGCTTAGCAATGCATATCAAAAAGAAATCAGCAAGTAGCAGAGAATCGGCAGTGAAAACAGACACGGTCAGAGCTTCTGACAGCTTATTTGAATTAAAGTTCTGCTCCTGATCGGTCACCAGACCGATCCAGGGCTTGTGGATCGGTCACCAGACTGATCCACCTCTGTGCTGGGATTCCCAGCTCTCACGGCAACACAGCCTGATCGGTCACCGGACCGATCAGAGTGAAGCCTGCTCGGTCACCAGACCGATCAGAGTGAAGCCTGATCGGTTACTCAGACCGATCAGGACATATGAACAGTAATTCTGTAATCAGATCCTAAGTCCCTAATCGGTCACCGGACCGATCCAGGGTCTGATCCGGAGGAGAACTCACTCACTGTCAGGAGCAAGTCAGTGAGGAAGCTGCTTGCTCCCTGATCGGTCACCGGACCGATCAGACATCGCTGGATCGGTCACCAGACCGATCCACGAAGGAGCAGCGTGCCAATATTCCTGATCGGTCACCAGACCGATCCAGGGAGTCAAACCCAGCCCTCCAAGCTAGGGTTTCATCCACCTTAGCCCTCCAAGCTAAGGATTTTTCCATCTAACTCTCCAAGTTGGGAATTTACACCTAACCCTCCAAGTTAGGACTTTTCACCTAGCCCTCCAAGCTAGGACTTTTCACCTAGCCCTCCAAGCTAGGACTTTTCACCCAACCCTTCCGAGTTAGAACTTCATCCAACCTAGCCCTCCAAGCCAGGACTTTTCACCTAATTCTCTAAGTTGGGACTTTGCACCTAACCCTCCAAGTTAGGACTTTTCACCAAGCCCTCCAAGCTAGGACTTTTCACCCAACCCTTCCGAATTAGGACTTTCCAACACCTAGCCCTCCAAGCTAGGATTTTACACACCTAACCCTCCAGGTTAAGATTTTTCAAACCATGTCTGATCCCGACCAGGACTTAATCATAATCAACCTAAACTAAAATCGATGTCAACACCAAAATAACAATCAGGGTCAGACTGCATCAACAATGAGACCAAGGCATCCCATCCAACATACAACCCTAGGGCCTCTTTCCTCTCTCTCTCTCTCTTTTCTCTCTCTTAGGTCAAGGAGGGTGCCGACGGTAAAGAAGGGAAGGAGGTGGCATTTTTTGAAGCAAGGAGAGAATTGATTCATCTTTTCATCTCATCCTCTTCACCTTTCTCTTCTCACCATCATTGGTGGTGTTCGGCGTCACACATAACCAGGGGAGGAGGAGAGCAACCGACAGCAAGGAGATTGTCTCCTTGCGGCGCCGCAAGCAAGGGAGGAAGAAAGGGACTGACCGGCGGGTTTTGGAGCAAGGGAAGGAGCTTTCTTTTCTTCTCTTGTTCTTCATCTCATCTTCTTCTTTCTCTTCACTCTTGGGAACCGGCGATCACTAGGAGAAGGAAGATCCACTTCCTTCTTGGCCGGTGGCAAGGTGGAAAGAGAACTAGGGTTTCGGCCAAGGAAGAAGAAGGAGGAGGAGGCTTTGCTTTGGTCTTGGTGACTTCGTTTCTTGGAAGATTGTCGCCCACACGACGTCCAAGAAGAGGTTGGGTCATACAATAGAAGATCGCGAGGTAAACAAGAGTTATAACATCTTGTTTTGGTTCCTTTGATCTTGTTTGATTATGGTTCATTATTGTATGTTATTTTATGTCATGGACCCCGATGATAAATACAAAAACCGGCGATCCATTCATCATCAATTCCGTGACTAATCGGTTAGACGAGTTAGATGGCTTGAACAACAAGTTTGTTCAAGCGGTCACTCGAATCAGTTAGCACGATAATGAGTCGGTTGTTTGGGAATTTGTTCTCCATTCGGATTGGTTTCAATTAATGAAATTTTAATCCGGGGATATGGAGAGGATTCCCATGCCTAACCGTCGACCCAACATTATGTTGCTAGTTCAGTGTTGTTAGCTGATTCTTATCCTTTGTGGATTATCGATTCAGAAGCAACGATCCATGTAGCTTGTGATCAAGCTACATACGTAGAGTACCATCGGGTACCAGCTGGCAACAAATGGATATATGTGGGAAATGTAAGGATTGAAGTCAAAGGAGTTGCACTTGCAAGCTCAACTTACGTGGTGAATATGTCATGTTTCTACATGATGTCTTTTATGCTCCTGAGATTCGACGGAATCTAATTTCTGTAACTAGTCTTCTTGATTTAGGCTATTGTATAAACTTTTTCAGTCGTTGTGTGGAACTTCGTATTAACTCCTTGTTAATTGGATGTGGTTATGTAATGAATGGTTTCATGGTTCTTGACGTAGAACAAGATATTAATTATAGAATTAATAGTTATTTTTCAAACATTGCTCTCACTAGTGATGCTAATATTAATGAGGAAGTTTGGCATGCTAGACTAGGATATATCAGACAAAAACGGATGAATCGATTATCTAAGGAAGGTCTATTGGGCACTCATGCTAAGATTAACTTGTCCATATGTGAGCATTGTCTTGCTGGAAAAGCAACAAGGAAACCATTTGATAAGACTATTAGAGTTGATTCACCATTGCAATTAATTCATTCGAATGTATGTGGTCCAATGAATGTGAAGGCTATACATGGAGGTTCCTATTTCGTTACATTTATTGATGACTTCACGCGTTTTGGTTATGTGTATTTGATTTCTCATAAATATGAAGTATTAGATTGCTTCAAACGTTATGTGAACGAAGTTGAGAATCAATTGGATCGTAAGGTTAAAACCTTACGCACTGATCGTGGAGGTGAATATTTGTTTGATCAATTTAGGACAATATGTAACGAGAAAGGGATTATTAGACAGCTAACGATCCCTAGAACTCCACAACAAAATGGGGTTGCTGAAAGAAGAAATAGAACTCTTCTAGATATGGTTAGGTCTATGATAACTCAAGCTAATTGTCTATTTCCTATTGGGGAGATGCATTATTAGTTGCTATCTATATACTTAACCGAGTGTCTTCTAAGTCTATTCCATCTACACCATATGAACGTTAGACAGGCAGAAAACCAGGTTTGAGTAATCTGAAACCTTGGGGGTCAGCTGCCTACGTTCATGATAAGACTCACAAATATGGATAACTAGGACCAAGGGGTAAAAAGTGTATTTTTGTAAGGTATTCTGATACTTCTAAGGGTTATGTATTCATTGGTGAGCAACAAGATGGAACCATCTCTAAAATAGAGTTAAGAGATGTTATTTTTCTTGAAACTAAATTCCCAACAAGAGGTGAAGTTGATAAGTCAATTCCTTTATTTGCAACAAAGGAGGAGGATATTGTTCCTTTATCAACAAATCAGGTATCACAAGAGAAACCTGAATCTAGTCTACCCAGTGGGAGTGATTTGCCAATGAATGAATCAGTTTCAGTTTCTCAAAGTCGGACTTGTGAAGGAGTAGTCGCAAGATTATTCCTAGAAGAAGATTTGACATTGAGAATGAGACATTAATGATCCTACCTATTGACGATGAGAAACCTCGAACGGTTGAGGCAGCATTGAGATGCTCAGAGAAAAATGGAAAATTGTAATGGATGAAGAAATGAAGTTTATGAGAAAGAATCAAGTTTGGGATTTAGTCGATCTTCCTCCGGGCCGAAGGACTATTGGGAATAAGTGGATTCTCAAAATCAAGAGGAAGGCAGATGGATCGATTAATAGATACAAAGCTCGTCTGGTTGCAAAAGGATATACCCAAATGGAGGGTATTGATTTTGAAGAGACATTTTCTCCTGTTGTGAAGTTTGTGTCAATACGTGTCATTTTAGCTATAGTAGCACATTATGACTTGGAATTACATCAGATGGATATAAAAAACGGTTTTCCTTAATGGTAATCTTGACGAGAAAATCTATATGGCACAGCCAGAAGGTTATATTGTTGAATGCCAAGAGGATAAAGTAGACTTAAAAAGTCAATATATGGGCTAAAGCAAGCGTCAAGACAATGGAACATAAGATTCAATGAAGTCATTTTATCTTATGATTTCAAAATGATCAATGAGGATCATTGCATTTACCTCAAGGAGGATAAAAGAAAGATTGTCATATTATTATTATATGTTGATGATATGCTAATAACTGAAAATGACATACAATTTGTGATAGAAATCAAATCGTGTCTTTCATCACAATTTTACATAATAGATATGAGAGAAGTTGAGTACATCTTAGGGGTAAAGATCATTAGAGATCGATCAAAAAGGCTTTTGGGTTTGTCTCAAGAGGCTTATATTACTAAGACGTTACAACACTTCAATATGTCAAACTGCAACATTGAACAAACTTCTGTAGCGAGAGGCACTATTCTGAGCAAAAGTATGTATCCCAAGCCTCCTAATGAAATAGCCGACATGAAGAAAAAATCATATGTTAGTATCATTGGTAGTTTAATGTACACTATGTTGTGTACACGTCCTGATATCAACTTTGCTGTTGGCTTGGTTAGCCGTTTCTAGTCAAACCTAGGATCGAGACACTGGAAGACAGTGAAGAGAATATTTAGATATCTCAAAGGGACGATAGATTATTGTCTCTGCTTTCAAGGATTAAAGTTGAGCTTGAAGGGCTACATAGATGCAGGTTGGGTAGGAGACCTTGATGACAGAAAATCCACATCGGGTTATACTTTCTTGCTGAATGGCGGCGTCATCTCATGGAACAACAAGAAACATACTTGTGTAACACGGTCGACAATGGAAGCCGAATATATGGCTTGTGCAGCGGCTGTACAAGAAGCTGTCTGGTTAAGAAGGTTCCTGAAGTATTTGAAGATTGCTGAGGATAGTGGGAAGTCCCGTTACATTGTATTGTGGCAATCAAGCTGTGATAGTTTTTTTCCAAGGATCCCAAATATCACAGTAAAGGCAAACATATAGAAATTAAGTATAATTATGTAAGGGATATTGTGGACAAAAGAAACGTAGTCCTTGAGTATATTCTTACCCGTGTTATACTTGCAGATCCTTTTACTAAGTTATTGACTTAAAAATCATTTCTTAGATTTGTGAAGTCTTTGGGACTTCGTAAAATGTAACACATTGTAAAACAATCAAATATATAAAGGTGTCATGATTTATTCAGTGTGTGTATGTGTGTGTGTGTATATATATATATTGATGTTATATTTTGGATAAAAGTGTCGATAAACATGTTGCAGGTTGAGATTGGTCCATTCACATGGGCAATCATCTCTATTTGTTGAGTATAAATAGAGGTATGACCATTACTTATGGGATAACTTATATAGCTATAAATAGAGATATACTCATAAGTTGGGGTCGCTTTGATTTTTGTATCAAGATGTGATCAATTATGTAATGATTGGAGTAAATGAACCAACCATTTACTGAATCTGCTGAAAGCCAAATTGAAATTCATAAGTTGAATTCAGGATTAGACATTAGGTATGTCTAGATCAAAATATATACGATGTTAATTTTGAGAAAAACATGCACTCTTTTTGTTAAAGAGAAAACATCGTAGCATGTAATTCATACCACATGTGCTATAGCGACAATAAGGGTAGTAGGAGAATGGATCCCTGCTTCGCTACTATGTGAGACCCTTGAGATTATAAGTTAATCTCAGATTTATCTTATGTGGCTATTTAGCTGTCCACTTGAAATTTTAATCAGTGTTTGCTACCTTAGCATGTATCTTATTGGCCATGGATGATTCGGTCTATGGAGCATAACTAGGAAAGCAACTGATTAGAATGAATAGATTCAAGCTAAATAGGAAGATTAAGAGAGATTTACATATTGACACTTATTCACTGGTCGACCAATTATATTTTTGTTGAGTACTTAAAATGTAATTATGAATAATTATATTGAATGGAAATACTGAACAAGCTCTTGACTTAATTGTCATCGTGAGGGATTAGAAATGTTCATATTGATGTAAATAATTTAGTCTGAGGTAAAAACAAGTTATTGATGTCTCTGATTCATGTGATAGAGCAGCTAAGTTAAGTGTAACAGCTTTCTAAGCATTGATTGCTCAATATACTTGCCGTCGCACGAACCATTTTTCTAAGTATGAATTAGATGTTCTTTTAGTCTATGTAACTATATATGATCTTTGTGATCTGATTCTTATTTGGTCTGTGTGACTTGACTTGCACGAGTGGGAATGTTAGAAATGGGAACGTGTGCCAAGGGAGTGGGCCACGTTCCCCCTCCCTCCCCACTCTTTTGACCCCTTGCTCTCCTATATAAGCAATCGAAAGAGGACAAGAAGTGGAAGTGAAAAATACTTGATTCGTTCAAGTGCAAGTGAGAAGTTTGGCTCGAGAAGAACATCCAAACGCAATGGGATTTGGTTTGTGAAAAGCTGTAGGACTTTTCGATTCCGTGGTCGTTCTACCGATAACAAGTACCGGGAATAGCAAAGGGCTCGCGAATATCACTGTAAACGTTTACAAATTTACAAAATTTTATTTCATAATTTCATACTTTAGAACAACATTAAATGCTTTTATTTTATATTTATGAGAAAACCATTTCAATTTTGTTTTAGTTTTTTCGCTTGATATTCTTTTTTATACTTAATTTTTTTTTTAGTTTTCTTAAGGATGGTATGCCCTGATTTATTATTATTATTATTATATTATTATTATCATTATTATTATTATTATTAAAAATTTTAAATTTTTTATCCCATGCCACGTGGCCGTAGATTACTTGACCCCATTTCCTTGTTCCCTTGCATCTTTCTTCCGCAGCATCGACTCATCGCAACGCGACCTCGCCTGAGAAGAAAGCTCCTGTGTTCGCCACGTATATCATCAACGCGACCTCGTCCATTAGAGAAGACAGGTATCTCCTTTCTTCCTCCTTTTTTCTACGATCATTGTTCTGATATCGAGAGAAGTTTTCCGTTTTCAATCGGTCGAGATCTTTGCCGACTCACAGAGATATCTTCAGATTCCTGTTGAATAACTCTAATTTCTACAGATGTGTATCTAATCAAGTTATCTCTTAGGTTTTTTGTTTGTTTGTTTGAAATTTTATAGAACTGATGTTTTATCTGAGATCTCGGAGGATAGCGGATCGGATTGCCGATCCCGATCCAATTTTCTTTTATCATTCATGAGCATTATCGACCATTTATTGCGATAAGTTCACAAGCGGGGACAAAAAAAAAACTTTTTGATTGATATTTTGGATTTTCATTTGATTTCTGCTGGGAAGTTGCCTTGACTTTTAGTAGTGCAATATTCGATAATTTTCTGTAGAAGATTATAAATTTGCTAGTAAATATTTTAATTTTATTTTCTGATTTCCTATCATTTAGTTGATTCATCACCATTGAATGATCATATATCAAGATTACGTATTTGTTTTTGATTTGGTGATGTGATGAGGATGATATTTTGCAGTCCAAACTGGTCGAATTGAACTAAATAAATATTTATTTTCTTCAAAAAGAAAATCTGGATATTGGTTATTTGTTAGGTAGTTTTTGCTAATATTTCCACCCATCAAGTACCAGAAAATAAGTTCTCAGATTTTAAAAACGTTCCCATGAGTTTGGTTATCAGATCAGGTTACTTGACTTGCTTACAGTGTGAAATCTGCTGCATTGGAACTATTTTTCTAGCCCTGACAAAGCTTGAACCCGGGAAGGAAATGGTACTTTCTCCACTCATCCTAGTTTCAGATTCTGAAAGTTTCATTATGTTTGTGCATTTTTTTGTTCTCTCTTTCATTTTTTTCATTCTTTGATCTTCTTGGTTGTAAGTTTGACAATTTCATGTCAAGTTAATTGGATTGGTGATCCCCTATCCTTATTCACATTGGATTTGAAGATTTACTTCTGCTTTGGATATGTCTACTCTCAAGCTGGAACAAAATGGAAAGCAATACTATTTATGAATCACTTTTGTAATTCTCTGAGAATTAAATCAGGCACAACTTTCGGTTTGAAGCAAAGTCTGGGATGTAACCTTGGTTTGCATGTTTGTTGGGTTATTGAATTTAGAAAGCAAAGTTGTTCTGTGCATGAACGGCGCTAGGTTTTGCTCATAAAAGTGTTCAACACCCTATGAGTGTAATTTTGATGTTAGCACCACGTTTTTAATCAAAATGCCAGTTATAAACTATGTATAGACTTGGTAGAAGGAACCAGGAATTTTGCATTCACAGCCTCTATTTACTTTCAGGTGTGTAGCATAAAGATTCCAGAAAGATAAAATATAGATGTTACTTTCAATTGTACTGAATCTCTGGTAGTTCATGAAATTGAGATTTGCATAAGGACTTTTGGGTAGTTGCAACTAAGTTATTAGGATGGGATGTTATTCATGTATATCTAAACAAGTACTCGTGTTTGCTGTAGATGTTGATGTTTGAATATGATCTTCTCTGAGTTACAATAAGATTTTTCTTCATTTTTTTTTCCTTTGTGTTCATGTGCAATGTAAGCGGCGGAACTGCAATTAATTTTTCTAAAGTTTTTCTAAGCTCAAAGCAATTTATAAAGCTGGTGCCACTTTCAAATATGTTGGCATTGTCAAAACATAGCTGCAGGAAACTGATTAATCAAATTTATGCCACACCAATATATCTGTGTCCATTGTATATTTTCTAAAGGAGTCACCATGATTTAGCTTTAATCAATCCATTTGGTGTCAGAATGCACAACCTCAATTCAAGGCATTCCTAAATACTTAGGCTGGAGGGATGGAGTCACTAATACCAAAAAGTAGTCTTATGCATTTTATTTTTGATTCTCAAGCGAATAAGATTTAGGTTTATTGGAACTGTTGTTCTATATGACTAAAAATAACGAGAGGACATAAAGCCTAGAGGTAGCATTTTGTAAACGGACTCATGTCAGTAGATGATTTGTTGAGCTTGTGATGTGGATCTATGTGCCTTCACATTAGCTTCTTATTGTCAATGGAAACTTGTGAAATTTTAGTTTCATATATTCATAAATGTGCATCATATTGTTGAATTTGCTCATGTTCATATTTTGATCTCAAGTACTACAAATGACATTAGGTGATTCATAAAAGCTTAATTTTATATTCTTGAAGTATTAGAGAGCAGAATCTGTTATCTTATGCGCTGCAATTATCAACAATGGATTCAGAGTGAATGATATCAAAACTTATCTTGATGAGTTTGAGGTGTGACAGTTGTGAACGTTTTTTGCATCTTGGAGGCTCACATATCCAAATCAGGATCTCAATATTAGATTAATGTAAAATTTGTAGGATACCTTTTTTTTGTATCTTCACATGTTGGTATGATCAGTGATCTTGATTGGCTAGCTAAACTAAGGCAAGCTTTGAACATAGCATGGAGAGCAATGCACTCGTGTAGAAACTATTGATGGGAATTCTAACTTTCTCTGAAGAATCAGAACATGGTCTGAGATGCTCATCCTACAATTGGATTAGAGAAACTATAAATTTAACCTCATAAAAAATGAGAAGGGAGAACAAGTAATCATAATTGAAGGAACAACACAAGCTTATGATATTTGACCAATAAATTTATGATAAAGAAATTTTGCACTGAATTTTGTCTATCTGATCTTTTGATTATTATTTTACTTTCTTTTCCAAAACCAAACTTCTTCTTTGTATTCAAATGTCCCGTGCAAAGTTGTATTTATTCTTCAATTTTTATGATTTTAATCATAAAATGGTGTTTTGTGGCAGGTGTATCATTCCAGTTTTGTTGATCTAGAAGCTGTATCAAAAGCCTGTGGATGCCCACTTCTTCCATTGAAAAGTCATATTAAGGGTCCTGCACCTGTCTCTGATCCAGGTTCTCTTATGCCCTCAGTTTTTTAAAAAAAAAAATTGTTAAACCTAAATTATCTTTCTTCTAGATCAAACAACTCAGGCCAACTTTGGTTTTTGTCATCTTATTCATCCAGACAAAATTGACATTGTCGATGAGGCGATAACTTTTTTCCGAGCCAATGTTTTCTTTAAGAACTTTGACATTAAGAGCCCATCCGATAAGCTCCTCATATACTTGACGTTTTACATTAACGTGGCTCTCAAACGGCTGGAGGGTTGCAGAACACTGGCAGTAGGGACGAAAGCCATCATTAATTTGGGTCTGGAGAAGGTCCCTGTACCCGGAGAGCCAGGGTTTCCATTTCCTGGTCTGTTTACCCTCCCCCAGTCTCAGGATGAAGCAGGTATTCCAGCACAATAATTTACTTTTAATTTCAGCTCTCCAGATGGAACATAATATAACCATCATATATAACTTGGTAACAATACCATAATAAAAAAATATATCTACAGATCTATTCAGAAACTATCTGAAGCAGATAAGGGAAGAAACAAGTGGAAGATTGCTATGCTGTGCTTATAGACCCAATGGCACTCCTAACAAGTGGTGGCTGGCTTTTGCAAAGAGGAAGTTCATGAATATTGTTGTTCTCTAGTTTTATTCTCTTGTTCTATATGTAATTTGTGTAATTCAAGTGCAGAATGCAACTTTCTTGCTTCTAGATTGTTTGTGGACTGGTTGCAAGCAAATAACTACTGCTTGATCATTCCCTGAAGACTGATGGTTAATGCATTTTTAACCTTGTATTATAATTACTCCAATTTAAACACAATTATGGACTATGTTTGCCAAATAGCCAAGATAGCAAATGGCAAAAGCTTAGAGAAATAATGATGTGCTTTGGCATTATGGTAAAATTTAATTAAGCAGTAAATTATCTCAAAAGTTTAAACTAGGATCAATCACAAGTAATCATTATTTTGTGATCTTGTTGTGACTAACAACCCTCTTTGCAAAATTGCACACATGTTATATACTTTGCAGTTATGACTGGCCCCCAACATAAAAATTAGTTGCTCAATCATTATCAAACTACAATTACAGATTAATCAACCCAATGAATTTATGAGATATGATGTCAAGAATTTGCAAAGTAAAGTAGCAATCACCCAATGGAAACTTGGTTTGAACTTGAGTTGTGTGAATATGTTAAGTAAAATAAGATTTTTATTGACCTCTTATAATCCTTTGACATCACTTGAATCATCATATAAGGTGTTGGAAAATATATGGAACCTTCTTAGTGTTCAGTGACAAAGACAAGATTAGTAAAATAGAAATTTTGCAATCAAACTTTGGATATATGAGATCTCTTGATTTGGACTTAACCAGTGTTATGATTGTGCCTTATGATTGTGCCAAACTTTTATATTTGTTCAATCACTCCTACAATAGTCTCTTAGACTTAGACTCGATTTCCATCTTATAATAAAGTCGTCATATAGGATGCAATCAGCTACGTTCATATGATGGCAATTAAGGGTATGATTTAATGATTGTATTTAAGGATTTTAGCTCTTTTCTTAGCTTTGGAATGTCAAGATCCTAGTGATTAGCTTCCTTCAAGAGGATCTACCACTTTATTTATGTGTGTTGCCATGTTTGCATCAATTTGAAAGTAGTCTTTTTGGATTACTAAAGCATGCCAAAATTAGAATTTTATAATCATAAATAAAATGGAGTGAAAGAGTTAGTTGAGATGACTACTAAATTTCACCTACTAACTCCTCATATTAATCTAACTTTTGATTTAAAAACTTAAATATGACCAAAAGACTAGCTCCATATTCTCATTGAGTCTTGTTGTTGTAATTTTCAAATTAGTAAGTAGATGTCCTATGTTTATCATAAAAGGTAATTGCAAATAGATATTGTTATGAACATTAGGGTATCTTTGTAACCAAGAACTAAATCTAGCAATCACACATCTTTTACAAAATGATGCTGCTACAAAATAATTTTTGTAAAGTATATTCATTATCGTAATCTTTTATAGATTGCAAATTCGTTGTGTTATCAATGCACTAAATTTCTTGAATTTGCTCTATGCCATTCAACCAATGGCATGTAGCAAAATTTGGCCATGCCATCTATCCCTCCGTAATCTTGAACCAGGACCTTCCTCTGTATCAAAGAATTCCCCTTGTAATTCAAGGTAGAGTAGTTCTGAACACCAGCTTTTTCCAAGGAGACTTGGATGAATGATCACATAGCCGCCGCCACCAAGAACATAACTGAGCTCTATAACCAACTGTTTATCATTAATAAAGTGTTGCCCGATGATTTTCTATAGTTGTTGTAGTAAACAAAGTTCAAGTAGGTGTGGTATCACATTGTGAGGAATCATATGCAAGTGTTTGTTTGTTAATGAAGCAATTGGAATATTTCAATTTAAAATACCTCTTAAACTAAGCTACAATTTGATAATTCATTTTTTTTTCATGGCAAATTACCTACTGCCTCTTAAACTATATCAGCTACATTCAAGCAATTTAACTTCTCATAATTTGTTCCATATATAAAAACACCTTTTATGAAAAATAATATACAGAAATCAGAAGAAGAAAAAACATGCGAGCCACAAAAAGTACTTTGCTAGGTTGATGCCACAACACTATCATTAAGCTAGTGGCAAAGTCAAAGAAATAAACACTTCATTTTCATTTCATGACTATTACATCTACTAATTCTTATATATTTTAATCTATTTTAATTTCCATATATGCATTAAAAACTATGCAGTTGTTTTTTTTGGGGTTATTTTAATAATTCTAACTTTTATATTTTTCTGCATTCTTGGCAATCTTATTTTCTGACTTTGATGTCAATTACTTGTTTCCTTCAACAACTCTAATAAGGATGAACACCTTTTCATTAATTTGGTGATCGATTACATCATTACGTTCATTATATGGCTTATGTAGCCATCAAATTAGGAAGTTAGTGACAAAGGGACCACTTTACACTTATCAAAAGTTCTCTTTTCTTCCTCTTTTTCTTTCTTCTATACTTACTTCTTTAAGTATTGATTTTCTCTACTCTTATGTCTTTTTTTTAGATTGCTTATTATTGAATATATATATGAATGGAAAAGAAGTAGGGAGGAAAGATGCTCTATTGTGAATAAGACTTTAGTGTCATATTGAGAGTCTCAAGTATATTGATTATTGGTTGATTTATTTTGATTCACAAGCATTGTAGTTGTGAACAAATACATGAGGAGAAACTCTCTCTCAAGTGTGGGTATGCAGGGGGTGCAAATCCAGAGCCCAAATTGCATTGAACCAAGTTCACTTGTGTGCAAGCACGATCTGTGCACGTCGAATACTAGATCGGTCGGGACAAAATTTGTCTAAGCGAATGAACACGATTTTAAATGGTCACTATTGATAGTCAAACGACTGGACGCAATGAATGTCCATTACTCAGTCATTCAATGCAGAGGAGACATAGAACTCCTATAAGAGAGAGCAAAGAGAGAATCCTCCCCTTCATTTCTCATCTTTCTTCTTCTATCGATTCTTTTCGATCGACGGTCTTCTAATGATAGCATTTGGGTACTCAGTCAGTTCGTCATGAACAATCAATGTTTGGTTGTCGATGTGGTCTTCCTGTTGTATCATGGAAAATAGAGGCCCATCATAATCTCGAAGCACTGCAGGAGGGGACGAATATGTTTTAAGGAAACTGCGTCAAATGCAGCCTCGTCATCTTCCTTTCTTGCCAAGGCATCTCGAGACTCGGCTGTCTCGGCACTCAGCTATCTTGGCATCTAGGCCAAGACATCTTGGTCTTGGCATCTCAGCCTTGACATCTCGGCCTCGACATCTTGACCAGGCAGCTCAGCCATCCTAAGCAACTCTTTCTTCTCTGCTTAGTAGCCTGAGTTTATTAGCCCATGTCATCTTAACAGGTCTAAAATTGATTTTTGAAGTAGATTTCAATTTAGCAACTATCCCTATAATCTCCGTATTTTGCAGAATTTTTCTCCAAATGGGGCGCGAACCCTGAGACGCTGGGCTTCTAGACCGTCCACTGTGAGCGCTTCCCGATTTACCCTGGTGATAGGTGGGAAACTTCCGTGGGGCTGGGCCGGTCACCCCAGGTTCGTCTGCTACCTGGTCCAACATTTTTTTCTGGTAAGCAAACTTCATTGTGGAAGATTGTCCAACAATCTTAAAACATTTTTCGTTCTATTGAGATAACCACAAAAAGTATTGAGGTGCAATAGACTCATCACATAAAGGCCCCCTCTGTCCCGATTGGAAATGTTCCAATGAATCATGGAGAAAAACCAGAGAAGTTCACTTGGTTAAACTTCAAGCGATGGCTGTAGAAGATTCTCTTCTACCTGACCACAAAACCTAGCTTGGTTCTTGACGAGAACGCTCCCAAGCATGCTGAAAATGATATTGATGTCCAGACCATCAGTATAGTGAAGACATGGACTCGTTTTGAGTTCCTATACCGAAACTACATTCTCAACTATCTTGCAAACTCATTGTATGTTGTGTAGAACATGAAGAGGATGACTAATGAGCTATGAGAGTCCTTGGATAAGAAGTACAAGACGGATAATGCAGGGGCCAAGAAATTCATCATGGACCGATTCTTAGACTACAAGATGGTTAACTCCAACACGGTGATTAGCCAAGTTCAGAAGCTTCAAGTGATTTTCCACGAGATTCACTCAGAAGACATGGTGTTGAGTAAAACCTTCCAGGTAGCAACAATCATTGAGAAGTTGCCTCCTAGTTGGAAGAACTTCAATAACTACCTAAAGCACCAGCAAAATGAGAAAAACGTAGAAGAACTCGTTGTTAGACTTTGCATTGAGAAAGACAATAAGAGTTTAGAGAGAAAACTATTTTCTCAGGCTTCTATAAAGTCAACATGGTCAAGCATAATCAAAACTCAAAATAGAAGAATCCCAAGTCTTCCAAGTTGGGACCCAGAGGAGCGTAAGTAGAAAAAGTTCTCTGGGAAGTGCTTCAAATGTGATCGAGTTGGTCACAAATCTTCGGAGTGCAAAAAGCAGAAGAAGAAGAAGAAGAAGAAGAAGAAGAAGAAGCAAGAGGTCAACCTGAATAAGGGATTAGAAATAGAAGACCTCTGCATCATGATCTCCGAACTAAACCTGGTGGGTTCAAATACACTATAATGGTAAATCGATACCGGTGTCACCAGACATATATGCTGCAACAAGGAGCTGCTTCACAACTTTAAAGAAATCAAAGATGGAGACAAGCTATTCATGAGGAACTCAGTAACCTCGGACATCACGGGACAAGGAAAAGTAGTGCTAAGATGACCTCGTACAAGGAGTTGACTCTCAACAATGTGTTGTATGTTTCAGAGATTCGAAAGAATCTAGTATTCGAATCACTATTAAGAAGCATACTTCGGCATTATTTTTGAGTCGGAAAGAGTTGTTCTGTGTAAAAATGGAGTGTTTTAGGAAAAGGTTATGTAACAATGGGTCATTCAAGCTCAGTGTAATGACTATTAGACCTAAAGTTAATAAAGTTGAAAACTCTTCCGTTTATATGCTTGAGTCTTTGTGTTTGTGGCATGGTAGATTAGGATATGTTAACTATGATGTGTTGTGTAGATTGATTAACATGCAAAACATACATACATTCCACCTTGACCCGAAACATAAATATGAGATTTGTGTTGAAGCAAAAATGATAAGATTGTTGGCGTCGAAAGCGCTAATCAAACATGTGTTTTGATATTGACAAAGGGTTTAAAATTAAGGATTGTTTATGATCTAATGCTTTGATCTAAGTGTGCAGGAAAGTCCTAGTGGAGCTAGACAATAAGTCCTGATTTAGAGGATTGAGCAACGAAAACCTGGTCGGGAGATTGGACACTAAGACTTGGTCATGGATTGGGCAATAAGTCTTGATCTAGAGGATTGGACAACAAAGACCTGATCAGGAGATTGGGTACTAAGACCTGGTCATGGGTTGAGCCTAAGTTTTGATCTGGAGGATTAGGCAACAAAGACCTGGTCGGGAGATTGGGCACTAAGTCCTGGCCATGGGTTGGACACTAATTCTTGATCTAGAGGACCGGGCAATGAAGTCCTGGTCGGAGATTGGGCACTAAGTCCTGGCCATGGGTTGGATACTAATTCCTGATATGGAGGACTAGGCAATGAAGTCCTGATTTAGAGGATCGGGCAGAAGTCGAGATGGGTCGAGGATCAGACGTCGAGAGTTCTAGAATCAAGATCGGATCTTGAGCGAATGTCCAACCGGGGCTGGCAAAAAGATAAACTCTCCTGAGAGTAGTAGTTGAGGATGTGTTCCCGTGATGGAACAGTAGGCATTGATCCGACCTAGAATTTCGATCGAAACCTAAAAGTTAGGACTAGACAACTCGAGTTGTCAAAATGTTTTCATTTAATATTATATATTTTGTGCTTTTCTAACTCTGTGGTGTAAGTGAATACAAGTTAAAGGCAGGTTGGAAAAAGAGCTTTAGGCATCCAGAGCTGGTCCAATCCTGGAGCTTCGGGCGCCCGAGGATGGTCCAGTCACCAAGACCAGTTTCGACTCAGTCAAGCGTGGCTGAGCTAGTGCAAGTTGATTGATGGGCACACGTCACAGTCTAGACACTCGGGAGGCATCCAGGCGCCCGGGAGTGGATAAACTTGACGGATCAAGTTTTGATGAGGCGTCGCCATGTCAGCCCCACGAGGGTGTCTGGACTGAGACTAGGCACCTGGAAAGACCTTTATAAGGGGTTTCAACCAGAGCATTCTAGATTCAATTCTCTATGACTTTTGCTCTTGTGTGCTGCTCCAGAAATTGCTCCACTATATCGTAATGCTGCTTTAATGACAACACTCAACCTTCTACTATATAGTCGTCGGTATCTTTATTATTTTTGAATTGTACTTAACTTCTACATCTTTATATTCATATGGATTGATAGTGGATTGCCCAAAGTAAGCGGTCAGGGATCGCTACCCTTGGAGTAGGAGTCGTCACAGACTCCGAACCAAGTAAAAAGAAAAGAGTTAACATTGCTTTCTTTTCTATTCTTATTTCCACTGCAATTACTCTTGTTCGTTCGAATTTCGAAAAAAATCTTAAGCGCTATTCAACTCTCCCCCTCTTCAATCGCTCAACTCGATCCTAAAATTGGTATTAAAGCGGGGTCACTCTGAATTAGTGAAACCACTATAAGAGGCTTACTTTTTTGACTTTTTTCCAGCAAAAAATATTTTTTGAGGTTAGTTTTTTTGAGTTTGTTATTTTTATCTTTTTGCCATTAGTTAGGATTAGTGTCATAACCTTTTTGGACAAATTTCTCATTACTTTTTTTTTGAAATTTCTTCAAATTGGTGCAACACCACTCGAGTAACTTTTTCTCTCTCCTCCCACACTACTAACCAAGACCAAGTCTTGATACCTTTTGTTGTTCTTATTATTTTATAAGATTCTTTTCCCTCATTTCTATGACCCACCAAGAAGGTTTTAGTATTGCCGCCCACCTCTTTTCTTCAGCAAGGATTTCAGATACTGAAAGGGTCGGATGGAAGTTCACCTAAGGATCCAAGTTTAAATGTGAGTGATCATCCAGACGGCCTTCTCACTACCTCTTGACACAAATGGAGAACCAATTGAACACTGGACACATAAATGGAATGAGAAATCCAATGATTAGGGATGGTGAACACTGGGGATCGGCCATCACCATACACTAATGGAAAGGAATAGGAATCAGGTAGATGGATTAAAGGCTCATCCAGGTGCCTTGATTGGTCACCAATCCGATCAGGGAAATTCTGATCGGTCCCGTGACCGATCAGAAGAGGTTGGTGCAGAAAAATTTTGAATTTCAGCTACTGATCAGACCCTGATCGGTCCTCAGACCGATCAGGGTGGTGCCTGATCGGTCACTCAGACCGGTCAGGGTGCACTCAGACCGATCAGCAGCTGCCCAGAATGATCAAATACCAATCCGATCAGAAAAGCTTGCACATCGCAACCCTCCATCTGGATCTAGGCACTTAAGTTGATAGAAATTTCTGCAAGCAATCTTGGCCACTCATCAAGGGGAATCAAGGGTGGAGAGAAGAGCTAGGGAAAGAAAAGGAAGCTACGGTTCAAGGGTGGGGGGACGCAAGCTATCACGCAGCCAAGGGAGGAAGGAAGAGCTCTCGGTATGAGGCAGCCATGAAGGGTTTTCTCTGGGACTAGCAGCTTGGAGAAGCTCGATTCCTCAACTCCACAGTCCATTCCATCTTCCAATCCGGCTGGGAAGTGATCAGCTTCATCGGAGCAGAGTTTTCCTCCACCGGACAGCATTTTTCAGCCTCATTTTGCTTGTTTCTTTCCTTTTATTCGCTGTAGAACACAACCCGCATTTTCCCTTCAATTGATTTTGAGTTTCTGCTTAATTCCCAGTTTAGAACCGAAATTTCCAGCTTAGTTTCCTAGTTTATAGCCTACCTTTTGTAGAATTTGTCTAGGTTTTCAAGCTTTTATTACTTAAATGTAAGGTGTTTGTTTAATTGCTCCTATCAAACATATGCTTGAGTATGAAATTGTTTGTCTTCTAGTTAGGAGTTTTAGATGGATCCTTGCTGAAAATTCCTAGTTGTGAGTGTTCTTTTACTGTCCTCTACATTTAGTTAGCTTAATACTTCAAATTCGAGTAGTTAAGGCTATTAGGTAGAAATTAATAGCTAAGTTTAATTATTTTGTTATCCTCAAAACCCAAGAAAACATGTTTGGTTTAGTTAGCTTTCATTTTTGCAGTTTACGGTTCTATAGATCAAGGTACATGCATCATTGGTCTTGAGAACGATTCGGTTCAATATTACATAATATGGAAGAGAAAAATTGAACCGTAGTGGCTTCGGTTATCAACCCTCCAGTGTGGCTTGATGAAGGAAGAGTTGAATCGGGTCGGACTATTCAGCAGTGCCAAAGAATTATGGAACAAGTTAATCGAACTACATAAAGGCGCCTTCGATAATAAAGTAAGTGTGATATAATACTGAATAAATTATACAACATAAAAATGCAGGAGGAAGAATCAGCAAGTCAACTCCATGCCAACATCTAAGACCTCCTTAACGCCTACACGCTATCAGACACAAGGTGGAAAATTATGACATTATCAGGTACACTTTAAATGCTTTTCCTAGGAACACTTTATGAATAGCTTTGATATCTAAGGACCTTTCTATAATTAAACTAGATGAATTATTTTCATAATTTGAATTATATGAGTAGATTAATGCGCGCTCAGTTGAGAAGAGTATATCCTTAGTTGCAAGTAAAATCAAGACAAAGACATCAAAGAAGAAGTTGTAATCTAAACTTGAATCTGAAGACGAATCAGATTTCAAAGACGACTAGGAAATCACCGTTGAACTGGTCAACCTAGTTCGGAAATTGTACAAGAAGAAGAAAAACTTCTCCAAAATCAAGAAGGGAGTACAAGCATAGGAAACTCAACCTGGATCGAGCCAAACCCCGAAGAACAAGTCTGAGGTGACTTGCTAGATGTATAACCAAAAAAGATACTTCAAGTCAGAGTGTCCCAATCCGAATTAATAAAATTTCATCACTAAAATTAACGATTAAATTTAAATTTATAGCTAAAATTAGTAACTAAAATTAATTTCAATTATTCAATTTAGCAACCAAATTTTAATTCGGTCGCTATTTTTGTTGTTAATTTTAGCTAGTAACCTATACAAAATCACAATATTTATCAAAAATCTATATAAAATTATAATATCATATCGATCAAAATAATATAAGTAACTTGTTCCGGAAGAAATCAACGTCGATGGTCAATCACCAAGGTTCAGTCCACGAGGATACTGACGAGAGAGGGAAAACTTCCACCCTGCGAGAGTAACACGAGCATTAGGGGAACACGTCGGAGGTTGTCCGGCGGAGCCCACTCCGACGCTCAAGTCAGTGCCTAATTTTAGGATATGGAAGGAAACAAGCAGAAATGTATGAGTTAGAATGTGCGTAACCCCTTACCGAAGGGGTTGGAGTACCTTTTATACCTGAGGCGGCGGTCACACGTGTCCCACGTTCTTCTCCACATCCCCTCAATCGTCGGTTATTGGATAATCTTTGTAACGGTCTTCGCAGCCATCAAATCTAGACCGTTGTGATGATTAAGGCTTTGATGACCGCGTATCACGGGTCGTGATTATCTCGTACTAATTGGTGATGATTATCCACCGATCCGAAGAAAGGGACCGTTACTTGAGGTCGAGTGACCCTTGGGCTCCGCTACCCCGAGGTGATCTCGGGGTCCTTTGGCCCGGGGAGGGGGGGGTCCGGGCGTTTGCCTTCCCGAGGTGATCTCGGGTACCTGCTCTCCCGAGGTGATCTCTGGCGGGTGTCCTTCTGGAGCGATCTTCAAGACTATGTTTACCCGAGT
This sequence comes from Boesenbergia rotunda, assembly GCA_024364735.1. Taxonomy (NCBI): domain Eukaryota; kingdom Viridiplantae; phylum Streptophyta; class Magnoliopsida; order Zingiberales; family Zingiberaceae; genus Boesenbergia; species Boesenbergia rotunda. The sequence goes on from JAGFNQ010006503.1 coordinate 260,847, forward strand.
TAGTCTCGGGAATTCACCTTCCCGAGGGGTCTCGGGCGTCAGGGAAAGAGAATCATCCCGACTCGGTAAATTTTGCCATATAACTTTTTCAGTCCACGTGCCAACCATGGATGTTCAACCCATCATAACTAATTCAAATCTCCACAATTACAATATCAACACTAATTAATTTAATACTTAATTACAACATTCAATAATAAATTTTAAATATAAATATTTATCCAAAAATATAAATTTTTTATCCAACATATACAACCGATAAATAGTTTGAGATCATCCTGCAGATTCAAAAAACTGAGGAAAAAAATTAGGGGTGACAATGGGATTGGATAAGATTTTATAACCTTTGTATCTATATTTACTGGGTATTAAATATTCATTTTTATATCCATATTTATTAAAAAATATATCTTTTATATTAATAAATTTTTTTTATTCTTATTCATCTATTATCATTTAAAAAAATATATTAAAATTAATATCATATTATATATATATATATATATATATATATATATATATATATAAATTAAAAAATAGATTAAAGAGGTATATAATCTATTTTAACATAAAAATAGTTAATAATTTTAGGAAAAAAAATCTTTAATATATATATATATTATTTAATCGAATATTAGGGTCGGATATTGGTATTGATAGTCTCTTCTTATCTATTCTCTTCTATTCGAATCTATTTCGGAAGAAATTATCATCCTTAATACGGATAGGATAATAAATAAGATAATATAAAATGAGACATGAAAAATTAACTATTTATTTTACTAAAAAATACTACACTTAAATTATTAGTATATAAAAAAATTATCAACTAGATAAAATTATTTAAATTTCATTTTAAGTTAATCAAAAATCACTTTAAAAGTTATAATTAATATTAAATTTAAATCTTAAATTCTAAAATCATTTAAAAATAATTATAATAACCAAACCACTTAGTAATTTTTACGTATTATTACAATTATAGATAACCATTACAGTACTATTGGTCAAGGAGTATTTTTTTTAAAAAAAATTCATAGGATTTTTTCTTTATTGAAAAAAGGACTTCCTTTTTATTTTCCCCCAAAAATAAAACCACCCTAATTCGTGACCGATTGATTCAATTTGATGCTCCGTCAGCAAGACTCGACTGGTTTGTTGTTGGAACAAGCTGATTGAATGGGTCCATCGGGTCGGGAACGCAATGGGTCCAATGTGAGAGGCAAAAGGACCGAGGGCTGGACCCCTACCACCAGCTCACACCCAACAGCCATTCATTGGTCATGCTAAATGGCACCCCTTTTTTTATCAGCACAACACGTGCCATGAGTTGGTAAAGGTTAATCAATAGCTACATTTCAATTTAGCCGCTGGGTTTATAGAAAATTCACTTTAACTCCTAGGACATTTCAATTCGGATGGAATAAAATGGCTATTTTAAAACATTACGGGCCAAAATGAAAAAATTTGATTATTTAGCAAGGGTGTAAAAATGAATTTAATCCGACGATCTAATCCAAATTAATATGGAATTTTTAAATTGAAGTTTGGTCGGGATCGGATCATCCGAATTTAAGATTTAATAGATTTTTCGATTCAATTAAATTTTATTTTAAAAATTAAAATATTTTTATTATATATTAATATTAATGTTAGTATGATAATAATGAGTATTGAATAAAAATAAAAAATTATAGAAAAAATAATTTAAAAAAATTATTTTGAATCAGATTTTCGAGTTGGGCTCGAATTCAAATTTAAAAATTTCAGATTAAATTTAAGTTCGGATCGAATTTAAATTGAGATTTAAAAAAAACATTTCGACTTAAATCTAAGCCCTGAGAGGGTTAAATACGGGGCAAACTGAAATTGTCTGACAATTTTTATTTGGGTCCTAAAAGTTTCTCAATTTATACTAGTAATGTCGCGAGGGAGATGCCATGTCCTGGCAGGGAGAGGAGCAATTGCAGTGAACACTGTGCCAGGATCAATGCGATTGCAGCTCACTTTTTGCGACGTAACTCTCTCTCTCTCTCTCTCTCTCTCTCTCTCCTGATTGATTGTTCCTTTTTCTTTGCAATTCCATCAACCATGGCAGCGAATTAATCTCCAGAGTCAGGGGAAGAAGAAGCGGCAGAAGTGGCAGAAGGCAAGGAGGGACATTTTGGGAAAGAGTGGCACTCAAGGTTCCAACCACCCCTTGGCCATACCAATCTCCAACGCCACCGCCGCGGCCGCCGCCAACATCCACCACTGCTGTCCAGGCTAGTGTCACTGCTCTTCGGCAGTCGCAAAGAGTCAATTTTTGTCTTTGCAGTGAAGCTCAAGGAAGTATGATGGCGGTTGTTGCTGCTGTTGCTGTTGCAGTCGTTGGTGCTACCAAATCCTCCCCCTGACCGGCCCTCCCCATTTCATTCCGTTCCGCTCTTTCTGTTCTCCAACAGACAATTCCATCACGCTCTTTCTCTTTCAGAATTCATTGAAGAGTCACTTCTATACAGTGCGCGCGCGCCGCAGGCCAAAGTTGGCCTTTTTTCTTAGGTTTCTACCCTTTCTTTCGTGTTCTATCTGGAAAGTTTCACCGCGGAGTGGATCTGGTACTGGTGGGGTTTAGCATCGTCGCATGGTCTGGCGGGCGTGATCCGTGTGCTCTTCGAGAAAGATGGCGGAGGAGAGCGGGGAGGATTGCTGCGTGAAAGTGGCCGTGCACGTAAGGCCGCTCATCGGCGACGAGCGCCAGCAGGGGTGCAAGGATTGTGTCACCGTCGTCCCTGGGAAACCACAGGTTTCTTTTTCTGCCGTCTATTCTCCCTGTTCCACAAAATAAAAGAAAAGGAAAGAATCATTTGATCGAACTTTCTTGTTTGAGATGCGGATAACGTAACTTACGATTGGCTCTTTGTTGAAGAAAACGAAAAAAAAAGGGGTGATTTTCCATTGTCATATCTTTAGTTTCTCACTGGTTTTCGATGAATTGGTTCAGAGACTTTCGTTTTCATTTTTTTGTCTGTTATGGAGGTTCAAGGGTAATGAATGCTTGCGAATTGGAAGTAAAAATTTTGTGGTTCTATAATTGATATCCTCCCAGTGCCGCTTAAATTGTTTGTAACTTTTTGCCTTTTCTGAGTTACTGTATTCTAAGCTGTTTTCTTTTCAAAGTGTTTCTGTATAACGCATGTGGGCACTGGATTATCCTCAAATCTTGTTCTGATCAGTAATCGCGCTTCCAATTATTATTCTCAAATTTGTGGAAGATAATCTCGTTCTTTTCCTCTTTAAATACTCCACTCACTCAAATCTCTTTTCTATCTGTACATATGAGTTCTGCTTAATTTTTCATCACCTTTAATAGTTTGCAAGGTTTGCTTGATGATCCTCTCATCCTTTTGCTGGTCGAGCTAGTTGATTAAGGTTCCTTCTTTCCTCCATTAAGGCCTGTAGCAGTCCATCAATGAAAGAAATTTCTTTTTCTGTTCACCTGGATGTCAGTACCTTGCTTTCTTACCTTAACTTTTTTCAGTTATGACGGACAAAACTGCAACTCCATAATTGTGATTTTTCTAATTATGGAAACTCAAAAATAAAATACAATAAAATAAAATATGTCGACCGGATGTAGGCCTGAAATAGAATATGGAAATTTGTTTACTATGGTTATCTTTCACTATTTGATGACAGCTAAAAACCAGATTTTTCACCTATTGCAATTGAGTGTGTCTGCTTGGCTCACTCCTGTCCTTTTTCAAACCGACTCTCATATCAATGACAGAGTTTCCTGAAAATAGTTTTAAATGTTCAGAAATTTCTTGCATTTCTAAATCATAAATAGTTATGGTAGGCTTCTGACATGCAGGTGCAAATTGGCACCCATTCATTTACTTTTGATCATGTATATGGGAGCACAGGTACTCCATCGTCCGCCATATTTGAGGAATGTGTTGCTCCACTTGTAGATGGCTTATTCCAAGGATACAATGCTACTGTTCTCGCATATGGTCAAGTTAAGTATCAGAATATTTATTAAGATAGATGGGTAAAATCTTTGTACAATGTAGGCATGTAGCCTGAAATACTTACAGAATTGACAACTTGTTTTGCTATAGACGGGGTCAGGAAAAACGTACACCATGGGAACTGCATGTAAGGATGGTTCTCAAGCAGGTCTTATACCTCAAGTTATGAATTATTTATTTAGCAAAGTTGAGGCTTTGAAGAATCAAGCAGAATTTCAACTGCGTGTCTCATTCATTGAGGTACGGGACATTTCAGTTTGCTAGGACTGATTCCTCTTTTCTGAGATGGGAATCATATTTGTTGCTGCTGTATATGCCTTTTCTTGCCTGGAACATTGATTGTGTTCTTGAAATCTTTTCTTCCTTGATCAAGACCACAAGTTAAAATAAAATTCATTAAAAGCGACCAGTTAATCATTTTTTTTTAAAAGAACTCCTCATTGAACATACATACATTTGTACCCATTGGGCCATAATTGCATATCTACATTTGGTGACAATAAGTAGTATACATTTCTGATATGTATTTTGAGCTGTTTCTTTGCTAGATAACATTCATTTTCTATTGTACATTTGTACTATAATCTTAGAGCATTTACAATTTAATTATTTGTCTTGTAGAATTGTCCATGCACTTTTCTTTGTATCTCATACTGAATTTGTTTTTTTGGAACATGGAGATATTGAAAGAAGAAGTGAGAGATTTGCTAGATAGTTCATCGGTCAGCAAAATTGAATCTGTCAATGGACATTCTGGGAAGTTGACAGTGGCTGGGAAGGCTCTAGTGCAGATACGGGAGACATCAAATGGGGCAATAACATTGGCTGGATCAACTGAGATTTTTGTTAGCACTCAAAAGGAGATGGCTGCATGTCTAGAACAAGGTTCACTGAATCGAGCAACTGGAAGTACAAATATGAACAATCAGTCAAGGTTAAGATGATAGTTTGGCTCCACTGCTGATGTCTGTTTGTTAATCTCTAAAACCATGCTTTATTTGTTATATGCTTGACTAGTTAGCTTTGTGACTTGGTCCTACGGGAAGAAGCCTCTTGTAGCATTTGGAACCATTAGACATGCTAAATAGTTGCTTTCATATTCAAGGTTTTTTTTACATGAAGCAGACTATAAAGAGAGGATGAATGTCAAGTAACTATATATCTGTCTCAGCAGTTGCTGCGACTGATGAGCCCAGAGCTCACTCACTGGTTGTATACCTAGTTTAACTTCCATTTCTCACGAGACAATTGTTGTTACCTTCATGGTATATACATTTATGTTGGCTTCATATGATCTTATCGTCTCCTTATATAATTAGTAACTTAACTGCTGAAATTTTTTGGAAAGTGAACTGTATAATTAAGGAGTTGTTTTCCCCAACTGAACATCCTTACATATGTCTGACGATCAAATTTTTCAATATTTGTATACTGCATGCACTGTCTGATTGTTATATTATATACACTCTAACTTGAATTGTCAACCTGGCATCTTTTTCTTAAGGACAGCGAGCCGCCGGCGATTAGGGTTAAGAGGTGATTAGTGGGTGATTAGGGTTTGTGCGGGTTATTCCTAGCGGCGATGGCCGCCGGCTCGCCTAGGCAACCGGCGCCAGATTTATTTCCCCCTCTCATTCTCCCAAGTTCGAACATGGAAGGCCCTGGGCGGGTGACAGCGGCGGTTCTGGATGTTTCTCGACTGGAAAAACCTCCAATTGCGGCGATGGAAAAACCAACTTATGCGGCGATGTTGAGACCAGCATCGCTGTGCTCGTCAAAGAAGGGCTTTGCAGAGATCGGGGAAGATTTCAAGGAGGGCATTGTCTACAACAACAAGCCGGGGATTTTCTACACTGAGGAGGAGGTATGCTCTCTGGTGATCCCTATAAATTTGCTCTGATCGAAAAATTTTCGGGTAAGAGGCCAGATCCAAGAGTGGTTCTTCAAGCTTTTCGAGTCCTTGGGCTGTCAAGCATGTACAACATCAGATTCTTACGTGCGGGATACATATTCATGCATCTGACTTCCAATAACGACATGAAGAGAGTGTGGACAAGGGGCGTTTAGTATGTTGATGGAGTTCCTCTTCGGGTATTCAAATGGTCGCCACACTTCACGTATGAGGCTGAATCGTCAATTGTGCCAGTGTGGGTGAGGCTGCCGGTTTTGCCCATCCATATGTTTAATAAGAATTATCTGTTTTCTGCTGCTCGATTGGTAGGGAAGCCAATAAAGGTGGACGAAGCCACGACAGATGGGTCCAGATTGTCGATGGCCAGAGTTTGTGTAGAAATAGACTTCCAGAAACCAAGGGTTGAAGAATTCTGGATCTGCATTGGAGAGGAGAAGAGGCTGCAAAAGGTAGAGTTTGAAAAATGTCCTAAGTACTATGGTTACTTTCTATTAGGGATGGAAACAAGCCAAGCTAGGCTTTTGCCTTAACAGGCCAGGCCTATATAGTAACAAAATGGCCTGAGCCTGGCCTGTGGCCTGTTATAGGCTTTGTTCTTGGCCTAAGCCTGGCCTGCGGCCTGTTTACAAAGCCTGTAAGTTAGAACACTTGATACAGGCCAACATGCCAAAGCATTAAACAGGTCGAAAACCAACCTTAACAGGCCTTGCATTATACAGGCCTCAAAATAGACCTTGCATCATACAAGCCTCAAAACAGGCCAGACCTACAAATATATACATATGTATCTAATCTTAACAGGCTCAGGCCAGCCTGTCAGGCTTGGTAGTCTTTATATTGAGCCTGAGCTTGGCTTGATAAGAAAAATAAGATTTGAAACAGGCCTGAATATTATCCTATTTCTAAACAGGTCAAGCCAGGCCAGGCTAAACACATGTCAGGCCACAGGCCCCTGACAGGCCGCCTGGCCTATTTCCATCCCTACTGTCTATACCTGGGCCATGCGGAAGACGAGTGTTATGTGAAAGGAAACAAGCCAAGGCCAGATTGGACTCGGGAAGGAAGATCACCAAAATGGTGGGGAGGATCTGAGGGAGGTTCTGAGCAGAAAACATGATGCTGTCAAGGGCAAAAGTCAGGTTCAAGAGCAAGCTAATATGCGACAAGAGGCACAATAAAGAATGGAGACCGGGGGTAGAGCTTGTAGACAAAAACAGGGGACTGTTAAAGCTACTGCCATGGCTAGAAAGGTGAATGGAGGCCAGAGCAATAATTTTCAAGTGCTCACTGATTTGGAAGAGGATGAGCTGGATGTTGGTGAGGGAAGGGGGGAGGCGTGTAATTTGAATGAGACGCTGGGGCTAAAGGGAGGATTTTAAATGGGGAGGAACATAAAATGGTGGGGGTTTAAAGACAACAGTTTTTGAGGAAGAACATCAGTTGGTAGAGGAAGAGAGCAGCAATGGGAATTCGATAGAACTGACACAACCGGAAGTGGACAGACAATTAGTATCTCAAAAGGGTCAGAGCTCTGGAGATGTTGTGATGAGTGAGCTAAGAACTGTGGAATTGTTAGCTGCAAAAACCCTGGAGGGGGAGCACAGAGAGACCTAACAGGGAAGTTGTTACTAATAAATGGTTCAACGCAGGAGGCGTACCGGAAAGTCAGTGATTCCTAAGTACTGTGGATGTGGTAGAAGCTTCCAACCACGGGAACAAGACGAGCCTTAAAGGCAACAGATCACATCCAGAGGGAACGAGAGTAAAGAAGGAGGGGCAGAAGAAGGACTCGGAGTTGGGGATTGGGTTTAACCCTTCAGGAGGTGAGGGGGATTCGGATGATACATCATTTTCGAAGATGTTTGAGGAGATCGAAGATTCAGATTCTAGGGAACCTAAGCAATTGCGAAGCAGTGCAGCTTTGGCGCCAAGCCCAAGGACACGCAGCAGAATCACAACTTCGGTGGTGTATCAAAGGATAAATAGAAGCAAAATTCAGGCTCAATGAGCCTCCTCCTCCAATTGTTTCTGATGTCAGGATCATATGGAATATAAGGGGGATAGGAAATGTAGCTTCGATGCGAAGAGTGCATTTCCTCAAGAAATTTCATCGCATAAATTTTCTGGGAATTTTGGAACCTTTCATTACATTGAATGATGATTTTATTACGAGAAGATTGGGGTTTAATTCTACAATTTCAAACTTGTCAGGGATCGTATGGGTGATTTCCTCAAGAAATGTAGCTTCGATGCGAAGGGTGCATTTCCTCAAGAAATTTCATCGCATAAATTTTCTGGGAATCTTGGAACCTTTCATTACATTGAATGAGGATTTTATTACGAGGAGATTGAGGTTTAATTCTACAATTTCAAACTGCTCTGGGAAAATATGGTTTGTCTTTAATGTCAATATAGAATGCACAGTTCTGATAGATAATGAGCAATTCCAGCATTTGAAGGCGAGTTCACAGCTTTTACCTATTGATATTTTGTTGACATTGGTATATGCTAGATGTAAATAAAGGGACAGAAGGGTCTTATGGGAGAATTTTCTGGATATCAGGACATCAGGGGAGGAATTTTGGTTGGTGGGGGGAGACTCTAATGTTGTAACAGGTCCCAATGAATACTCAACTGGTTGTATTGCAAAGCCAGGGGCGGTGAATGACTTCAACAATTTTATAATGCTGGCTGGGCTTTTAGACTTGGGATACGTCGGAGACAAATTTACATGGACAAACAATAGAGTATGGAAACGGTTGGACAGGTTTTTATTGTCTCCAAGTTAGAGCGCGAAGGATTATTCAGTGCGTTTAGAACATCTAAGCAGAACCACATCGGACCACAACCCACTACTACTAACATTCCCGTGTTTTTCTCCTCCTGTGGCATCCTTTAGATTTTAGAAAATGTGGATAAAACACTCAAATTTCCAACTTTCAATGAGGCTAAATTGGATGCTACCTTGTTGGATCGAGAGAGCCGATAGAGGGGGGGGGGGTGAATCGGAAACGTTCGGATTTAAGGAAATAGAGAATTACGCAGCGGAATAACTCAATCGCGACACAGTAGTTTACTGGTTCGGAGTCTAGTTCGACTCCTACTCCAAGGCCACGGTTGTGATCGTTTCTGCGGCAATCTATAAGTTCACAATCAGTTTACAAGATTGAATTACAAATAAGTAAGTAACTTTAAAGAAACTCTTCTTTTCCGACGTCGATGTAGGTGTATTTCGGTGGCGGACGTCGTCGCGCTTGAGTTCGAGTCGGAGGTTCGGAGCAGAGGCAGAGCAGAAGAGCGTAGAAGCTTGGAAGATACTTGTTCGAAGCTGGGTGAGGCCTTTATAGGCCTGGGCGCCGGAACGTCGGGGCGCCCCACTTGTCGGTCGATCCGACTTCGTCGGTCAGTTTGATCCTTCAATCGGATCATATCTGACGGGCGCCCGGACGCTGGGGGCCGGTTGACGGGTTAGAGCTATCCTTGGCTTCGCTGGCTTTGCTTCGATGGCTTGCACTGGGGCGCCGGAGCTGGGGCGGGAGACGGGGGCCGGAGCACGGCGCCGCCATAAGCTGTCGAAGCTTCCTTCGTTCATGTGTTTGTGTTCATTGGGGCGGGACACTCGGGCGCCTGGTCAGCTGTTGCTACTCTTTGAGGTCTGAGCTGCAGACACTCGTTCTCGGTCCTGCATCCAGGTTAGTCCAAACACTATAGCAATAGATGTTAGTTTATACAACCTGGCTGTCTTGGTTCTGACTTTGGGCCTCCGAATGGAGCCTAGTCGACCGCCCTATGTTCCTGACGGGACGCCCTCACTACTTCGGAGAATGTACTGATGCAAGGCTCTCGTTGACGCCTATCTTCGCCAGTCTTGGATCCAGCTGTCATTGGGTGTAGAGTTTGCGGTCTTAGTAGCTGTCCTTCCCTGGTAGCAGTTTGTATTCAGTAGGATTTGGGTATGTGCCGGAGATAGTGCGGCTTGGCCATATGGATTTTCGTTGCCTTTTATGTAGCTTGCTCGGACATTGTCAAAGAGGATGTACACCAAGCTGTGGTGGATTTTTTCAGGGGAGGCTCTCTGCCAAAAGGGATAGGAGCAATGACCATAGTTTTAATTCCTAAAGTTGATAGCGCACAATGTTGGTAGGACTTTAGGCCGATCAATTTATGTAACATGTCCAACAAGATTATTTCAAAGGTGATGGTCAACCAACTGAGTAAATTGTTGAACAGGATCATCTAACCGTCTCAAAGTGGCTTTGTACCAGGGAGATTGATATCGGACAATATCCTTTTGGCATAAGAGATCAATCACAAATTAAACCAGCCAGTTAGGGGAGGAAATTTGATGTTGAAATTGGACATGTCCAAGGTATATAACCGAGTTAGATGGGATTTTCTGCTAGTAACGGCATAGGTCTATCTAGCATAGGTCTATTTAGTCCGTAGTAACGGGTACGGTAAAGACGAATCAAACCCATTGATTGGCTGGCCACTTGCCAAAAGTGAACTTCGGGTTCTGCAGGAATTGTGGATTGCTGCTAGTTTTTGAATTTGGTCGTGTTTGGATTTGGATACGGCTTGGTGCTGTGATTTTGAAGAGCTAGCTGGGTTCTATATCCTTGGAACGAGCTATGGTATTGGTTGAAGTTCTTAGAGGATGTTGATAATCAAAACTTAGCTGTAGGTTGTTGAAATTGCATGGAAGCTTGTTTGGAAGGAGGGATTTCAATATTGAAGGAGCCATGTGTGAGTGCCCGACATTGAGAAATGCTCGTGTAAATTTGATAATGGTGTAGATAGAGGGTTTTATCGTTCCATAGTTGGGTACAATTGTTAATCATGATAAGCTTTGTAATAACCCAATTTAGAAGGTCAGGTATAGCCTCCCTTTTAAACTTGGAGTTTTCTTTAAATGGTTATTATTCAAAAAAAAAAAACCTGGCATCTTTTTCCAGTTTTCCTTTTCATTGATTTAATATAGCCTTGTGCTTAGAATAATAAAAATCTAAAAGATGTTATCTAAAATGACAAAAATGATGATCAATGGATAAATGCAGGGTGTGAAATTACAAGTACCAAAATTTATTTTCCATTAGAGATGTGAACTTTTGTCTTCCTTGTTGACCAATAAAGTAGTCGCACAATTATTGTTTTTGTTGCAACATGGATCTATTCCATCATACTAATTTTGGTAATGTTATTTCTTCATGGAATAGTCGTTCCCATGCCATTTTCACCATCACATTGGAGCAAATGTGCAAGATTGGTCCAAATGTCCCTGCTGAAGGCACCCTCATGGAGGATATGAATCATGAATATTTATGTGCAAAACTGCACCTAGTAGATCTTGCTGGATCAGAACGTGCCAAGAGAACAGGTTCAGATGGCCTTCGATTCAAGGAAGGTAGTTCACCTGCTTTTTGATTTATACAACAACCATCCAAATACTATGTTTCTTGACAACCACATGCTTGGTTGTTTCAGGAGTTCATATAAACAGGGGGCTGCTAGCCCTTGGAAATGTCATTAGTGCTCTTGGAGATGAGAAAAAGCGTAAAGAGGGTGCCCATGTTCCTTACCGTGATAGCAAACTTACACGGCTCCTGCAGGTTGCTGACATTTAATCTTGGCATGATCTCTAACTATTGTTGCGCTTTTAGCCTTTCATTAAATAGGAATTAATCAACAAACGAACATGCATATGAATCATCCTTTGCTCAAAAAAGGACTTTATTTAACAGCTTGGAGAATCATGAATTTTGAAGTGTAGTTTGAGATAATTGAAACATAATAAAGACAAAACATATTTTCTTTCTGGGAAAGATGAATAGATAGTACTTCTTGATATATAGTCCAATGGATTTATACTTGTCTTCTACTTATGGTGATAGTATATCTTTTCCAATTTGCAAATCTGATATAGGAGTTTCAAGATTTCCAAAAAATGTAGGCTACTTAAGGGCCAACATCATAGGAGGACCTGCTGAATTCTTGCATGGTTTGGTGTGTGAGTTGGGTTAGTTAGATTAAATGCTTTCATCTCCCTCCCCAATCTCCCAAGTATTGGAGAGTGACTGAGGAATTACTGGACATTTCTTCCTTTACTAGACTATTTTTTAGGAGGCTACTATTTTTTAGAGGCAACTGAGTTTTAGATCAGAAAAATAGTATGGGACATTTTTAATCCCAAAATTGGTCTAAAAACCAGAGGACTGAATTAGGATGATGCATGTACTATTGCACTGTTGAACCTATTAATATAGACTATTTGCTGACCGCTTTTTGAGTGCTTGATGTAGTAATCAATGGTGCTGCTGCTATTCTTTCTGATATTGTTTGCATCATTTTTAGAGGTACATGAATGTTATTAGGAATTTAGTATTTCTTCCATATCAGTGTGGCAAAAACATTTTATCCATCTGAATTTGGTAATCTACATTTTTTCAAGGACCATGGTTTTTTTAACTGTTTCTTGTTTTAACATCATGCAGGATTCACTAGGTGGAAATAGCAGGACTGTAATGATAGGTATCTTAAACTGATTGAAGCTTAACCATAAATTAGCATACAATAGATCCTAAAAAACTCTTACTTTATTTGCTACATTCACCAGACTATTGCTAAAATCATTCATTAAGTTCTATTCATAAGCTCAGGTCCCTCATGGTCCTCAGTCTAGTTAACAAAATATCATCAATGCATTCAATGTTAGGACCTCTCAATTTTGGGTGCAAAATTCTTCAACTGGCCTTTGGAACCAATATAAGATGTAATAACCTCCTTAAATCGCACCTTCTCACTAAAAAATGATAGTTGTTTTTCAAGTGTTCTGTCCTCTCTTGAAGAGTAGAGTGGAGATAATTTGCATTGCAGTTGAATTAACATAATATTTTGCGACTTGGGAAATATATCGAGTTGGCCATTAGTTTTTCGAGCATAAACATATGTGTAACAAGGGAAAAAAATCTTGTATTCTATCTTTAACACTTAGGCTATGTTTGGTGAGGGGTAATTAGTCTAATCAAGATTACATTACAAAATTGATTATTTTGTTTGATATAATTTTAAAGCTATAATGTAATGTAATCCGAATTACAAAAGCTAATTAAATTTTGTAATATGGATTACAAGACCAACAACATGGAATCTAAATTACATTCCAAGCTCATTTACATTACAAGCTTGATTACATTACTCCTAACCGAACATAACCTTAATTACTCTCTACTATTATTTTTTTTACTTTTCCAAGATATCATATTCCCTCTCTTAAAGAAGGCAATTAACCTGATGCGGATCGTTGATCACTTGTATGCATATCTGTTTCTTTTTCTCCCCTTCCCTTTCCTTCCTAGTTATCTACCAATGAAAACAAGGTTTTTTGGATAATAAATATGATGAACATTCTTCAATAATCATATTGTACTTGAAATGATACAGTTCTTGTGGAAAACAAAATTTTATCTAACTAAATTATTTTTCTCCTTTCCAGCCTGTATCAGTCCAGCTGATGTTAACACAGAAGAAACACTCAACACATTAAAATATGCTAACCGAGCTCGTAACATTCAGAATAAGCCCATTGTGAGTTTCCAGCTTAAGGGAATGAAAATGATACTCATTTAATGGAAATGTGAACTTTATTTCTCTTAATCTGTTTAACTCCTTGTATTTTGGAATCTATCTAGGTCAATAGGAATCCAATATCAGAAGAGATTCACAGAATGAGGCAACACATTGAATATCTACAGGCTGAATTAGCTTGTTACCGCGGGGGAGGTGCATCGGATGATATCCAGGTAATTATTTTGCTCTCGGCTGTCAACTTTTGTGGAGATGATTATGGTCAAGGTATTATAACAGAATATAAAAAGTCCATATGACAGTAGACATTAAACTTCATGAGTTTGACATAGTGCATGAAATGAGCAGCCTTAACTCTATTCGTAAATTGCAATCCATATGCTCTTCTGTTTGTTTGTCGCTGCATATTGTTTGAACTGTAATTTGTGTCTGTTTCGATTTGTAGGCTCTGAAAGAGAAAATCTCTTGGCTGGAAGCTACTAATGAAGATCTTTGTAGTGAAATCTACGAATACCGGAGTAGATTTTCTCAGGATCAGCATTTTGACACAGATTCTGTAGTATATTTCTTGAACACCCTCACTTTTACACTTCTGTACCTTTTAATTCAACTTCTTGTTTGATCATATATATTTGTGTAAGCAAAATAGCAGGGCAGGGAATGGGATTATAGGAATAATAGCTTTACTATTAAGTTGAAATTGTAATGATGGTTCCTTGAATTGAATTAAGATCAATTCAAATTAATTCAATTCAAAAACTAAGTGCAAATTGACAAGACCTAAATGTGAAAAAAATGCAATAGATGTACTATGACTGAAAAATTCAGAATTTGAGGCTGTATCTGCATTTAGGATCAAATGAATCAGACTAGACTAGGGTTTATAGTGCAACGTGAAAATCCATCAATCACTAAGACTATGGTTTCTAATTTTGAAAAGGAAATTCTTATGGTGACAAACTCTAGATGTGAGAAGTGAAAGGGGAATTAGAGAGTATTGTAGATAAATGAAAATGGGTAAGAATAAGAAATGTACCAGAATGAGAATTATATTCCATTGTCAAAGCATATCCTAAATTTGAGATTGTTATAATGTTACACCTAGGCCCCACAAAGCCCATTCGCTAACTTTTAAGCATGTCATTAGGCATGTTGGTGTAAGACTTACAGTGCCAAATTTTATTGTGATCCCCCTCGTGCATAGTGAGACATGGGCTAAATAATAAGAATAATAAGCTTTATTAGGTTAGATAGAGTGTGACTACTAGCTATTAGTTGAGTTTAAGCATTTTGGGTCAATGATTGACCCTAATAACTTAATGAGTCACTTCGTTAGGCATGTTAAAGTGTTGGAAAAGAAAGCCTATTGTATGATGGTGCTGCCACTGGGATCTCGCATGCCATTGATTAGAAATGATTTTGGGCTACGTGTTGACTTTGCTTCTTGATAGAACGTTAAACCTCATGTGGGAGAGTTTGTAACACATAGTTTAGTCCCACATAGTAAGTTGTGGGCTAATATAGAAGTCTCATAAGCTAATATGAGTTAGCTACTGTTAACTTGGGCTTAAGCATTTTGAACTAATGGTTGATAAGTCATTGGGTTAATTCTGTTATTTAAGCAAGAAGTGACATTTTTTTGACAATATTATCTACCTCAATTCTAGATTGATAACAAATGAAACCATGGTTTAAATTACCGTTCCAAGCCTCGTATCAATCCCAAATGGAAACTGGAAGTTTATTGGTTTGATAAAAAAATATTTATGTCACATTTTGAAATTTCAGGAAACTGGAAGTTGTTTTCTTAAAGGAGAAGATCTAAAGAGGAGCCTGCACAACGCAGAAGGCTATGATTATCACATGGCTGGAGCTTTAAGAGGTATTAAAAATCATTTATGTTTAAAGTAATGTTAATTAGATTTTGGTGGTTAATGCACGTGATATTTTTCAGCATGTGATGGTTATCCTAAGCCATTTGACTCTCGAGGTGATGTTTCATTGCTTCAACAGGTGATTCAAAGGAAATAGATGAAGTAGCCAAAGAATGGGAGCACACAATGTTGCAAGATTCTATGGGAAAGGAGTTGAATGAGTTAAATAGACGATTGGAGCAAAAAGAGGTGATAACTGATAAGTAGCATCAAATTTTATTTCTCTATAATTAATTAATGAAAATCAGATTATTGTTTCTTTCTCATGATGGAGATCTTTCTTCATCACCTTTTCCAAATGACATATGGAATCTTTTATTTCTTTTGTGGGACTTTTTGTTATTTTTGTGTAATAAAGAGGAATTAGCTGATGTCTATGCTCCAGTATGAAGGGAAATGTTAGAATTAATATTTATAGGGTTTGGTTCCCAGTTGGAATGAGATAGTTTCGTGCCATTTCGACCGCCCGGATAGGATGGTGTTGGTCACTTTGATGATGAGGAAGAGGAGAAAGAAGAATAGTAGGAGCTTTCCTGAAGTTGTCGGAATACGTGGTGATAGCTGTCTGGAACACAAAAGATTGGTGGGATCAAATACCTGGTCCGATTAGTGTTGCGGGCAAGGATGCATACCTCAGAGATCATGACACGAGTGAGCGAAGTATTGTTCTACTATTGTTGGTGTCCATCACCTTTGTCAGATTGGGCTATAATGGATCCTCATGAGGAAAAATCTCAAATGCCAAACGCGGCAAGGAGATGGTGTAATGTGTTAGCTCACCTTCACAGCCGGGGGAGGGGCGAAGTTCTGTTTGGAACTAAAGAGGGAGGTGGCACTCAATGGACTTCTATGGAGTATTGAGGGCGTCGAGGAGGGTGGTGAAGCTGCAAAGGGACTCTAGGACTGATCGAAAGGAAGAGGAGGATGGTTGAGGTGCTAATGCCAACGCCATTTTCAATGTCTTGGCGCAAGAGCAAAATGGAAAATTTTGGTCATTCTGTCTGGAACAGCTCAAGATTTTAATACATAATTCACATTGATTACAACAACAATGAAAAAACGTATTAGTCTCAGCTACTGTACTGTATTATTGTGTTTTTTTACAACAACCGTTATAGTTTGTAAAAGTTGATTAAATTAGTTTCTCATATGTGATTTGTCAATGTTGATAATATATGCTAGACCCACTTGGAGTTTGTTTTCTTTTGTGTATGCAATGAATTCAAGCTATCTTTGCAGCTGAAATGTTGGCTTTCCTGTTGAACAGAATTTGGTGCGACTGTTCTATGAAGTCTTTGATTCCATGTGACTCCATAATGAGGCTCTTTAGCCAATTCATTGCTAGTTGACTAATTTTCTTGTCTGTGCAGTCTGAGATGAAAATGTTTTGTGGATTTGACACGTTTTCTCTTAAGCAACACTTCAAAAAGAAATTGATGGAACTTGAAGAGGAGAAAAGAGCTGTGCAGGTTAATGGACAGAGATTGATTTTTGTATCTACTCCATTTGTTTCCCTGAATTTCCTCTAATGCTGACCGTCTGGTAACTCATTGCAGCAAGAAAGAGACAGATTGTTGGCTGAAGTTGAAAACCTTGCTGCAGCCTCAGATGGGCAAGGGCACAAGTTGCCAGAGAACCACTTGCAGAAACTGAAGGCCCTTGAAGCACAGGTTGATTATTTATGCCGAATCTTCTATCATGAATTAGTAATGAAAAAGCATTTCATTCAGTTCTCTTTTCAGATATTGGACCTTAAAAAGAAACAAGAAAACCAGGTTCAACTATCAAAGCAAAAACAAAGGAGTGAGGAAGCAGCAAAGAAGCTACAAGAAGAGATACAATTTATTAAGTCACAGAAGGTTGTTGTTTATAACTAAGTATCTTCTGTCATTCATTTAGTCTATTCTCCATCAAATTTTCATGTTGTGTTTAGCGGTTTCTCTATTCTGCAGGTCCAGTTGCAACACAAGATAAAGCAAGAGGCAGAACAATTTCGTCAGTGGAAGGCTTCTCGTGAGAAGGAACTGCTTCAGGTGCATTTTGTGTTATGATTTAGAGTATTAGGATGCATATAAATTGTAAACTGGATCAGGCAGTTTTCTTCTGTAGTTATGTTACAAGTAATAGTCCCTATAGTTTCAAGAAATCAGCATTTGTTATCAGGTCTGATTGTCTTTGCTTTTAACTGGGAATCCACTATGATCCCTACTAAGTTCCATTTAGTCTATGAACAATAATGCTGCAGTGTTGCTGCCCAAGCATACGGCTGTCCTGATTTGGTAAGTTAGTACTACTTACACTCACATGATGGGTATCTATTAGTATCATCCCCATGCAAGGTTCTCATTGTAGGCAAAGAACATGACACAATCTCTACTCACAGAATTCTTCTCAGTGTCATCAACTTCACTGCAACCTGGCCTAGAAAAGGAACTCTAATAGAAATCTTGGTTTTTATATTGTGCAAATAAATCTTTATTCATTTCCATTTCATTTGGCCTGCCATTTTGTAGTGATAATTTGTCAGCGTATCATCATTTGATGGAATTGTACGCTATTCCTTCATATTATTATACACTTGTACATTGTTTTCTTATGATGTGAAAGATGGTTACTTCTGTGCTGTATGCTATTAATATAATTTTTTTAGAAGAAAAAGGAACTAGTGGAATCCGGTAGGTCCTATAAATTTGTTTTGTTTTCTATGCATGTTCACAAGCAGCTAAAGAAAGAGGGAAGGAGAAATGAGTATGAGCGACATAAACTTCGAGCAGTGAATCAGAGACAGAAATTGGTAAGTGTAACCTTCCCTATGAGGAAATCATCAGTCTAATTGTTTCATTTATTTCTTATCCAGTGGCATGCCTTAGTTATTACTCTGCTTGTATTGGATAAGTAATTTGTAATATCTATTTTATTCTCAGTGATATTATTCAGTTTGTTTAACTCATTTGAATGTATAAGAAGCCAAAATTTTACTAATGTGCTTCCAGGGATTGACAAAATCATGACATGTATGTGTTGGAACTGATTTTGGTGTAAAAGATGCTTTTGAAACTGTATAGGTTATTCTAAATTTATGAAGTAGGCACAGTAAGAGAGCTGGTGATATTCTTTAGGTATAGAAGTGTCAGACTAGGTTTAAGATATCATTTCGAGCCAGGGTATCAGTCCTCTGTCCGAACGATATTGTATATTGTGTTAGTGTCGTGCCATGCTGGTTAGTTGACACACTGCATTGGTGGCCCCAATTAGGAAGGAGGATTACTGAGTAATGCCAGCCTTAGTTATTACTCTGCTAGTACAGGTGTCTAATTTGTAATATCTATTTTATTCTCATAGTAGCTGCAATATTATACAGTTTATTTAGCTCATTTAAACATATAAGAAGCTATATTTTACTAGCCATGTCGCCTAGGGATTGGCAAGATCATGTCGAGTTTGTGTAGGAACTGATTTTGGTGTAAAAGATGCTTTTGAAACTATATAAGATTCTGAATTTATCAAGTAAGCACAGAAGGGAGATGGTGATAATCTTGAGGTATAGAAGTGTCAGACAACATTTAAGATATCATTCCGAGACAAGGTATCAGTCGTTTGTTGGAATGATATTGTCTGTTGGTGTCATGCCCTGCCAACCTGTCAACACTCTGCATCAGTGGCAGCAATTAGAAGAAGAAGAAGAAAAAAACCTTGCTGCTGCCTGCTGGATTGGTGTTCACTCGTGAAAGAGGCATGAATTTGTTGATTGAGAAGGTGGGAGGAATAGGGATAAGTTTAATGGGTTTATGGGAGAAGGGAAAATGAGGTAAACGAACAACGAGTTAGGGTATTAATTTTTAGATAGAAGTTAGGACTTCATCCTACCACTCATTTGCTGATGTGGTTCTGTAGCGACATAGGAATTAAATTGCAGACAATTGGTGGCCAGTAGTATCTGACCGCAGATGACCGTGGGCGGCAACATGGTTGAGGTAAGTTTCGTTTGTGTTGATCTCGTTTTGATTTTGGTTTCCTGTGCTGACCGAAACTAGACATGACATTGCAATCCTTGGTGTCATGGTAGATTCATGATAGTCCTGGTCCTAAAACCAAGTTGATTAGCTGAAAGGAAAATATTCCCAGGGGAAAACAAACTAGAATGTGTTCTAAAAATGTGAGGTATTAGCATCGTATTATGAAGTATGCATATGCACTCAAAGCAGTGACCATCACTGATATTTGTAACTTGTTCCAGCATTTTTTGTAGTTCTTATTTTCAGTTTTAACAGTTGAGATACCATATCGTTTATATCTCAAACCTACCACAGGTTCTTCAGCGGAAAACAGAGGAGGCTGCAATGGTTACCAAGAAGTTGAAAGAACTGCTCGAAGCTCGAAAATCATCAGCACGTGAAAATTCTGGCATGTTTCTTTAAGAAAATATTTTTTAAGTTTCAATCCTTTAATGGGCCAATTCTGATGTTACTTTTTTTTTCCCTTTCCAGTTATTGCAAATGGTCATTCACCAGGAGTTCCGGTAAATTATCTGTGTTTATTTTTTATAAGAAAATAAGTGAAAATTTATCAAATACAAACTAAATTTTCAGTTCAATGAAAAATCCCTACAACGTTGGCTGGATCATGATCTTGAAGTCATGGTGCATGTGCATGAAGTGCGGGGTGCATATGAGAAACAGAGTCAAGTGTAAGTTGTCTTTTAATTGGGAGAGCAGAGAATTTCTGTTTATAGACTTGATTATGTCTATTCTGGTTGTTCAGGCGTGCTGCCTTGGCTGAGGAGCTTACTTTCCTGAAACAAGAGGAGGCTTCATTATACGGTGCTAGTCCACCAAGAGTAAAGAATGGAAATTCCAGGTACATAAATCATTACAAAGAATAGTATATCGTGTGTAATTTTGGTGTTTGATCACTGCAAATTTATGCTTACCAATGCTTGGTTGTGACTTCATTTAACAGCCTTCAATAACAAAAGAGTCATATAAAACTTGTATGGAACCAACATGAACTTATTTAAAGGTCTTGTTTGTTGATCAATCCTTTTGCAGAATGTCCTCTTTGTCTCCAAATGCACGATTAGCAAGAATAACATCACTTGAAAACATGGTGAACATATCATCAAACACTCTTGTAGCAATGGCTTCCCAACTTTCGAGGCAGAGGAACGTGAACGTTCATACACAGGACATGGAAGGTGGAATCAGTTGCGCTCCATGGGAGAAGCAAAGAGTCTGCTTCACTATGTGTTTAATGTTGCAGCAGATGCAAGGTTGCATTCCAAGTTTTTATCTTGATATTTTCTTGTAGATTATGACAACATGAGGTTTGCATCAAAGAACTGGAAATTGAAAACAGAAGTAATAAACTCATTTCTGTTCTACATATTGTTTAACAAATAGGCCGTTGAGTCATTTTCCTTTGACAAAGATTATTCAATGAAAAAAATTTAAATTTCAAATCACTAAGTAGAATACTTAATGGAAGAATGCCAGTTAGTCTCTAGGTTAAAAATGGAGCATTTTCTCATTGTTTTGACTAAATTGCTACAAGTTTTCTTGAGTTTTCAGTGCTTCAAAAGCAACGACTTACTTTTGCATATTTGGGATAGATGCAAGTTGAGGGAGAAGGAAATTGACATCAAGGAACTGAAAGAGCAACTGAATGAACTTGTTAGCCTTCTTCGACTCAGTGAAGCACGGAGAAAAGAAATGGAGAAGCAACAGAAGATGGGAGAGCAAGCTGTTGCAGTTTCATTAACGACATCGCCTTCGGTAAGTTTGTGTTCAGTTTTTGTCAGTATCCAGCAGATACTGAGACTCAGATATTCTTGCAACTACTAAGGTTATTTTCCCAAGTTGAAATCTATAGCTACTTTTACTAGTGTCATTCCTATGCTTGAGGAAGAAACTGAAAAGAACTCTGGCCAAACCAAAGAGATACCTAAGCTCAAACGTCAAATGCTTAATTCTCAACAGCTAACTAGTTTAGTGACCTAAGTACGTGCGTGCGTGCATACCAAATGGGTGTGGCAAATTTGCAAGACATAATAACTCAACACCTCTTGGTGCACAAGTATCTTGCTTGCTAAACTCAGACAAACAATGTAAGTAGGACTTTGCTTGCTGTGTGTATAATCTCTTTCTCCAAGTCCTCAAATTTATTTCAAGCCAATCATACAAAGATGTCAAGACTGTTGTCACCATAAAGACGTGGCTTTTACTAAAGAAAATTTAAAGGTAAAACAGCGCAAATGCTGGAACAATTTCAAGTCTGTCCCAAACATTTATGTACTTTCAATCACTAAAATTCCAATATACAAAATTTGCAATGAATAGAACCTTCAGTCAGATGAATGAGCTATTGCTAACTTTGGCATAAGCATTTTTGGGGTGAATGTGGCAAATTAATAGGTTACTTCTCTCATCTAAGCATTTTGAAACTTATACTATGAAAATTGTGTCTATAAATTAATAGGCAAATTCAAATGGTTCCCTGAAGCACTCTGCTGATGACACCGGTGTTCCATTGTCCCCAATAGCAGTACCAGCGCAGAAACAACTAAAGTACACTGCTGGTATCGCTAATAGTCCAAATAAAACGGCTTCAAGTTTTGACAAGCAGTCACTGAAGGTCTGTTTCCTGCTATTAATATGATCAATTTGTGACCCTTTTTAACTGTGGCTGAGAAAGATCTTTTCTCTGACTGCAGATGGTGCCGATTGGGCATCTGCCTGTGGGAAAGAAACTGGCGATAACAGGTCATGGAGGAAAGCTTTGGAGATGGAAAAGGAGCCATCATCAGTGGCTCCTACAGTTCAAATGGAAGTGGCAGAAACCATGGAAATTGTCTGAATGGATTCGGCGTAGTGATGAAACAATTATGAGAGCTAGACCTCGGTCCCTCCCTCTCCGTAGGATCTCATGATATAGCATCACATGGTTACCCAACAATCCCAACCAATACCCCAGTAAGTATTTTATAGCATAAAGTGTTCACAACTCATTCTGATTCAAGCAAGGCTAGACAATCTCTTCTTTTTTTCGAGGTTTTGATTAACAGAGAACTCCAAGTTGTACATGTTTATACGTTATTTCTTCATATGTAAATTGTAACCATATAGGTAAGCATATTGACAAGGAAATTACTAGCAGCCACATTCTCATGTTCCTCTTCAATAACAAGGCCCCATAAATTGTTGCTGAATGTAAAGATTTTCGTCTGTTGGATAAATGCAACTTCACCCGCCTTCCGCTTGTCTCTCTAGAAGCTCTGAAGCATCTCTTAAAGCAGAAAATTTCCAACAAATGCTGGTAATGAAGGGAGATAAAGGATGCAGCTCGGCATTTAGCTTGATTTTCTTTTTCCATCTTGCATGTCTCAGTATAGCATTGGCCATCAAAGATGCTCGGTCTGTTGGCTTGGTAAAATATCCATTTGTAATTGTTGTTGTTGTTATTATTATTTTTGTTATATCTTGTATGAAGCACATGGAACATTTCTGTTCTATTTCTGTTCTGTGTATCCAAAAGCAGTGGTACTGTCATGGCTGTAAGAATCATCAAAGGGGAGCTCATGCAACTCCTTCAATAGTGAGTCGAATGACTATAAATTTCACTGACAAATACTCTTTAGATTTGTCTTTAAATATTGATCGATGAACTCACGTTCAAAAATCAAAATTCTTTTGTTTCATGTCTCGATCTTTTACAGTGTAGATCAGCATTTAACATCGACTAAAAGCAACAAAAAGTTCTCATTTAACAAGGATGTGCTCCTAAGTTTGTACTTGGGCGTTGAACTATCAATGTGACATTTTCCAGCCAATGTGTTCCATGTTCTTGCCTTTACTTCTGAAACTTAGCAAGGTGGTCCAAGTGGAAACTGTATGCGAACTGCCTTAATTATTGGACACTTATTATTATTTTTTAGTTGGTTTCAGATATTCAATTTATGCTGACTAATTCTAAAGGTACTTAGTTTGGCCCTACGAAAATTTTTCGTTGACCATCAGATAAATCAAGAAGCATTCGCGGTTCATCAATTCAATATTGTTAGGTCAATCGTTCATTAAAAAAATTTATTTGTTAATTTGTCGTAACTAATTCGATCATAAGAAACTAAGCAAATATCTACGTACTATTGTCCTAGGGCACCTCAAATGAGACAATTGGACACTTACCAATGCGACATGGTTTGATTGTGATCCATCAAGATGATGCCCTTCTCTCTTTTTGGTTGCAGGACAAATGAAATAGTAAAGAAAAACAAAATCGTTTCTAATCGCAATGCTTTACACGGAACCCTTCAGGTTCAAAAGGCAATGTTAATTTTGCAGCAGCAGTTGTCGTCTGGATCTTATCTTTCTGATCTCCAACGACTTAAACGTGTTCCTTTTGTGTTCAACGACATGTCTTGTTTCAGCTTCAAAATCTCCATTTCTCTCTGTCGAGGAATTGAATTCATGGACATGCAATGATACGAAGAAGAAAGTAGCCAATCGGAATGGCACCAAAGGTTTGTCACTCATCATTCTTTGGAAAAAAATGATTAATCAGTTAAGTAAAATTGAATTTAGAGAAGAAATTTATCCTAACAATCAAGCATTCTCATATCTGCTATTTATTAAAGATTCATGATAATAATTGAATTTTGAACCTAAAGGGCTTGATAAGCGATTTAGAAACGGGAATGAGAATGAAATCTATTTCATTCTTATTTATGATGCTTGATATACGAGAATCAGAATCAAAATATAGATATGATACCCTTGATTTTATAATCCAACCCTTACTAAGTTATCATTAAACTTATAATCCTCAATCAAAACTCATTACCATTCTCATTGCCGAATGAATATCAAACGCCCCCTAAATTTCTTATTTATTACTAGAGTACACAGCTCTTCCCGGGGCACCATTCGCGGAAAGAAAGACTTCTTGCAAAAGTTACTACCCATTTTACCAAAGGGTGCACTTTTAGTAAAAACTATAAAAACTTGAATGAGTCCTTTGGTAAAATAGGATCTAGTTTGAATGTCATTGATGCCAAAGACTAATTAATCATATAAAAATGGAAGGAAAGCTCTAGGCGACCAAACTCGGATGAAATTCATAAACTTTCCATCCACATTGAAAGCATCCACCTTAATTACAAGGCTTGCCAGCTGCTGCTTTTTGGCCCATTCAGTTGTGTCGTCCCTCTCACCATTAATGCACTTGCCTAATTCATAAGAGGACAACACATAGCTAGTGTTCCATCCACGTTTTCTTCGACTAATCGCATGCAAGATTGCAGTCTTTACTACAATTTTTACACTAACTCCAGTTGTTAATTTGCTGTCTTAAAGACAGCAACTTCGAGTAACTGATCATCTGAAGTATGGACGTTGTCACCATTGTTTGTCCATGAACTAGATGCTTTGGTGAAGAAGGATGGAAGGGGACAAAGAGCGTGGGTCCTTGGAGGTAATCAATCAGACCACACCACTGAATTCATCATTAATGGCGAAATAGTTGGGAGGCAGGCCATCGTTGTGCTGCTGCGCTCGGAGGGGCAATTCTTGCTGCCAAAGGTGGGAATCCTGATGATGCTGCAAAGTTAGTGAGGGGTGTGGAAGTGGGAAGGTAGATCGGTTGCTGCTCTCCGCCGCTCGATAGGGAAAGCCATTCGAGACCCCTTTCCCTTTCTTCGCCGCCACGGTACTGAATCATGCATGAAATCAGATGATCATTAGAGGACTGAATTGTTATTGAACTGAAGAAAGACAAATTTATCAACAAACTTGATGATGAAACATAGTTGCTTGGACTGGCAGATAGTTGGGAGTTATGTAGCTTCTTTGATCTCTTCCTTCGGTCACCTTAAGCTTGTCATCAAACTAGAGAAAGATTATTAATTAATTTTACATCCAATTCTCAGCTACTGCATCAAAACAATTGTACCTTCACATTGATTGCTTCGGTTCGAGTTTTCTTGGAGCCTGAACTCCCCAAGCTCAGATCAAGATTGTGCTCAACATGATCAACTGAGACAGAGTTCAACTTCGTCATAAGATTAATAACAACATGGTGATGAAGGATAGAGTGGATTTCTCACTCTCAGTTCGAAGCTCATCCTCATAGGTCTTGTGGTCGAAGTTGGTGACTGCATCTTTGCCATTGCACTTGATTGCAGCCTTGTCATAAGCTCTGGAACAGTAGCAATAAACTTGATATCCAACAGATCTTTTGAAAGTGTAACTGAACTTATAAATTTTGAGGAGAGAATGAACCTAGCAGCTTCGATTTCGGTATCGAAAAGTCCCAGATACACATATTTCTTGCCTAAGAACTGGCCCATTCTGGCCTCCCACCTTCCACATTTGTGCAAGGTGACTCCCCGATACTTGGAGCTTCCTCGCGGGTAACCGGTGCTCTGGCGTCTGAGAACTTGGACGAACTCATCCTTGGTCAGATTGCCCATCTACCACAATCAATCACAAACTGAGATGAATCAATTATGATCAGCAAATCTTCTTCAGATATATATACACCTGTTTTATTTCCTCTTGATACTCATCCAAACTAAAGTTGATATCCGCATCCATTCCGCGGAACTTGATCGCAGCCCGATCGTATGCTCTGCGCGCAGAATGATTGAGAACTTCAAACTTAAATCTTTTTTGAAATGAAGAAGAAGTTGAAATGCATGACTGACCTTGCTGCTGTGTAAGCTGTGTCGAATCCACCTGTGGAAACATTTGCACAAGAAACAATTAAACAATTTGCAGCTAAATCAGTTCGAGAAGAAGAAGATAATTGGAGAGAAAATGTTTTTGATTGAAGTTTGATCCATGCGTACCCAGATAAACTTGCTTTCCACAGTCCCTGCAAATAAGGGGAAATGTTGAAGTAGGAGTCGAATAGAACGAGAAGAAAAAGACTGTTCTTTTTTTTGTTGATTTATGATGTTTGGAGAGGAGGAAAGCTTACCAGATATGGGATTCCCATCGCCCGGTCCTCCGGTAGAAGGTCACTCCCCGGTACTGCGAGCTCCTCGACCTCGGTCCGCGCCTGCTCTTCTTGTTCGTCGGCGTTCCGTTCGCCGGTGGCCCCTCCGACTGCCAGAATCTGACCCCGGCCGTGTTAGGGCGAGGTGGCGGCGCTGCCTGAGGCAACGCCGCCGCCGCCTCCTCCTCGTCGGCGAAAGGAAAGAACTGGTGCGTCACGATGGCCGGCTCGCTCTCCGCGGAGGTGCTGCTGTCGCCGGAGATGGGAAACCCGAAGATCCTCCCGCCGGCTGTACCCTCGCCCTCCTCCTCCGACGCTGCATCATTGAGATCCCACTCCTCCTCCATGGCAAAATAAACTGAAAAAAAATGCACCTTTCCAACCTTCCCGGTCCCCAAATCCAATCTTTTCCCTCCTCCCCTCCAATTTATGCCAAACTCTATGCTTTTTACCTGCAACTCAACCTCTTCTTATCTACTCCCTCCGATGTGAAGATCAAGAAAGCAGAAAGAGAAAGCGAGATCGAAGTAAGCAACGAAGACAGCTTTACAGAACTCAGTGCCTATATATTCGATTTGCAAACAAAACAAATCAAAAAAATCAATCCAAGAAAAGACTTGCAGTAATCGGTGAAATGACACCCGAGATCTGTTCTTACTTTTTTTTGCCTTGTTTTGGAGGCAAATGATATGCTTTTGGTGGCTACCGATCGATCGCCCTCGTCCTCCTCTCCCCGTCCGTCCGTCCGTCAATCTGTCGGACTCCACCTGTTCATGCCGCAGCAAGCATCGTTGCAGTACTCGCTCGGTCCAACACCTCTTCTTATCGTTGTTGGGGCGGAGGAGGAAAATCTAAAGAAGAATCGAAGTATTCTTTCCCTTTCTTTAATCCCGCTGCCTTGCTTGATGCCTTCCCACGTTAACCAAATCGAAAAAGAGTTCTAAGAACCTTATCCGACGATCATTATTATTTCGGAAAACTTCATTTCTTATCCTTTCTTTTAAAATACGCTTAAAAAAAATCCTTTCGAGTTTCTTCGCCTCTTATCAGTGTCTCTCTCTCTCTCTCTCTCCAATCACTGAGAAAGGGTCAATTTTGGGCGCACGCTGTTCTTGCTAAGAATTTTCTGGGTCGACTGAGGTCGAAAACTCTGAAAGCAATGGTTTTTACGTGGAATTATTGGCATCAGTGTGTCTTTATCAGAGATCTTTCACAGAGGTTTAATGTCGTAGATAAAATCATGTTACTACCACAAATACATATATCAGCCGCAAAAGACGAATCACTATCTCTAGTTTTATGTTTGAAAAATATGTAGCCCTCGGATTATGATGCAGCGGTAGGATAATTAGTTGTTAATCCATATATTTGTGATTCGATCCCTAACTATGACATATTTTATAAGAATTTTTTTTCCAAATGGGGCGCGAACCCTGGGACGCTGAGCTTCTAGACTATCCACCGTGAGCGCTTCTCGATTTATCCTGGTGACCAGTGAGAAATTTCCATGGGGCCGGACCGGTCACCCAAGGTTCAATTTGTCTGCTGTCTTGTTCATCATTTTTTTTTATCAGTCTTGAGATTTGTCTTCGGGATTGCGATGCAGCGATAGGACGACTAATCACTATCTTAGACATTCGCGATTCGATCTTTAGTACGACATATTTTACAAAAAATTTCTTCCAAATAGGACATGAGCGTTTCCCGATTTATCCTGATGATCAGTGAAAAATTTTCGTGGACCGAATCGATCATCTAAATTCGTCTGCTACCTGATCAATATTTTTTTCATCAGTTTTGAGACTTGAATCCAAGATTTTATGTCACAATCAACTAAATTTTACCATCTCAACTAAACCTACGACGGTGACAAATGACAAATAATATCTTAGTCTAATCACTTTCAAAGACATACTACGTATTTTATAGGATTTTTTTTCTAAATGGGACACGAGCACTTTTCGATTTACCTAGTGATCGGTGAAAAACTTTTATGGGGTCGGACCGGTCACCCCAAATTCATTTACTACCTGATCCAATATTTTTTTCATCAATTTTGAAACTTGAATCCAAAATTTTATGGGACAATCAACTAAATTTTTACCATCTCAACTAAACGTGCGACGGAGACAAATGACAAATAATATCTTAATCTAATCACTTTCAAAGACATACGACGTATTTTATAGGATTTTTTTTAAATGAGACACGAGCGCTTCTCAATTTATCCGTGACCGATGAAAAACTTCTGTGGATCGAGTCGATTATCTCAAATTCATTTGCTACCTGATCCAATATTTTTTTCATTAATTTTGAGACTTGAATCAAAGATTTTATGTGATAATCAACTAAATTGTTACCATCTCAATTAGACCTCGATGGCGACAAATGATAAATAATATCTTATTCTAATCATTTTCAAAGAGATACGAGATAATACGAAATACTATTTATATCTCAAAAATCTAATCATATCTCATTAATAGTAAATTTTACTAGAATGTCAACTCCATTATTAAGGGCAGAGCCACTTCATGATAAGGAGGAGGGGCGATTAAATTTTCTAAAAGAAAAAAGAAAAAATATTTGAGGAAAAAAAATAACCATGGAGATATATGTACATGATTATTAGATTATTAATTAATTATTAGATTAATGGCTTCAATAATATACACGATTCTGCTGAACCAACCATGGAGATATATGTACATGTATATTATAAAAAATATACTATTAATTATTTAACGTATTAATATTTTATTAATAAAATATTTCAAACCCTCGCAGGCACGATTCCTCGCGCATTGTGTGGTTTCTATTTATAGAATTAGCAGGACCACTCGGCATTAATAATTAATTACTTCCAACAAGGAAGCACGCACGGAAAAAGACTAATTAAAAGTTAGTTATTCATAAATTATCTACTTATTGTAGAGATTTAGAGCAGTTACGAGAATTGATCGAACTTTGTTAAATCTGTTATTCAATCGAATTTGATAATTATCGGACGAGGACTGGATCAGGCAATTAGAGTAAAACGAAGGATGTGAGTGCATAATATGGCACCTGATATGTACGAGATGATGTAAAGGAAGTACTTGTATAGGCTTAGCTTGAAAACTGAGCTTGAAAGCATCTTATTTTCTTATACTCGAAGGTCGTACAGGCGACGAAATAATTTCTTCTTGTTTTTAGTTATGTTGGGATGAATCGGTTTAACCGAGATGAAAAGTGTTACTGATCTTATCGCGAAGTGAGGTGAAAGTTTTAATGATCAGATGGTTGTCTGAGTGTCATGAGCTGCTAACCTGACGCCGACCTAGTTTCGACCTGGCGCCAACCTGGTTCTGACCCGGCGCCGACCTGCGAGAAAATGTCCGTTAGCAAATCCGTCGGGGAATTTCCCGGTCAAACCCTCCGACGGTCAAGTCAGTATCCGCAGAAAATATAGTGAAGCAAAGGGAATGCAGTAGAGGAGAGTGTAATTGCGCATACCTGCGGAGTGAGGAGGGGAGGGCTTATATAGCCGGGGGAGCTGACAATACCTGTTCGTGTCGACGAGATAGGGGTAAGGTATCTGTCAGCTCGTAGAAGAGCGCCTAGAGGTACCGCGGCATGACGCGGGGTGCTCGAGTAGTACGATCGTACTGAGTTAGCGGGATATCCGCGGCATGTATCCTGAAGGGATAAGGCTCGCGTTGCCCCTTGCGTCATGGTCGTACCCGAGGTGTCCTGACATGGGGTGACGCCCGAAAGGGTTGGTCCGGAGGCCGAATGATAGGTCCGGAGACCGAGGATCGACCGGCGGGCCCGAGTAGTATGACCGGGTCGGATGTAGTATAGCCGAGTGACACAGGGTACGCCATGGGTCGGGGGTTGCGAGCTATATCTGTGTTGTCATGTTTCGGGTCTACTGGTTGTCAGATTCATGGGGTGCTAAAGATTGAGACCTCCCAACTTGGCCCTGGGTCGGGAAACTGAACTGGGTGGCCAAGCGGGAGGCGCTCGGGATCGACTAGCCCGATCTTCTACCAGGGCCAGTCGGTTAGTGCTTCGGGAGGGTTCTTGGCTCGGGAACTCCCCGGGTGAGGCCTTCGTCGGCCCTTCCGCTGGGTCTCTGTGGCGCCAGGCTGGCTGGCTGAGCTGCCCGTAAGCGAGGTCGGGATCATAAGCGTCCCCCTCATGTCTAGTCGAAGGAGGCGTCGAGTCCGACTGACTGGACTGCTACTTATCGGAACGAGCCTGGCGCATCTGAGTGGTCTGACTCTTCCTCGCCGACATGGGTAGTCGCCAGTGCGCGTGCAGCCCGATCGACCGAACTTGTCATATCACCTTGTATTTTCTACTCTTGCCCTCACTATGTCGAGTAGATTCGTATCATGCGCATTAATTACCGTATTTAACCGTTACGCTAC
Source organism: Boesenbergia rotunda (assembly GCA_024364735.1). Lineage (NCBI taxonomy): Eukaryota > Viridiplantae > Streptophyta > Magnoliopsida > Zingiberales > Zingiberaceae > Boesenbergia > Boesenbergia rotunda. The sequence goes on from JAGFNQ010006503.1 coordinate 291,694, forward strand.
TTGCCCTCTGATCATTGCTATCCGAGAAACGAGGGGTCTACCGCTGTCTTTGCGAATGATGGGCGTGCACGTGTGCCACGCCGCCTTGGGGACTCTTTTGGGCCTGATCGGATGGCTCGCTCCCTTTCCCGCTTTATTTCCGGCCCGTCATCAGACGGTCGGCGTTGCTTCTTGAGCCCTATAAATAGGCATTCACCTTTCGATTTTTACCATCGTTTTTTACTCCCGACATCGAATTGTTGTCCTCCTACTCTCTGCTAGGGTTCCGGTGAGGTATGTGTCTCCGTTCGTCTTCTCCAGCGAACTTTCTCCCGATTAGTCTTTATGGCCTCTTCTTCCCTTCCCTCAGCCCCATGGTATACTACCACCGTGTTCGAGCTTGATCACCACGATCTCGAGGTGATCCGAGCGGACTACCATATTCCGCCCGACCACCTTCTTCTCTTGCCAACTTCCTCCAACCGACCTGCGTCTCCTCCCCCTTCCTATATTACCATCTCGCAGGACCATCTACAGGCTGGGTTGTGCTTCCCGATCCACCCTTTCATCGCCTCTGTCTGTCGCTACTTTCGTATCTCTCTATCTCAACTAGCTCCGAACACCATCCGACTCCTCTGTGGGTCGGTCATCATCTTTTCTCTGTACCAAATTCCCCTTCGTCCTGAGGTTTTTTATTACTTCTTTTACCCAAAAAGACAAGAGTTGAGTGATTTCTTTTTCCAAGCTCGTTCCCATACTTCCTTCCTGTCGAAACTTCCGACCTCTAATAAGGGTTGGAAGGAGCAATATTTTCTATGTCCGCCCTGTCCCGACCCCGAACTGGCCGGTCGAATGGGTAGTGAACTTTCCTTCTCCCCGATCTCTCCATAAGGACTTCTGATCCTCCCCCTATATCAATCCGCCCTCTCCAAGATCGGGGGTCGACACTTCCATGGAGGGCATCTGCTGTGTGAGGACATTTTGTGCGTGTTCGGGCTCAGCTCAACGCCACTTAGCCGGCTTGCTTCATTCGGTAAGCCCCCTGTCTCCTTCTATATCCTTTCATAGCTGACTAACCGTTGTTTATTTTGCAGCCAACATGATGCAATCAGCGGTTCTGGAGGAGGGCTATGGCCTGGATGACGCTGAGTTAGAGGCTCGCGTGGCCAAGCAGCTAGCTCAGCGGGAGGCAGCTTTCCCAGCCGCCGAGACAGCGCGCTCTGCCCCTTCCGTGCCTATGCCAGCCGACGCAGAGGTCTCCTAGTCCGACTCAGAGGATGACCAGCCTCTTAGCCTTCAGCTGGGGTGAGCACGCAGAGACGAGCCCGCGCCCTTACTGACCAATCCGACGGAGGCTTCTTCCAGCCAGCCAAGCAAGAGGCGGAGGGGCAAGGAGCCTGTGGTTGAATCCCCCACTCTGCCGTCTCCTACACCTCGGGCGTCCTCGGAGGAGTCTGCCTCTCCGCGGTCGGGGGAGCTTGCCTCTCCCCGGTCGGGGGAGCCTGTCGAGGAGCGCTTGATGCATCTTCTGCCGCCCTCGCTTTCCGACTGGACTATGAGCATGAGGGTGCCGAGCGGCACGACCCCCATCCGGACGTAGGATGTCCAGCTGCACGGATCGCTGGCTGACCACTTCCTCTACAGTCTACGAGAGAGCAATTTCCGTGGTCCGAGCGTCCGTGCAAACAACTTCATGGCAACAGCCACCCAGGTACACCAAGGTTACTTTTGTTTCTGTCTTATGCTTTTTTCAGTCGAGGTACTAACGACTCCTTTTTTATGTATTGTAGTTTTGGGCCACGAGCGACAATATGACCATATCTATGTTGGCTCATGCCAAGGCTCGGTTCCGAGTGGAACGGCGGGTGGAGCATCTGAAGACCCGGCTCCGTCACACCCGGCTGGCTTCCGACGATGCCTCCCTGTATGACCTTAGGGTCGAGGTGATCGTCCTTCAAGACCTACTGGCCCATTCGGAGGAGCAGCTGGAGACCTCCAAGGCGCAAATCGTTTCGGCCGATGCAGCAGTAGCTCAAGTGCATCTCTGAGTCACCCAGGCTGAACACACGGAGCGCAGGGCTTGGACTATCAAGGACCGGTTGCAGGAGGAGCTTCAAAAGATTCAAGTTGAGCTCCTTGAGGTGACCCAGGCTACCAACCCCTGCGCGCACAACTGACGGCCAAGGAGCAGGAGGTCAATTCGCTAACGGGCCAGCTAGCCAGTCGGGAGGCCGAGCTACGTGCCCAGGCTGAGGAGCTGGGCCGGCTACGCGAGCAGCAATCGACATTTGAGGCGGCCCGGGCAGAGTTCGAGGAGTTACAGGCATATAGAGCAGATGAGGCGGCTCGGTGGGACGCCCGCAGAGTTGAATATATCAATTCTGCGGAGTTCAGCCAGCATGTGTCCGAGCGGCTTAGAGCGATGTTGAGGCACCAGCTATTCAACACGTTTGAGCAGCTCAGGCAGGGTGGGCACATTGCCCCCGACCTGCTCGTCTCGGTAGTCAAGTTCTCGGGCATAGACCCAGGACTTGCCCGAGGAAGTCCGCCGACCCTTTAAGTGAGGGTCGGATTTTTGTTCTTTTCTTGTCTGTTACCTTGTAGAGGTATGCCTCAAGTTTTGTAATGCATTATCTTTTAATACAAATCTCCTTTCGTCCACATTCTTCTGATTGTCTCTACTTCTAAGTGTTGCCGACTCGGGCGATTGTTAATGAGAGTGAGTCGGGTGAGAGAATAATCGATCAACTCGGCTTCGCGAGTGACTAGGTTAAACATTAGAGCGCGCGAGTGTCTAAGTGTTGGCTCTACTTCTAAGTGTCAAGTTTTGTAATGCATTATCTTTTAATACAAATCTCCTTTCGTCCACATTCTTCTGATTGTCTCTACTTCTAAGTGTTGCCGACTCGGGCGATTGTTAATGAGAGTGAGTCAGGTGAGAGAATAATCGATCAACTCGGCTTCGCGAGTGACTAGGTTAAACATTAGAGCGCGCGAGTGTCTAAGTGTTGGCCACTCGGGAAAAACGGCAAAGAGTCTGACGACCGGAACTAAGCCGAGTACGTAAAACCGCTAGCTTGGGAAGTTCAGGGCAGAGCCCTTAGGTCGGTCTGCTCGCGGGTCGCCACACATGCATCCTGGGAGTTAAGCCAAGGAAGTGGCGAGAGTCGGGAAGCTTGGTCGGTTTGAATCCAGGGCGTCCGATTGGGGGTCGAGCCGAGGGGTTCGTGGGAGCATGCCCACTCGCGATTCACTAAGAGTCTGGATTGAGCCAGCCCTTCCCGCACCGGTTGCCTGGTCGGCGGATCAATGTCCTTTCAACTGTCTTATCCGCCCTATCCCTGATACACGCCGCTTCGTATCTTTCATAATGATTATCGCATTAATTAGCGGGGTCACATGTCCACTAGTTAGTGGTTCCTCGGGCGCCGAATCATCTGTTACTGGTTAACGGTTTCCCGGGCGACAAAGCTGTTAGATCATGACCGTCAAGCTAGAGGGGGGGGGGGTGAATAGCTTCTTTCGATTCGTCTACCTACAACGTTAGCAAGCACAAGTGGAATAACAAATAACAAACTAAAAACAATGCTAATGTCAACCTTTACGTGGTTCGGAGATGACGCTCCTACTCCACAGTTGTTCGTAAGGTGGACGATCCCTTGATCCTTCGGTGGATCACTCCCCGGATGCCCTCCGGCTAACTCGTGTAACTCTTTGTGGGTGGATAAACCTCGCCACAATCCCGGACACACTTCTGAGCAACTGAGACTACTAATGAGCTCTAACCAAGCTCATTTTATCAAGAGCTCTCAGACAAAACCGAGCCCCTTTAAATAGGTCTCTTGGCTGAAAACCTCGCTACTAGTCGACTGCCCCCAGGCCAGTCGACTGATCCCACTCAAATTCGACCGTTACAAGCCCAACGTTCGAATTTCAGCCACACCAGTCGACTGCTCCAGGGGCAGTCGACTGGTCCATTACCAATCGACTGATGTCTCGATGAGTTTGAGTTCCCCTTCTGGCAGTCGACTGATTCATCCCCAGTCGACTGCCCAACTTACAATTTCACTCTCCCTCACTCCGAAGACCCTCCTTCACGTATGCCTTCAAGTCCACTCCCTTGGCTCGCCCCTTGAAGTCATCTTCCACCGGCTATCGTCCCTCGTATGCGTACGCAAGCCCTCGGCTTGCCTCCATGCCACCCTTCACATGTTCCCTTTGAAGTCCACTTCCTCCGGCTTGCCCTTGGAGTCCTCTTCCCTCAGCTCTCGTCCCTCGGATATGTCCTCCATGTGTGACTCACCAAGTCCTGCAAACTCAATCACACATATCAAATAACAAGAGTAAATCTAACTTAAACCTTTTGCCCAAACATCAAAACACATAGTCACTCCAGACCATAGATTGCCCCAACAATCTCCCCTTTTTTGATGTTTGGCAATACGTTTATGTTAGGGAAAACAAATATAAATGCAAACATGCATAGATCCTATCACAAGGCATCCCCACACCTAACCTCCCCAAGTTAGGAATTTTTACTAAAACGGGCTTTTTAAAACCTTCCCAAAGCTCCCCTACATTGGACTTACAAAGGCTTTTTAAGAACCTCTCCAAGGTTCCCCTTACGCCATGAATGGGGCAACAGTGCACCCCCTTTACCTAGGCTCCCCCTAGACCTAGGATTTCCCGCAAAGGTGTATTTGGTTTCCCACTTAAACCCAACACTTCTCCCCCTTTGCCATACATCAATAAGACTCCAACAATTTCCCCCCTTATTGGATCTTTTAAACTTTAATAATCATACACAAAGTGTACTAGCCCCCATACACTTGTTTTACATTATTTGGACACTTTTCAATGGCTGAAAACCCAAATCAGCCTTTACCAGTCGACTGCCCCTGGGCCAGTCGACTGGCACTCTGAAAAACCAAATTTCAGCTTTCTGAACTCAATTTCAGAAATGCACCAGAAATTCTACAAATCTCTAAAAATTCTCAAATTTTGTGGAGAGGTTTGTGGTACGAATACTTACTTGGAAAAAATACACTCAAAAATGTATCTATCACCATTCCTAAGATTGACACAAAATCCAAAACTAGCTAAGAAGTTCAATTGAACCTTGACCTAAAGTCCTAGTTTTGGTCTTCCCTTGATGTCACTGCCCATACCAACCCACAATGCATCCCTAGCATTGATTTATATGACATTTATACATCAAGAACCAATTCTCATGCTTTATACGCCAATGTCATATTTTCATGCATGAAACACATACCCAACGTGCCAAAAACCAAGAATTGAGACTCAATTCCGTCTCCAACTCTTTTGGCACACTCCATGATCCATTTAGACCTCCGAGAGACACCTCCTGAGATCCATTTACCATGGATCCCAAAGACTCCTAGAGCTCCCCCTTGAGCTCTTAGCCTTAGCTACCTCCCTAGGTGACTCAACAACCACTAGGCCACACCGGTGTACCTCCGGTGACTCTTGGCCTACAAACTTAACCTTCTTAACCTTAGAAACCTTATCTTTGGTTAAGTCTTTCTTTTTCCCTTTTAATGGCATCCCCTTGCCATTCTTGGATTTTCCCTCCTTGCCATAATTATATGCCACCTTAACATATTTCTTTTCATTGGCATTGGAGACCTTAGATCGGTATCCTAATCCCGATCTATCATTGTTGGGTTTCAGACCCCCCAACAACATACCTAAACCCTTAGATTCAACAGTGAATCTATCTAGGGTTCTCTCCATTTCTTCAAGTCTTGCCCTCAAGACTTGGTTTTCCCTTTTTAGATTCTCAACCCTAGAATCAACATGTCCACCTTAGACATTCCTAGACCTACCCACCTTTCTAGGCATATGTCTCCCCTTTTAGGGATTTTTGCCTTTATCCTTAGGTCCAAAGGTCTTAGATTTATCATGATGCATGACCTTTCTAGGGGTTTGATCTACCTTGTTAACTCTATTCCTATCATTATATTTAAAGTCATGATGATGCACAAGCAAGCATTTTTCATTATTTCTAGCATACATAGATGAATTTGAAACATACTTAAACTTAGGGATTACCTCCCTTACCTTTGGAGCTCCCCCTTGATGTGAGCTTCTTTTCTTTTCCTCCTCTCATCTTCTCAAGTGCTCCATTTTCTTGAGTTCTCCTTTTCTCGGACACTTGGTATGATAGTGCCCTAGCTCCCCACATGTAAAGCATCTAATATGCTTTTTCTCCTTTTCCCTACAAACCATATTAGTTTTTAAAAGAATTGACTCGGGTTTAGGATTTACCTCCTTCTTACCTAGTAGACACTTGTCCTTGTAGTGCCCCTTCTTGTTGCATCCAAAGTATATAATGGGTCCTTTGACTTTGCTTTGGTGGAGGTTGGAGCTTCTTCTGCCTCCGGGATTGATGAGGGTCTCTCCTCCCCCTAAATTCTTGAAGTTGATACCTCTTCTTCTCTCTTGATGAGGTGGATGATCTTTGACTTGATTGTGCCTTTTCACTTGATGAAGTTGACAACTCTTTTTCTTTTTCCCTTTCTTAGACCATTGAACTTATTTCTTTGGGCTCTTCTACTATTTTAGCTTGTGTAGAGTTCTCATGAAATTCTCTTATCTTTTTCCATAACTCATATGCATCTTTATATTCACCTACACCACTTAAAACATTATTAGGTAAAATATTAATTAATATACTAATTACCTTCTTATTTGCCTTAGATTGGACTTGTTGCTCCTTGGTCCAATATCTAGGTCGAAGCTTCTTCCCGTGCTTATCCTTTGGAATGTCGAATGGTTCTTCTAGCACTACCATGCACTCCCAATCCATTCCAAACCAAGTCTTTATTCTTGTCCTCCAATAGTCAAAATCTTCATGATCATACAGAGGTGGAGTGTTGATATCATCCCCCAACTTGTCTTCCATCATCCTTTCCTCTAGCTTGTGCTCTTTTGGCGGTTATTCCAATAAGAGCGGACCTTCGCTCTGATACCACTTGTTAGATCGTGATCGTCAAGCTAGAGGGGGGGGTGAATAGCTTCTTTCGATTCGTCTACCTACAACGTTAGCAAGCACAAGCGGAATAACAAATAATAAACTAAAAACAATGCTAACGCCAACCTTTACATGGTTCGGAGATGACGCTCCTACTCCATGACTGTCCGTAAGGTGGACGATCCCTTGATCCTTCGGTGGCTCACTCCCCGAAAGCCCTCCGACTAGCTCGTGTAGCTCCTTGTGGGTGGAGAAACCTCGCCACAATCTCGGACACACTTCTAAGCAACTAAAACTACTAATGAGCTCTAACCAAGCTCATTTTGTCAAGAGCTCTCAGCCAAAATCGAGCCCCTTTAAATAGGTCTCTTGGCTGAAAACCTCGCTACCGGTCGACTGCCCCCAGGCCAGTCGACTGATCCCACTCAAATTCGACCGTTACAAGCCCAATGTTCGAATTTCAGCCACACCAGTCGACTGCTTCAGGGGCAGTCGACTGACCACCAGTCGACTGGTCCATTACCAGTCGACTGATGTCTCGGTGAGTTTGAGTTCCCCTGCTGGCAGTCGACTGATCCATCCCCAGTCGACTGCCCAGCTTATAATTTCACTCTCCCTCACTCCGAAGACTCTCCTTCACGTATGCCTTCAAGTCCACTCCCTTAGCTCGCCCCTTGAAGTCCTCTTCCACCGGCTATCGTCCGTCGGATGCGCACGCAAGCCCTCGGCTTGCCTCCATGCCACCCTTCACGTGTGCCCTTTGAAGTCCACTTCCTTCGACTTGCCCTTGGAGTCCTCTTCCCTCGGCTCTCATCCCTCGGATATGTCCCCCATGTGTGACTCAACAAGTTCTGCAAACTCAATCACACATATCAAATAACAAGAGTAAATCTAACTTAAACCCTTTGCCCAAACATCAAAACACATGGTCACTCCGGACCATAGATTGCCCCAGCAGAAGCGTCTGCCACCGGGAGTACGCACGCGTCCCATTGAGCCTCGAGATTCACCGTGAACTCAATCGGAGAGCCCAGATTTTCTCACCGGGATCTTATCGAACGGCTAAGATCGACCATTTGACCCTATATATTGGTTCTTATTCTACGATTCTCACCATCGCTATTTGCTTTCGGTGCCTCTCCACTGCTTCTGCTTGCGCTGCTAGGGTTCTGGTGATTCCCGTAGGCCTCATTCCTCCGGTTATCTTCTCGCGACCATTTTTTCACTCGACATTTTTCTATACGATTGCCTAATCCTCCCTGTTTCTTTTGCAGCAGGTAAGATGTTGGCCGCTGCTCTAGAGGAAGGATTCCTCCTACACGAAGCCGAGCTCGCGTCTCAGGCCGGCGAACCTCCGTCCGCGCGAGAGTCCACTCCCCCTGTGGCGTCTATTACTAACGCGCCTTCTTCGGGCATCAAGGAGGTGCTGGCTGCTGAACTCGAGCTTATCGATGTGCATCACCAACCATTGATTCCTAGGCGCCGAAAGGAATGACTAGCCGACCGCGCACCCGCGCTTTCAGCCTCTGTCCCGGTCGGGGCCACTGCCGGTCCTCGCCCAGAGAAAAGGACCAGGGCCACCTCTCCCACAGCGGCCTCTTCCTCTGCGTCGGTCGCTCCTGACCTTCCTATTTCTGCGCCCACCGTTCCGGGGGCGTCTGTTCGGGTGGCCCTTCTTCCAACTCAGGCGCAGACCCGCAGGACTCCCTCTCCTCCTCATGCTGGAGCTACGGCCACCGTCCTTTGCATCTGGTCCCGCCGTCCCATGCTGACCCCAGCACGGGCTATGAGATGCCTGCCACCGAGCCACAGGAGTCGGCTCGGGAGGTTCATTTGTATGGTCCGCTCGGCGACCATTTCTACCAAGGCCTTCGAGGGGCCAATATCTGGGCCCGACTAGTAGAGCTAACGTCTTTCTCTTGGGGGCCAGTTAGGTATGTTTTGCCTTTTTACTTGAGTTTCTTCATTCGCTTACTCCTGTCTGGATATTAATACTTGTTTCCTTTCTGCAGTTCTTTGGCTCGGCCTATGATCTGGCCGTCTATTTTGTAAGCTATGATCGGGGTTTGCAACAGGCGGAATCCTGAGCGGAGGAACTGGAGACTCATCTCCGTCATGCGCAGCTGTTGTCCAACGGGGAAACCCTAAACAGGCTGCGGGTCGAGATCTTGGCCTTTCAAGATCGTGCGGCCCACTGGAGGCGCATCTTGAAGAGGTCCAGGCGGAACTGGACTCAGCCAATGCGGCGGTTGCCCAGGCGCGACATCAAGTCACCTGTTTGGAGTGTACGGAACGCCGGGCCGGGGAGCTTGAGAGCCAGGCTCGAGCTGAGCTGGCCAAAGCCAAGGCAGAGCTCCTGGAAGTGTGCCAATCAGCCTCCGTGTTGCGCGCTGATCTGACGGCCAAGGAAGAGGAGCTGAGCGTCTGCTCGGGAGATCTTACGCAGCTCAGGAGGCAGTACGCCGCTCAGGAGGCGGAGTTGAAGGCGGAGCTGAAGGCGGTCCGGAGGGAGCTGATGGAACTCCGGGCTTATAAGGTAGCTCAGCGGGACTCCCGTAGGGTTTGAGTGTCCCAATTTTGCGGCGTTCAGCGAGCAGTTGTTGGGGAGGTTGCGTCACCCCTTCTCTCTCTTTTTGGTAGAGGCCAAGCCACGTCTTTGTAAATAAGACTATTTTGAATGTAAACTTTTTCTATTTTCATGCTTGTGTGCTTTGTGCTAAGTGTTGGGGGTTCGGGCAAGAGCTCGAATCCGTACTTTCCGTGGCGAGGTTGACTTGAGTAAGCTATCAACGATGCGGGCCCAAGTGCCCCGACCTCGCTTAAGTTTTGTCTAAGAGGTGGTCCCCGAGTGGCACGGCCACTCAGGGGACTTGTCCATTTAGGATAGACTTTTGTTCAGGTGACAACGGTTGTTTGACAAGTCTTGATGATGCTTGCTCAGTTATCGAGAGTGTGTGCGCTCGGTCGGTTGGCCTTCCAGGAGCGTGGGTCTACACATATCCCGAATGGGGGCCGAGCGGAGGGGTTCGTGGGAGCAGACCCACTTATAACTCGTGAGAGCGAGAGTCTGGCTTCTCGGTCGGAGGTATCCCAGGGAGCTTAGGTCGCCACGTGTTCGATTGGGAGCTGAGCCGAGGGGTTTGAGGAAGCATGCCCACTTATAACTCGCGAGAGCGAAAGTCTGGCTTCTCGGTTGGAGGTATCCCAGGGAGCGTGGCCCGCCACACATCCGACTGGGAGCCGAACCGAGGGGTTCGTGGGAGCATGCCCACTTATAACTCGCGAGAGCGAGAGTTTGGCTTCTCGGTCGGAGGTATCCCAGGAAGCGTGGGCCACCACGCATCCGACTGGGAGCCGAGCTGAGGGGTTCGTGGGAGCATGCCCACTTATAACTCGTGAGAGCGAGAGTCTGGGTTCTCGGTCGGAGGTATCCCAGGGAGCGTGGGCCACCACGCATCCAACTGGGAGCCGAGCCGAGGGGTTCGTGGGAGCATGCCCACTTATAACTCGTGAGAGAGAGAGTATGGCTTCTCGATCGGAGGTATCCCAGGGAACGTGGGCCGCCACGCGTCCGACTAGGAGCCGAGCCGAAGGGTTCGTGGGAGCATGCCCACTTATAACTCGCGAGAGCGAGAGTCTGGCTTCTCGGTCGGAGGTATCCCAGGGAGCGTGGGCCGCCACGCGTCCGACTGGGAGCCGAGTCGAGGGGTTCGTGGGAGCATGCCCACTTATAACTCACGAGAACGAGAGTCTGGCTTCTCGGTCAAAGGTATCCCAGGGAGCATGGGCCGCCACGCGTCCGACTGGGAGCCGAGCTGAGGGGTTTGTGGGAGCATACCCACTTATAACTCACGAGAGCGAGAGTCTGGTTTCTCGGTCGGAGGTATCCCAGGGAGCATGGGCTGCCACGCGTCCTACTGGGAGCCGAGCCGAGGGGTTCGTGGGAACATGCACACTTATAACTCGCGAGAGCGAGAGTCTGGCTTCTCGGTCAGAGGTATCCCAGGGAGCGTGGGCCGCCATGCGTCCGACTGGGAGCCGAGCCGAGTCGAGGGGTTAATGGGAGCATACCCACTTATAACTCGCGAGAGCGAGAGTCTGGCTTCTCAGTCGGAGGTATCCTAGGGAGCGTGGGTTGCCACGCACCAGACTGGGAGCCGAGCCGAGGGGTTCGTCGGAGCATGCCCACTTATAACTCGCGAGAGTGAGAGTCTGGCTTCTCGGTCGGAGGTATCCCAGGGAGCGTGTTAGTAATATGAGAGAAGTGTCCTAAGGCAATCGCCTTATGATTGTAATCATTTACTTTAATAAATGAATATTCACTATTTGAGTATACATGTTCATGTATTTGATTGAGATCTTAAACTCATTTACTGAATGTCCGCAATACAATTCACAGCATGAGAGAATTTGTGATGAATTCACAATTAGTGATTATCTCTACATGTGCAATTGTGAAGTATTGAAATTATCCCTAGTCGATGAATTGATAAATACAGACACTATCAATTCTGTGGAGACTAGCATGGGTTATTCTCTAATCAGCTGATTCTCACTGGCTGGTGACATTGGGATGTCCGGAGATAAACATGAATGCTAGTTAAGGGAACTAGTTCATTGGAGTGACTAGCTGTAAAACTTCATATGGTAATCTACATATAGATATGTCAATGAAGTTCTTACTGCAGCTTAAGTGCGATGTTCCTTTGACTTGCGGTGTTCAAGTCATCTTGGTCATGAAGACTTATACTTTGACATCTTAAGCAAGCATCTCCAAGGAGGTGTGGACCCAGGATGATTGGGTATAAGCTGAAGTGCCCGAAGATGTTTGAACAGCCTACAAAGGATTCACCACTCCTTGCGAGGAGATGTATACCCAAGGCCTATCGTTGGATTGTTACTCGAAGCCTCTGGTCAGAGTATCACATATTCCGAGTATGAATCTCTCAGAAACATGAGAGTAATTAGAATCCGTTGGACGAGAAAGACATTACTTGGGCTAGGTGTGACGTAGTCAGCCTAGTGGGGACTGACACACATAGACCGTGTCCTGAACCAAGTGGGTATAAGATGGTGAAGGGAATGAGGCACGATTCATTAGAGCTGCTGAAGGGTTTCAGAATTATTTCTGAGGTCAACCGTTGATCTTTCGATTAATTGGGGATCATGATGTACTACTAGGTGCCACTCATGATCGTTCTATAATTGGTTAATTATAGACGGCCAACATAAATCGAAAGCCTATTTAGTCACACGCACTACGAGTGATCCAAGGGATTTAAAACGAGTTGAAAATTGGATTTTCCGATCAAGAGAGATAAGTCGAATATGAAATTTTCAGAGACGCATCGGAAGCATAAAATGGCTAAGTCTTTTGAAGACTTATTGAACGAATTAAATGAGTTTAATTCGTGACATCGCGGCTTGGGTTTGGCTGGCCAAAGAGGGTCCCCACCCTCTTTGTTTGGCCGGCCACAATAAGAGGGAAGAACCAAATTGTTTGGTTCAAATTTATAAAATAAACCGCGCGCGGTTTGTCTTATAAAATTATGGATAAAGAAATTTGTATAAAGAAATTTATATAAATAAATTTATATAAAGAGATTTATTTTTCATGGAAATTAAAATAAACCTTGGATTGGTTTATTTTATTTTATAAAATCAATAATGGATTGATTTACCATGATTAAGAAATTTATATAAAGAAATTTATATAAAGAAATTTCTTTCCATAATAAAAGGGGAGACATGGTTGTTTTTATTATAAATTAAGTTATAATAAAAACTTGGCATAACGGAATAATTCATAGAAAAATTTATAAGATAAATTTCTTATGAAAAATTTATTCCGTTAAGAAGAGACTTGGCGATTAAGAGACTACTATATAAAGGTACCAAGGCAAGGCTTGGAGATTAATCCAAGAGATCAAGGATTCTTGCCTAGCCTCTCTCCCTCTCCTTCTCTCCCTCTCCCTCTTCTAGTGCCGCCGGCCCTAGAGCCCTCCCCCATTGCCGTGAGCTTCCACCACCAAGAAGAAGCCGAAGAAGAAGAAGAAGCGGGCGCGACTCCTTCCCTCCTCCTGGAATCTTGATTCCGTTCTTCGTTTGGTGGTTAGTTTTTCATCTCTCTCTTGGTATTCTTGTCGTGCCTTTGGAGAATCTAGTAGTTCTTGTCGGCACGAAACTCGTGGCTTTGCAAAGTCATCCCGAAGAAAACTCGGCGTGGACGCGAATAGAGGCGGAGCTTCCAAGGGATGCTACGGTTGGATCTCGTCCCTTTCTACGAGTTACGTGAGGTATTAAGTAAATTAGTTTACTTTCTGCGTCTCTGTGTCTTGTTTTTTAATTTCCGCTGCGTACCTACTCTTACTCAAATCCGAAAGTTTTCCGATATTCACCCCCCCTCTATCGGTTTTCTCGATCCAACAATGTGGACCAATGTCAACTCTTGCATAAGGAGGCTATAGCTACTTCATTAACTTTATCGATGATCACTCACGATTCGGGTATGTGTTCTTGATGAAACACAAATCTGAAGCTTTTGAGAAATTCAAAGAGTTCAGAAATGAAGTAGAGAAACAACTTGGCAAAAGTATTAAGATACTTCGATCCGATCGGGGTGGTGAATACTCAAGTCAAGAGTTTCAAGATTATCTTAAGGACAATGGGATATTGTCTCAATGGACTCCGTCGTATACACCACAGCATAATGGTGTATCTGAGAAGCGTAACCGAACCTTGATGGACATGGTTAGATCTATGATGAATCATGCAACTCTTCCAAAATCCTTTTGGGGCTATGCACTTAAGACAGTTGTTTACTTGCTAAACAGAGTCCCGACCAAGGTAGTCTCTACTACTCCATATGAGACGTGGAATAGTAAGAAACCTCATTTAACTCACCTTAAAATATGGGGTTGTCCTGCTTATGTGAAGCGGACTGTATCAGACAAATTGGATGCTAAGTCTGATAAATGTCTATTTATTGGATACCCTAAGGAAACGAAGGGTTACCAATTATATCATCCCTTGGAACAAAAGGTGTTTGTTTCAAGGCATGCTGTATTTCTGGAAAAAGAATTTCTTTTACAAGAAAACAGTGGGAGTGGCATTGAACTTGATGAAGTTCAAGAAACTCCAATAGACATTACAGAGACACCTAGTCCAGACCCACAACCAATAACTCAAATGATGAGCTATCAGTTGAACCTAAAACAACACCACCTCTTCGTAGATCTGATAGAACACGCAAAATTCCAGAGAGATACGGATTTCTCATAAGTGAATCGAACGACGTGTTACTCATAAGCGATGACGAACCTATCAGTTATGAAGATGTTCTGAAAAGTTCAGAAAGGGACAAATGGCTTGAAGCCATGAAGTCGGAAATGAATTCCATGTACGAAAATCAAGTATGGGACTTGGTTAACCCACCTGAAGGGATTAAGCCCATAGGGTGCAAGTGGGTTTTCAAGAAGAAAACCGACATGGAAGGTAATGTTGTTACCTTTAAGGCTAGATTAGTGGCAAAAGGATATCGTCAGAAACAAGGAATTGATTATGACGAAAGCTATTCGCCAGTAGCTATGCTTAAATCCATTCGGATGCTCCTGGCCATAGCAGCTCATTATGATTATGAGATATGGCAAATGGATGTGAAAATAGCTTTCCTTAATGGAAACCTGCTTGAGGATGTATACATGATACAACTTGAAGGTTTCACATCGGTTGATTAAACCAAAATATGCAAGCTTCGACGATCTATATATGGACTGAAGCAAGCATCCAGGAGCTGGAACATCCGTTTTGATGAGACAATCAAAGAGTTTGATTTCTCACAAAATCCTGACGAACCTTGTGTATACAAGAAGGTTAGTGGGAGTGTAGTCGTATTCCTAGTACTATATGTCGATGACATATTGCTTATAGGAAATGATATATCAGTCTTACAGTCGGTTAAAATTTAGTTGTCCAAAACTTTCTCCATGAAAGACCTGGGAGAAGCAACCTATATCCTTGGGATTAGAATCTATAGAGATAGATCAAAACGGTTGCTTGGTCTTTCGCAGTCTACATATATAGACCGAGTGCTAAAAAGGTTTAGCATGTCGGAATCCAAGAAAGGTTACCTTCCCATCAGGCATGGGATCAACCTTTCAAAGTCTATGTGTCCGCGCACAGAAGATGAGAGGATTTGCATGAATAAGATTTCTTATGCATCCGCGATAGAATCTATCATGTATGCTATGTTATGTACTATGCCCGATGTATCGTATGCTCTGAGCGTCATAAGCAGATACCAGTCTGATCCAGGAATGGATCATTGGGCGGCTGTCAAGACAATCTTTAAGTACTTAAGAAGAACTAAGGATGTGTTCCTAATATATGGAGAAGGAGATATGGTAATACGTGGGTATACAGATGCCAGTTTCCAGACAGATAAGGATGACTCCAAATCTCAGTCTGGATACGTATTTACTTTGAATGGAGGTGCAATAAGTTGGAAGAGTTCCAAGCAAGACACTGTAACGGATTCTACCACGGAAGCGGAATATATTGCGGCTTCGGAAGCAGCAAAAGAAGCCGTCTGGATCAAGAAGTTTGTCTCGGAACTTGGTGTGGTTCCAACCATTGATGAAGCAATACCAGTTTACTGCGACAACAATGGAGCTATTGCACAAGCAAAGGAACCAAGGTCTCATCAGCGATCCAAACACGTGCTTCGCCGCTATCATCTGATCAGAGAGATTATAAGTAGGAATGATATACAAATTGAGAAAATTCCCACTGAAAGGAATTTAGTGGATCCTTTAAGTAAGGCCTTGCCTCAAAGCAAGTTTGAGGGTCATGTTAGAGCCTATGGTATTGGATACCGTAGCGATTGACATTAGGCCAAGTGGGAGTTTGTTAGTAATATGAGAGAAGTGTCCTAAGGCAATCGCCTTATGATTGTAATCATTTACTTTAATAAATGAATATTCACTATTTGAGTATACATGTTCATGTATTTGATTGAGATCTTAAACTCATTTACTGAATGTCCGCAATACAATTCACAGCATGAGAGAATTTGTGATGAATTCACAATTAATGATTATCTCTACATGTGCAATTGTGAAGTATTTAAATTGTCCCTAGTCGATGAATTGATAAATACGGACACTATCAATTCTGTGGAGACTAGCATGGATTATTCTCTAATCAGCTGATTCTCACTGGCTGGTGACATTGGGATGTCCGGAGATAAACATGAATGCTAGTTAAGGGAACTAGTTCATTGGAGTGACTAGCTGTAAAACTTTATATGGTAATCTACATATAGATATGTCAATGAAGTTCTTACTGTAGCTTAAGTGCGATGTTCCTTTGACTTACGGTGTTCAAGTCATCTTGGTCATGAAGACTTATACTTTGACATCTTAAGCAAGCATCTCCAAGGAGGTGTGGACTCAGGATGATTGGGTATAAGCCGAAGTGCCCGAAGATGTTTGAACAACCTACAAAGGATTCACCACTCCTTGGGAGGAGATGTATACCCAAGGCCTATCGTCGGATTGTTACTCGAAGCCTCTGGCCAGAGCATCACATGTTCCGAGTATGAATTTCTCAGAAACATGAGAGTAATTAGAATCCGTTGGACGAGAAAGACATTACTTGGGCTAGGTGTGACGTAGTCAGCCTAGTGGGGACTGACACACATAGACCGTGTCCTGAGCCAAGTGGGTATAAAATGGTGAAGGGAATGAGGCACGATTCATTAGAGCTGCTGAAGGGTTTCAGAATTATTTCTGAGGTCAACCGTTGATCTTTCGATTAATTGGGAATCATGATGTACTACTAAAAAAATGATGAACCAGGCAGCAGACAAATTGAACCTGGGGTGACCGGCCTGGCCCCACGGAAGTTTCCCACCGGTCACCAGGGTAAATCGGGAAGCGCTCGCGGGGGCAATCTAGAAGCCCAGCGTCCCAGGGTTCGCGCCCCATTTGGAGGAAGGGATCATGATGTACTACTAGGTGCCACTCATGATCGTTCTATAATTGGTTAATTATAGACGGCCAACATAAATCGAAAGCCTATTTAGTCACACGCACTACGAGTGATCCGAGGGATTTAAAACGAGTTGAAAATTAGATTTTCCGATCAAGAGAGATAAGTCGAATCTGAAATTTTCAGAGACGCATCGGAAGCATAAAATGGCTAAGTCTTTTGAAGACTTATTGAACGAATTAAATGAGTTTAATTCGTGACATCGCGGCTTGGGTTTGGCCGGCCAAAGAGGGTCCCCACCCTCTTTGTTTGGCCGGCCACAATAAGAGGGAAGAACCAAATTGTTTGGTTCAAATTTATAAAATAAACCGCGCATGGTTTGTCTTATAAAATTATGGATAAAGAAATTTGTATAAAGAAATTTATATAAAGAAATTTATATAAAGAGATTTATTTTTCATGGAAATTAAAATAAACCTTGGATTGGTTTATTTTATTTTATAAAATCAATAATGGATTGATTTACCATGATAAAGAAATTTATATAAAGAAATTTCTTTCCATAATAAAAGGGGAGACATGGTTGTTTTTATTATAAATTAAGTTATAATAAAAACTTGGCATAACGGAATAATTCATAGAAAAATTTATAAGATAAATTTCTTATGAAAAATTTATTCCGTTAAGAAGAGACTTGGCGATTAAGAGGCTACTATATAAAGGTACCAAGGCAAGGCTTGGAGATTAATCCAAGAGATCAAGGATTCTTGCCTAGCCTCTCTCCCTCTCCCTCTTCTAGTGCCGCCGGCCCTAGAGCCCTCCCCCTTTGCCGTGAGCTTCCACCACCAAGAAGAAGCCGAAGAAGAAGAAGAAGCGGGCGCGACTCCTTCCCTCCTCCCGGAATCTTGATTCCGTTCTTCGTTTGGTGGTTAGTTTTTCATCTCTCTCTTGGTATTCTTGTCGTGCCTTTGGAGAATCTAGTAGTTCTTGTCGGCACGAAACTCGTGGCTTTGCGAAGTCATCCCGAAGAAAACTCGGCGTGGACGCAAATAGAGGCGGAGCTTCCAAGGGACGCTACGGTTGGATCTCGTCCCTTTCTACGAGTTATGTGAGGTATTAAGTAAATTAGTTTACTTTCTGCAAAATTTTAAATGTATGATCTGTTGATGCCCCGGTTGGTTTTGATGTGATCAACCAAGTTAGGTTAGGTCCTGTTGGTTTTAATCCCTTTGCTAAGTGTGCAGGAACTTAGGTACGGAGGAAGTCGAGCGTAAGACGCAGCGGACGAGAAGGATTGCGCGGGGAAGTGAGCCGACGGGCTCAGTACAATCCGAGGGACGCGGAAGATGCGGAAGAGTACACCGGTGGAGCGAGAAGGACGTGCGCGGTGTCCGAGGGACGAGAAGCCGGGAGGAAGGACGCTCGAAGAGTACACCCCCCTTGCTCGAGATGATTGTTGTATCCATCTCGCTGTTATAATCTAGGTAGCAATATCGCCAATACATATTTGCCAACGCCCTTTATCCCAGTTGGTAAGTGGATTTGTGTATTTGGTGGAGGACTTGGGTTTGATCCTTCCTTGGCATCAAAACCTTGTTTTTTTTTTTGGCGAATTTCTTTCATTTCTTTTGGGCGCTTGGACTAGTCTTTTTGATTCTTCGTCTTCTGGGTGATTTCCGGCCAACCGAATTTAGGCTCACCCGAACCTGACTCCGGCCTTTCGCCCCTCGAGCGTCCTTCCTCCCGGCTTCTCGTCCCTCGAACACCGCGCACGTCCTTCTCGCTCCACCAGTGTACTCTTCTGCAGCTTCCGCGTCCCTCGGATTGTACTGAGCCCGTCGGCTCACTTCCCCGCGCAATCCTTCTCGTCCGCTGCGTCTTACGCTCGACTTCCTCCGTACCTAAGTTCCTGCACACTTAGCAGAGGGATTAAAACCAACAGGACCTAACCTAACTTGGTTGATCACATCAAAACCAACCGGGGCACCAACAATCTCCCCCTTTTTGATGTGGATCAACCCAAGTTTAGTTAGGGTAAACCAAAAAAAAATAATAAAACTAGAACTAAATTAAGCAGTTAAGCATAGAAAAAAAAATTGCAATCAATAACCACAACCTCCCCCTAAACTTAAGCTACTCTCCCCCTTTGATCACAGCAAAAATGGGGCACAAAAAATAGGGAAAGGAAAAAATATGATTAGAACTTAGAAAAATGTGAAACATTTTTTTTTGAGCCGTGAATAGATTAAGTGCATATCACCGAAATTTAATTTTTGAATAAAAAATTTTCAAATATTTTTTTTAAAAAATACGAATTTCAATTAAAAATTTACCAAGTTTAATTGACTATGTGTAGATCTCAAAAAAATCGGTTCTTGCAAAATAAATTAATTTTCTATTTTTAAAGTTAAAAATTTTATTTTTCAAAAGAAACTTCATCATAAAATGTGTTAATCTATTTCTAATTTTGCAAGAAAAATTATGCAGTAATAGAAAACTAATTCAAAATTGATTTTGGTATCCAAAATAGATTTCTATCGACAGGATTAACTAAAAATTTGGATGGAATGTAATTCTTTGGCACCTTTTTAAATTGGCCTTTATGGTTTTTAAAATATCAATTCAACTTTTCAGGATAACTATTTTTCTTGTGTCGCAAACAGACAATATCACATTCTAATTTCTCAACTAAATTTTTCAGATCAATATTTTCATTTTTTAATTTAGAATTTTCTTTTTCTAATCTGCAATTAGATTTGAGCAAGGCTTTAACACCAGCATACAATTGATCATGAGGAAGAAAACAAACTTCACTTACCGGATCGCTTTCGAAAAGCAAGGTTCCTTCTTCGTTGTCGCTTTCTGATGTCGCTCCCCCTTCAACACTGCTCCCCTCTTGATGACTTGCCATCAGCGCAAGTCCCGCGTACTCTTGAACTTCTTATTCGTCCGACGAGGTCTCGTCCCAGGTGGCCTTCAATGCCTTCTTTTTCTTTGGCTGGTTTTTGATTTTGGGACACTGATCTTTTAGGTGTCCCTCCTCGTTGCAGTTGTAGCATCGGACAGTTCGTTTCTTCGGAGACCGCCTTTTCTTCTGCATTCTCGAAAAGTTATTAGCTTTAAAAAAACTTTTAAACGAACTTACTATTTGCGTTGTCTCGTCGTCCGTCGAGGATTCTGACTCCTTCTCCGTTCTCCTTGTGTTTAGGGCCAGATTCTTCGTCTTTTCTAGATCCTGCCCACCAAGATTCGTGTAATTCGAAAATGGAAAACATTTCATCTAATGTACTTACCTCTAAATCTTTGGAGATGTAATAAGCGTTGACGATTGAGCTCCACTCCTGGGTCCTTGGGAAGGCGTTGAGGGCGTATCGAATGGAGTCGCGATTACTTACCGATTCGCCGAGTTGGGTGAGTCCGGAGATTAGCTCCTTTATTTTGGCATGAAGTTCAGCCACCGTTTCTCCTTCCTTCATTTGCAGGTTTATCAGCTGGTTCCGGAGGAGATCCTTTCTTGCTGATTTGGCTTCAGAGGTACCCTCATGAAGTTCTAGGAACTTCTCCCATAATTCTTTTGCGGAGTGGTAGTTGCCGATCCGGTTTACCTCTTGAGTAGGCAAGACTGTTAGGAGGTGGAACTCGGCCTTACCATTGGCAACAGATTCTGACTGCTCCTTCTTATTCCACAAGCTTTCTTCTTTTTCATCCCCGTTCACATCTTTAGGAACTGCAAAATCATATTTTATTGATAAAAGAATATCAAAATCTGTACGAAAAAATACCTCCATTTTTTTCTTCCAGACGGTGAAATCCCCTTCGAATTTAGGTGGATGAATGTGCGCGCCGGCCATCGTCTTGTTGCTTTCTCAGGCGATTAGTCCTTCAAAAGCGAACCCGCTCTGATACCACTTGTAGGATCGGGTCGACCGGCTAGAGGGGGTGACGGACCCAAATGGACTGTCACGAATGTGGGTCTCAAATTTAGATATTTATAAATGAAAGCTGGAAACCCTTTTTACAATCAAAATCTGAAAATGTAATATAGGGGCCACAGGTCGTATTTTTCTCGGGGCTAGTTGTCGTGTTTGATTCGAACTTGTATTTATGTGTCGTTTGTGTTTTTGGGATTTCAAATAAGTAATTGGGTTTTTGGGATATAATCGAAAATGAAAATGAAAATGAAACACACGAAAAAGAAAGGAAAACTACACAAAGGAAGAAAGGGATCAATAGCAAGGAGTAACTCAATCAAAAGGAAAATTGATTCAACAAAAGGAACTAAATGGATATTAAAAAGGCACACTATTGATATTAAATGCAATTTTATTTCTGAACAATTGATTAAATACAGGGATGGCAGATTTTTGGAAACAACAAGCTTAATACCATGAAAAGCATGCGAAACTCAGAAATTGGGCAAGCACTGAACTCAATTCACTTAGAAGTTTTCAAAGCTAACTTAAGCAGGGAAAGTTCAGAATAGCTAACGGTTGTATCAATAGAATTCAAACACTACCCTACTCCGAAGAGAACTGGTGGAAATCTGATGCAAATCAGTGCCTAAAAAAAAGCTTGGCACACAAGCTGAAAACTTGTGCCAGAAACTGAACTTTTGTGCCCAGAACTGCTTCTAGCAATTCAGAAATGCAGATGACCGAATGCCATTTGAAGAGCAACCATCAATGAAGAACTTGGCAGGAAAGGATGAAGAAAATCAGTCCCAAACAGTTTACTTCAGACACAATCCGCAAACTCAAGGTGCATGTGCAGAAATATAGGAAATTTAGCAAATCAGCACCAATTTTGACCTCAAAACAAATAACTGATATGAAATAGATTTACCACTCTAAGGATCAACAAGTCTAGGACAGAACTCGCATTCAATGGACACAAAACGTGAAGGCAATTTGACTGAAATGGCAGAAAGAAAACTGAAGTTGCTGAGTTTCTGAAAGCTGGGTAGATGAGTTACTGAATTTGGCACACCATAGCAATTAGATTGCAAGAAAACTACACTTAAGTGCTACGCTATCTAGCAAACTGTCTACCTAATGCGAGATCAAAGATTGACAACTAAACAGCTAGGAAACAATTCAGAAAACAAACAATCTGAGACACTCTCAAAAACTGAAAGGAATTGCAGAAATCTATTGGCACGCAAGCTGTATGGTTGGCACGCAAGAAATTAAGCTGAAACAAACTGAAATTTAACTAAGTTGATCACTAAACAAGCTCCTATATTACTCTACTTGCAGAATTAAAGCTAACTTACAGCTAACAACTTGAAACCGTAAATTGCAATAGCTAAACAGAAGTTTCAGAACAGAACAATGCGGCAATGTAAAATTACAGCTACAAAGCATTAAAATTAATGATCTAAACTACTCCTCGATCCATCTTGAGCTCAAAATCTTCTTGGTTGTCAATCAAGAGCTGGCTTCGAACCCCTAGGCTCAGCAAATCGGTGGAAAACGACTTCAATCCATAAAATCTGCTCAAACTGCTTCAACTGGGAAATTCCAATCCGGCCCTTTAATCTCAACTTGCCGAGCTGCGATGAAGATTTGGAGACGACCTGAACTCACTTGAGAACCCCTACAAGAAGCTCAGGTGATCTGAAATTGCGTGTAGCTGAGATCCAAGCTCCGGACCACAGAGACTGCGAAACCCTCAACAAGCTCTGTCCGGATGAAGTTTGAGTTGAATTTCGGATCGAGATTGCCTCCCAAGGATCCAGATGATGAATTTCAATAGGAATCGAGGTGGTCGCGCCTTAGATTGAAGAAAACTTGAAGAACATTGGAAGAACACGAAGAACTGAGAAGACGGCGTAGACGCGACGAAGCTTGCTGCGCAGGAAAATTTCC
This sequence comes from Boesenbergia rotunda, assembly GCA_024364735.1. NCBI lineage: Eukaryota > Viridiplantae > Streptophyta > Magnoliopsida > Zingiberales > Zingiberaceae > Boesenbergia > Boesenbergia rotunda. The sequence goes on from JAGFNQ010006503.1 coordinate 314,527, forward strand.
TTAAGTAATTAGGCATGGACGGTCCAGATTTACTTGCTTCAATCCAACGGCTGATCTTGGTCTGATTTGAGCCAAACTTTTATGATGATGATCTGGGGTCAGGATCTTCCTTGTGGTAGCTCGGATCCTCCAGATATGCATCGGATGGTCCAGATCAACTCTATATGTGATTGGACGCTCTAGAGCCCTCCAAGCTTGATCCAACGGTTGATTGAGCTCTGATTGTGGTGAAACCTTCAGATCTTGATCAGGGTGCTTGATCAAACCTAGCCCTAGCTCGGATGGCTCTAGAGCATCCCGGATGGCTCAGATCTAGCCGCTTTCGAATCGGATGGCCCAGATTTAATCGTGATCTTGATAATCTGATCCGGATCACTTCCGACTCGAGTTTGACCCAATATGCCCTAGATCCTTGAACCTTGATGCCTACAAAAATAGATCAAGAATTTAGTGGCCAAAATAATCCAAAAATTTGCATATTTGCAATTAAGTCCAAAATAAAGGTAAGTTCTAAAACCTAGGGCAATTTCACAATTTTTACACTAAAAACATAGATCAAACATGGATTTTAGCAGCTCAAATAATCAATAAAATGGTGCTTATCAACTCCCCCACACTTAAGCTTGAGCGTCTCGCGAAAACACTAACTAAGTATCCCTTAGGCTTTCTTAAGCATAATTAGAAGCAATTGAAAAGAAATTACCTAGGGTTGCCAATTCTCATAAATCTAAGCTCTATGGATTACTATCTTGTCCTTAAATCAACAACTTAGCCTTTTCATCCATCATGAGTCATTGAGATGAATCTAAATCACTAGCCTTTCCAGGAAAATATTGGTGGCTCTCTCCTTAAATTCTAACTTGATGATGGAAGTGGAGCTCACTCAAACACACATGCTTCTTGCACTACCATAGGCTTGCTTATTATCTACTCTCCACCATTAATCATGAATAGGATCAACATCTATAAAAACAAAGAAAAATATAGACAATGGTAAGGAGTGAAATAAAAGCTAAGGAAATAGAAAAATTGGTAAAGTGGAAGACTTGAGTGCTTGGGAATATTTCCAATGAACTTTGCTCTATTATCAGTCCCCTAATGATCTCAAAAGTGTGTGAAGTCAGATTTCCATAACCGCCTTTGATTTGGATGAAAACTCCTTCCTTTGGTTCAATGTGCCAATCTTCCATTTCCGTGCCAACTTGTTTTCTCCATCTTCTTCTCATCAATTCTTTTTCTTTTTCTTTCTCTCTAGTAGATCTCAGAATGTATTGGAACAAGGATTTGTTCAGATGAGGGAAACTTCACTGATTTAAAGTACCAAGACTACAATCTTGTGTCATCTTGTTCCTCTCTTTTCTTTCCCTTTTCAAACTGTTTTTCTTCTCTCTTTTTTTTTCTGTTCTTAATCTTCTAATGGAGCACAATCGGATCAGATTTCTCATTAGAGAACTCGAAACATCAAACAACAATTGAGGAATTAGATGCTCCATATTTGTCCTTCACTAATCAACTTCACTTGAAAATTCAGCCCTCAAAGTTAAATTTCAGCCAACTTCTTCCATTTCCCGCCCATAGCTGCATTTGTTTTTTTTTTTCTGAGATCCGAAATTGAATGTGCACCTTCAACTTCAGATACATTTTACACTTAATATCTTGATTCATAGCTTCAAAAACTCAAAATTCAGATTACTCTCAGCTCATAATGCCATGCAGGGCAGATTTGGGCAGTTTCAGAATTTCTTCTCAGCTTTTGGTTCACTCACAAGCTTCATGTCAATTCATTTTCAGAATCAAGACTCTGATTTCCCACACAATTGGCATCACATAGTACTTGCAATCAAATAGCAGTGAAATCCTTGATGAAAATTCATTCCAAATTCAAATCAGCACATTGAATTTCAGTCACTGCCCCTCCTTTTCTGCTCTGATCAGGATTCCTAGCATCCACCTTTCTTCCTGGTTTGGTCACGTTTTGCTCAATCTTGTGGTGCTCATGCTTCCCAAATCCTTGTTCAGAAATTGGCTCCAATCCATCACTAATGCCGTGAGCTTCCAAGGACTTGCCACTTCTTGTTTTTGAATCTGCCTTCAAGTATGCTTCTGAAATTTTTATAGCAGTTTCAATTCTGCTCACAAGGGGTTTTGTTCAATTGAAAACTATTCTGCAAGTTTGGTTTGAAGGCAGCAAGGCATTGTTGACTAGAAAGCATGGATTCAATTGAGATTTGATACAAAACTGCTTTATAACATTCACTGATTTCTCTATTTTTGATCTGGAATTTTTTTCTTTAACTGAATGTGTTTCAGCTCTTTTCTCTATTCTATTTGTAGACTGTCGACTTCATCCACTTGTGCCGGATGCAATGCTCCAAGATCTCTAAATTACCAGCACTTACATTCACTAGTAGTGGATGAATTTAGCCACATGCACTTCACTGCAAACTTCTGTTTCTTCCCTGTTTTGATCCAAATAAATCCAATCAGCCACATTTCTTTCAATTCTGATCAGAAGTGAATGTGCCCATCAATCTTTGATACACTCCTATCTTTGTTCCCCAATTTACAGCTCCTAGAGAACCCACTTTAGCTCAAGTTGATACACACTTGTGCTGAGACTGTTTTAATGGAAATGCAACCTTCTGAAAAATTCTGAGTAATTCAGTTTGCATTCACACTTAAATTTGTATCACTCAGTAACTCCTAGATGGAGCACTCGGCAGCAACAATTGCTGTTTTTCCTCCTTTGCGTGCTATCAGATTCGGCTCAGCTTTATTTGATTTCTTTACAGCAGTAGCATCAAATGGATCATCTTTCTCAGCTTCTTTCTAATTCTGAATAGCTGATTTCAGACCTTATGTGCTCACATTCCTATCAGATATCAGCTTCACTCAGCCCTTACCGTGAGCTTTAAAAGAATTGCCACTCAGATTTAGCACTAGGTAGCCACAAATGCACTCCAGTTTAGAAATTTCAGCTTCAGATTTTTTACAGCTTCTTCTCAGCTTCTTGCACTCAGCCTTTCAATTATGCACAGCTGCTTCAAATTCAGATTTTTCAACTTCTTTCTCTTTAGTAGCTTTGCTCAGTCTTCCTCAGTTCATGTGTAACGACCCAGAAAATTCTCTTAATATTTTATTAAAATATTAAGCATGTCTAGATAATTTTCCGAAGGACCTAGAGGCATTAATACGAACATTGGCCTAGAAAATCCATATTTTCCCCATTTAAATTGGGGAAAAGGGCACTAATGGGCCTTAGGTGGGCTTACTAGTACCATAATTATCGGTGGATTTTAGGTAAAAATTAGTATAAATATAAATAGGATTTAATTAGACATATTAGCATGATTATGGGTAAGTAATAGTTTGATTTTCCTATTTAATTTGAGAAATTAGGTACTAATGGGCTTTAAATGGGCTCTAAAAGTGGGTATTAATTGGGTAAAATTTATATAAATATAAAAGAATTTTATTTAGGAATATTGGCATAATTATGGGTGATTTTTGGAGAATTTTCGAAATAAAAAGGGAATTTTCGAAAATAAGAAAAAAAGGATCAAATAAAATAAAAAAAAAAGGTGCATGGGCCAAGGATTGAACCTTGGACCTCTTGTACAACCATGTAAGCCTTAACCAACTCACCTAGCAAGGAATTCTTGTGAGGAAAGGAAGTGAATGGTGGTTAAATGGTAGAAGAAGATGAAGGGTCATGGAAAACTCTTCATTCACCACTTTAATGGTTGATTAATAAGGGGGTTTGGGAGTTTCATTCTTCATGCCATCAATTGCATTTGCTTATCTCTTCCTTCTCCATTCTTGCCGAGCACTCAAGGAGGACTTCTCCCTTGAGAAAACTTCACAAAAAGTCTCATCCTCCAAGATCTAAGGTCTTCTCAAGTTTCCAAGGGCTAGGTGTGGTCAAGTCTTCTTCCTTCTTTCCATCCAAGGTCTAAAAATCAAGAAATATAAGGTAAGACTCCCTCACCTGTGGTATAATAGTTACCAACGTTTTCCATGATTTTTGGCTGGATATATGGGTGGGTTTCGGATTTAATGTTGAAGGGAAACAAAATCCAGGTTTCTATGGTTCAAAGGTTTCGGCCAGCATGTTCTAGAGGTCCATAATTATGCTAAAAATCATGATAATATTATTTGATGTTCCCTTATGATGTTTAGAAGTTAATTGAAATTTTTGGGGATTTTTGTCATGATATATGGGTTAGTTTCGGATTTAATGTTGAAGGGAAACAAAATCCAGGTTTCTATGGTTCAAAGGTTTCGGCCAGCATGTTCTAGAGGTCCATAATTATGCTAAAAATCATGATAATATTATTTGATGTTCCCTTATGATGTTTAGAAGTTAATTGAAATTTTTGGGGATTTTTGTCATGATATATGGGTTAGTTTCGAATTTAATGTTGAAGGGAAACAAAATCCAGGTTTCTATGGTTCAAAAGTTTCGGCCAGCATGTTTTAAAGGTCCATAATTATGCTAAAAATCATGATAATATTATTTAATGTTCCCTTATGATGTTTAAAGTAAATTGGAAATTTTTGGGGATTTTTCGCATGATATATGGGTTAGTTTCGGATTTAATGTTGAGGGGAAAACAAAATCAAGGTTTCTATGTTCAAAGGTTTCGGCCAGCATGTTTTAAAGGTCCATAATTATGTTAAAAATCATGATAATGTTATTTACTGGTTCCTTATGAGAAGTTAACTGTAATTTTTGGGAATTTTTAGAGTACCCTAGGACACCCTAGGGTCTCGGCCAACATGAGGGAAGCAAAACCCAGAACTTTAAGTTCAAGGGTTTCGGCCAACATGTTTCAAAGGTCTAAAAATATGTTAAAAATCATGATAATGTTATCTACTGTGCCCTTATGATGTGTAGTAAGTAACCATAATTTTTGGGAATTTTTGGGATACCCTAGAGTACCTTAGGGTATAGGTAAATAGGAGGTATGCTTAAGTAAGGTGAAGGAATACCATGTTAACTAAACCTATAGCTTATATGTCATGAAATATACGTTAGGTCATAGAATGTTTAGACATATGCCATGATTTAGGAATGATATGTATGTATACCATGATGTATGAATGATATGTATGTATGCCATGTCTTACGAATAATATGAATGTATGCCATGCTTATGTGTGTATGCCATGCTATATGAATGATGTGTACCTATGCCATGTCTAAGAAGGAAATGATGAATGAAGGTTAAGTATGATGAATGAATGAATATGCTATGCATGACGATGCCTTTAAGGCATAATGATGATGAAAGAATGATGAACGAATGAATATGCTATGAATGATGATGAATGAAGAAGCATATGAAAGCATTTATTTTATTTTATGGGCTTGTACCGGACCTAAGTAAGGTCCACGGTTCTGGACTACCGATGATGTTGTCCACGGTTCGGGACTACCGATGATGCTGTCCTTACGGTTCGGGACTACCGATGAAGCTGTCCTTACCCTAGTAGGTCGAGATTAGCTACCTCGTATTTACTTAGGGATGCGTGCATATGATGAATGAATGTGGTACAAGCCAGGGCCCAATGCATGTTATGATTATGTTCAAGTATTTAAAAGTCTGTTTTCAAGATTAAGCATCCTTATATATATATATGCACAGTTGCTACATGCATCCATTTATGCTATGCATTATGTTATGAAAAGTATGTTTACGAAAAGTATGTTATGAAGATATGTTCATGCCATGATTTTATTTATGTTTATGCCATGATTTTATTTATGTGTATGCCATGCTTTTATTATGTTTGTGCATGATTTTATTTATGTTTATGCCATGATTTTTGTTTATGTTTATGCCATGATATTATTTAAGCTTATGCCATGATATTATTTAGGTTTATGCCATGATGTTATTTATGTTTATGCCATGATTTGATGCTAGTTTAGAATGCCATGCTTTAATTATGTTTATGATAGTTTAGGATGCCATGATTTTATCTATGTTTATGTTAGTTTAGGATGCCATGATTTTATGCTAGTTTAGAATGCCATGCTTTAATTATGTTTATGATAGTTTAGGATGCCATGATTTTATCTATGTTTATGTTAGTTTAGGATGCCATGATTTTATGCTAGTTTAGAATGTCATGCTTTACTTATGTTTATGATGGTTTAGGATGCCATGACTTTATCTATGTTTATGTTAGTTTAGGATGTCATGATTTTATGCTAGTTTAGGATGCCATGGTTTAATTATGTTTATGTTACGTTAGAATGCCATTATTTTGTTCATGCTCATGCTAGTATGGGATGCCATGATTGTAATTAGACTTATGTCATGATTTTATTTATGTCTATATCAAGTATTATGTCATGCTATGATTGTTTACGATGTTTATGTTATGTCAATAATTATGTCATACCCGAATGTTTATGGTTATGTTTATGCCATGCTATGAATGGGGTGAAGCTATGTCCATGACATGTCAAATGAATGCTAAGTGATGCTAAGGATGATGTTCTAAGTGAAGCGCTAAGAGTGCTAATGTTTCATATGCTTATGATTAAGTGACGAACGGTTTTAGTGAGTAGGAAAGAGTCTTACTAAGCCTGTGTGCTTATAGTTTTATTATCTTATACCGCAGATCACGCAAAGGAACAGTAAGGAAGCAGCAGGAGGGCTTTACAGAATGTGTGTGATAGTGACTTGGCCAAGAGACCATATGTTTGCTTGCCTTATGATAGAACTTTACCTTTACTACTAAGTACTTGAATATGACTATGACTCTATGATATGATGCTAAAGGATGACAGAATGCTAAAGTATAACATGATGCTAAGTATGACATGATGCTAAGTATGTTATGATGCTAGGAATGATAGAAAGTGCATGTAGGTGTAAGTTTAAAGTTTTCCGCTGCGTTATGATGTCTACATGCCCTAAGTATGTTAACGTAACACCGCTTTATGGTGGTCAAAAAAAAAAAAGCGGGTGTTACAGGTTGGTATCAGAGCAGTAACCATCTCACTAACACACACATCAAGCCCTCATCCTGCAGCTTCCAAGTAAGTACCTTTAAGTGTATTTTATGTTCTATTATGATGCTAGAATTATGATACCTATGACTCTAGAATGTGCAAGTATGAACCATGATTATGATGAAAGGTACTTTGAGATAAGTACCTATGAACGATATATATTTTGGTATTTTATCTTATTTTAGGAATTAAATATTTAGAATAATATAGGGGTAGGAAAAAAACTGATATTGGTCATACTTGTCCGTTAGAAAGGAAAGCAGGGTTAGAAGACAGGGTAACATAATTAATGAGAATTTATGAATGAGAAATAAACTATAAGTAGGTAGAGTAGCTAGAAGATTTTAGCTCACTTAAGGCGATATAACTAAGTGAATAACTATATGAATATATAGGTTTATAGATAACTTAACAAACTAGAGTGTAGATAGAAGAGAAATGTAGTATTTGTTATACTAGTGTTATATCCTAAAAAGAATTGTCATTTTTAATAGGCTAGCCGCTATATTTAAATAAATAGGTTATTAGTCAAAGACTGGGTATCTGGTAATGAGATTAAATATAGTATTTTATGAATTTAATGGAGAAATTAACAGAGACCGTATCATTATAGGTTAGGTAGTTAAAACAGAGTAAGTAACTCAAATAACTAGAATAGGAAGTAATATGATGATCGATACATGAGTTTAGGTAATCTAAATATGCGACAACGATGAGGGCTGGAATTGGTAAAGGACTACGACCGTGAGATCTTCTACCATCCAGGGAAGGCAAACAAAGTGGCCGATGCACTCAGCCGGAAGTCAAGTGCCACTTTGATGTCCATGTCTAGATTACCCCGACCACCCAAAAGGGAAAATTCTGAGGGTTGGGGGTCGAGGTCATCTCCGGATGACTTTCTACCATGACAATATCGCCGACGCTATTCGAGGACATACTAGAAAAAAAAATGGGGATCCGAACCTTCAGAGAATCAAACAGGAGATTCTTGAAGGGAAGGACGATGGTTTTCGTATCGCCGACGGAGGAGTACTACATCTTAGGGATCGTCTATTTATCCCTAATGATTTGGAATTAAGAAGAGTTGTGAACCAAGGCAAGTTTGTACTGTTGATGAAAAACGCCTGTTAATATTTAGCAATCAGCCTAGAGTAAAGAGAGGATAGTGCTCTATTAATGGAGGCTTATTTACTATAGTATTAAGGGAGTAGAGTATTTGGTGTAGATATTGTAAGAGATTATAGTAGTTACGAAGTGAAGACTTAGTGATGTATGTCTGTTAGGAACAGATTATGGTGTGAAGTTATTTGGCTTTAAACAGATATACATCGTAGTAGCAATAGAGTAATATTCTTGATATAAGAAAGAGAGAGGGTAAGAACTAGATATATAAAGGAAAGAGTGATAGGGATCAGTGAATAGGACCTTAGCTATAACTCACTAAATGTTAATATTATCAAAGGCAAGAATGTAGTAAGAACTCTAGGTCAAGCAACTTTACCAGGTGAAACAATCTAATAAACTATAGATTTTTGGGAAAAGATTGACCTAGGAATATTTTATAAATTCTGGTTAGAAAAAAATGAGACGATAGTTAAAGTAGAGTTGAGTAATGTTGTCAATTGGCAAACCTTGACTGCTTGATGAAAAACTCTGAGTGGAAAGGAATGACATGTTAAATAAATAGGAAGCACTGTGTGGTAAAAGAATTGTTAGCATGGATTGAGTTTGTAGAAGCGGAGACGTTGTCTTTGAGGTTGAGTTAGATTGTCTGGTGGATTAAATTGGATAAGAGAGAGATTTGATAGATAAAAGATGTATGTGAGAAGCAGAGGCATTGAAATCAGTGCTAATCGAGAAGAGTAATTCGGAGTTATAAGTTGGTACATGGATGATAAACTTGTGCATAGTAAGTGAAAGTTAGAATCTTGTTTGGAGTACCACATGAAACTAAGTAGGAACACGACAGATTATATTCTTTCGCGTATAGCTGGATAGTAGGAAAAAAAAATGATTGAGATGAAATCATAGTTATGTATTAGAAGCACCTGAATGTGAAGGTGTGGTCATTTTGATCTAAGAGATTGTATAACTAATAGTCAAGAAGCTAAGGAGAAGGAGGTACCTTAGTCAAGGTCTTATGGCAAAGTCAACGGTTCGAAGAAGCTACCTGGGAACGTGAGGACGAGACGAAGCGGAAGTACCCGGAGTTATTCTAAGTTCGAGGACGAACTTTCAAGAGGTATGGGGGATTGTAACGACCCGGAAAATTCTCTTAATATTTTATTAAAATATTAAGCATGTCNTATTTAGAATTTGCTTGATCATGGTAAGCAATGGCACATTCACCTGCACCTTGCTAAAAAGATTCTCAAGTTCTTGAAATTCTTTGGCCTTCTCTTCTTCCACTTGCTTTTTGGCATGTATTCTCTGCTGTGGAAAGGGTAGAGGAACCCTAACATCATTCTCTTTGGCCGGAAGTGGAGAGGTTAAGTTCTGCCCTGCTGTCTCCTGCGTCACAGCTGCTGTCCTTTGCGTCTCGGCATCGATTTCTTCTCCGTTTGCCACCAAATTTGGAGGGTTGCTTGAGGATCGAGTTGGGAACGTGCTAGGGGTGGAATCAGCCAAATTTGAACTCATATCATTGCTGTTTTGGGCCGGAATTTGAGAAGCTGTCCAGTCTCCTGAAAATTCTGCTCTGGACTCTTCGGAGACGTTGTAACTTTCCCACTTCTAAGAGTTATTGCGCTCACATTTCCCTTAGGATTTGGAGTTGTTTGTGATGGTAATTGGCTTGACCCTTGAGCTTGCATTTGGTTTATCCCACTTGCTATTTGTCCAATAGTTCTCTCAAGGTTTTGCAAAGTGGTATCCGTCCTTTGTTGTGTTGTTGTTGTTGTAGCAATTGTTGCGTTAGCTCCTCTATCTTTTGTGTTGTTGCTGCGAATTTGAACCACTAGAACTCCATAGCTTGCATATGACTTATGTGGCGCTGAATAGGTGGATGAGGGCTGCTGAAAATGGTGAAAACCTTGCTGGAAATTCTGCATTTGAGGCTGATTTTGCTGATCTTGATTCTGAAATGTCTGAAATGGCTGCTGAAAGTTTTGAAAACCCTGCTGCGAGTGCTGGAATTGATTCTGGAAAGGTTGAAAACCCTGCTGGAAATTGTGATTTTGTGCAGGAAATTGCTGCTGTGAACTCTGCTGAAATTGATGTGTAGGTTGCTGAAAATGTTGGAATTGCTGTGGAGGTTGATTTGGCGGCTGGTAATTGCTGAAAGGTTGCTGGAATTGTTGCACAGGTTGGTATTGTTGCTGGAATGTGTCCTGAAACTGCTGGGAAGGCTGAAATTGATGCTGTAATGGTTGAGATGACTGCTGAAAATTTTGTGTAGGTTGCTGTGACTGCTGAAAGTTTTGATTTTGTGGCTGGAAAACATGCTGTGGCTGCTGTGAACTCTGCTGAAATTGATGTGTAGGTTGCTGAATTTGATGATTGGAAGGCGGTTGTTGGTAAAAAGAGTTACCATACTTCAAATTTGGGTGGTCCCTCCAACCCGGATTGTAGGTAGATGAGTAGGGGTCATTTCTTCGTTGGAATGGAGCTCTAGCCAAGGCCGCAACCGATTCATCTTGTTGGAGATTTGGACAATGGTCTGAATAATGTTCTTGGCTTGAACAAATGCTACATACTCTTGTGACTTGATTTGGAAATGAAGTTGTTGTTGAATTTGAGGCTTGGTTCACATTGTTCGCTGCCATTTGCTTCACTAAAGATGCCAACTCCGTCAATTGGTTCTCCAACAAAGAGCTCTTGCTTTCTTTTTGTTCATTAGGCGACACTTGAGCTTCATGAACCCCTCTTGTAGTGAGTGCTCTACTCCCAAATTGTTGAGTATTCTCCGCCATGTTAGAAATGAGTACTCTAGCTTGCTCCGGAGTTTTATTTACCAAGGCTCCCCCTGCCGCCGCATCAATCATGCTCCTATCCATAGGTAACAAACCTTCATAAAAATATTGCACAAGAAGTTGCTCACTAATTTGGTGTTGAGGACAGCTAGAGCATAACTTCTTGAACCTCTCCCAGTAATCATAAAGGGACTCTCCAACCACTTGTTGAATGCCACAGATACTTTTTCTGATAATGGCGGTCCTTGATGCTGGAAAAAATTTCTCTAAAAATGCTCTCTTCATTTCAATCCAACTAGCAACATGTCCAGTGGGCAAATAATACAACCAATCCTTAGCAGCCCCAGTCAAAGTAAAAGGAAATGCTCTTAACTTAATGTCTTCTTCAGAAACGCCCTGAGGCTTCATAGTAGAGCACACCACATGGAACTCGTGCAAGTGTCTGTTTGGATCCTCCCCAGATAAACCCTGAAACTTTGGCAACAAATTGATGAGTCCCGATTTGAGCTCAAAACTCCCCCCTATCTCTGGATATGCTATGCTGGAGTACTGAAATGCAGCGTCAGGTGCTGCGAGCTCCATCATGGTTCTCTGGTGGTCTGCCATGTCAATGCCTAAGTGAGTGCTGATAGTCTGAAGTGGAGGGATATCTGCAGTCTCAGAAAGAATGGCCTGACTCCTCCTGGCTCTGAAAGTCCTCTCAATCTCAGGATCGAAATCTTCTAATTCAGCACCTAGAGACCTGGTCATAAAAACAAAACAAATCGCAGTAAAAGTGGATAAAAAGATAAATCAAATAAAATCAAATCAAAAGATATAGCAATAAGCACAGAAACAAATCAAGAATGATATGAAATAAGTGCGCAAGCTAAAATCAAACAAGTCAACTAATAGTTCCCCGGCAACGGCGCCAAAAATTTGACGGACCCAAATGGACTGTCACGAATGTGGGTCTCAAATTTAGATATTTATAAATGAAAGCTGGAAACCCTTTTTACAATCAAAATCTGAAAATGTAATATAGGGGCCACAGGTCGTATTTTTCTCGGGGCTAGTTGTCGTGTTTGATTCGAACTTGTATTTATGTGTCGTTTGTGTTTTTGGGATTTCAAATAAGTAATTGGGTTTTTGGGATATAATCGAAAATGAAAATGAAAATGAAACACACGAAAAAGAAAGGAAAACTACACAAAGGAAGAAAGGGATCAATAGCAAGGAGTAACTCAATCAAAAGGAAAATTGATTCAACAAAAGGAACTAAATGGATATTAAAAAGGCACACTATTGATATTAAATGCAATTTTATTTCTGAACAATTGATTAAATACAGGGATGGCAGATTTTTGGAAACAACAAGCTTAATACCATGAAAAGCATGCGAAACTCAGAAATTGGGCAAGCACTGAACTCAATTCACTTAGAAGTTTTCAAAGCTAACTTAAGCAGGGAAAGTTCAGAATAGCTAACGGTTGTATCAATAGAATTCAAACACTACCCTACTCCGAAGAGAACTGGTGGAAATCTGATGCAAATCAGTGCCTAAAAAAAAGCTTGGCACACAAGCTGAAAACTTGTGCCAGAAACTGAACTTTTGTGCCCAGAACTGCTTCTAGCAATTCAGAAATGCAGATGACCGAATGCCATTTGAAGAGCAACCATCAATGAAGAACTTGGCAGGAATGGATGAAGAAAATCAGTCCCAAACAGTTTACTTCAGACACAATCCGCAAACTCAAGGTGCATGTGCAGAAATATAGGAAATTTAGCAAATCAGCACAAATTTTGACCTCAAAACAAATAACTGATATGAAATAGATTTACCACTCTAAGGATCAACAAGTCTAGGACATAACTCGCATTCAATGGACACAAAACGTGAAGGCAATTTGACTGAAATGGCAGAAAGAAAACTGAAGTTGCTGAGTTTCTGAAAGCTGGGTAGATGAGTTACTGAATTTGGCACACACAGCAATTAGATTGCAAGAAACTACACTTAAGTGCTACGCTATCTAGCAAACTGTCTACCTAATGCGAGATCAAAGATTGACAACTAAACAGCTAGGAAACAATTCAGAAAATAAACAATCTGAGACACTCTCAAAAACTGAAAGGAATTGCAGAAATCTATTGGCACGCAAGCTGTATGGTTGGCACGCAAGAAATTAAGCTGAAACAAACTGAAATTTAACTAAGTTGATCACTAAACAAGCTCCTATATTACTCTACTTGCAGAATTAAAGCTAACTTACAGCTAACAACTTGAAACCGTAAATTGCAATAGCTAAACAGAAGTTTCAGAACAGAACAATGCGGCAATGTAAAATTACAGCTACAAAGCATTAAAATTAATGATCTAAACTACTCCTCGATCCATCTTGAGCTCAAAATCTTCTTGGTTGTCAATCAAGAGCTGGCTTCGAACCCCTAGGCTCAGCAAATCGGTGGAAAACGACTTCAATCCATAAAATCTGCTCAAACTGCTTCAACTGGGAAATTCCAATCCGGGCCCTTTAATCTCAACTTGCCGAGCTGCGATGAAGATTTGGAGACGACCTGAACTCACTTGAGAACCCCTACAAGAAGCTCAGGTGATCTGAAATTGCGTGTAGCTGAGATCCAAGCTCCAGGACCACAGAGACTGCGAAACCCTCAACAAGCTCTGTCCGGATGAAGTTTGAGTTGAATTTCGGATCGAGATTGCCTCCCAAGGATCCAGATGATGAATTTCAATAGGAATCGAGGTGGTCGCGCCTTAGATTGAAGAAAAACTTGAAGAATATTGGAAGAACACGAAGAACTGAGAAGACGACGTAGACGCGACGAAGCTTGCTGCGCAGGAAAATTTCCTTAAGTAATTAGGCATGGACGGTCCAGATTTACTTGCTTCAATCCAACGGCTGATCTTGGTCTGATTTGAGCCAAACTTTTATGATGATGATCTGGGGTCAGGATCTTCCTTGTGGTAGCTCGGATCCTCCAGATATACATCGGATGGTCCAGATCAACTCTATATGTGATTGGACGCTCTAGAGCCCTCCAAGCTTGATCCAACGGTTGATTGAGCTCTGATTGTGGTGAAACCTTCAGATCTTGATCAGGGTGCTTGATCAAACCTAGCCCTAGCTCGGATGGCTCTAGAGCATCCCGGATGGCTCAGATCTAGCCGCTTTCGAATCGGATGGCCCAGATTTAATCGTGATCTTGATAATCTGATCCGGATCACTTCCGACTCGAGTTTGACCCAATATGCCCTAGATCCTTGAACCTTGATGCCTACAAAAATAGATCAAGAATTTAGTGGCCAAAATAATCCAAAAATTTGCATATTTGCAATTAAGTCCAAAATAAAGGTAAGTTCTAAAATCTAGGGCAATTTCATAATTTTTACACTAAAAACATAGATCAAACATGGATTTTAGCAGCTCAAATAATCAATAAAATGGTGCTTATCAGGGGGTGAATAGACGGTTTATGAAAAATAAGCACTAACACTCGTCTTTAAAAAGAAATAAACTTGGTTGCAACAGAGTCGTTGCTTCCAAGGCAGTTGATGCTCAAACAGAAACTGTCTTGGAAGCAACGACTCTGTTGCAACCAAGTTTATTTCTTTTTAAAGACGAGTGTTAGTGCTTATTTTTCATAAACCGTCTATTCACCCCCTCTAGCCGGTCGACCCGATCCTACATGATCATGTCTCCACAACATAAGGTTGCATGCTAGATACGTGGTTAAAATAATTTGAGAAATTATTTATGCTAAACCTTCCGCTGCACGTATTAAATTTTAAAATTACGAACCCGTATCCATGTCAACATGCACCCGGTCCCAACAGAGCGTGGGCCGCCACGCGTCCGACTGGGAGCCGAGCCTAGGGGTTCGTGGGAGCATGCCCACTTATAACTCGCGAGAGCGAGAGTCTGGCTTCTCGGTCGGAGGTATCCCAGGGAGCGTGGGCCGCCACACATCCGACTGGGAGCCGAACCGAGGGGTTCGTGGGAGCATGCCCACTTATAACTCGCGAGAGCGAGAGTTTGGCTTCTCGGTCGGAGGTATGCCAGGAAGAGTGGGCCACCACGCATCCGATTGGGAGCCGAGCTGAGAGGTTCGTGGGAGCATGCCCACTTATAACTCGTGAGAGCGAGAGTCTGGGTTCTCGGTCGGAGGTATCCCAGGGAGCGTGGGCCACCACGCATCCAACTGGGAGCCGAGCCGAGGGGTTCGTGGGAGCATGCCCACTTATAACTTGTGAGAGCGAGAGTCTGGCTTCTCGGTCAGAGGTATCCCAGGGAGCGTGGGCCGCCACGCGTCCGACTGGGAGCCGAGCCGAGGGGTTCGTGGGAGCATGCCCACTTATAACTCGCGAGAGCGAGAGTATGGCTTCTCGGTCAGAGGTATCCCAGGGAGCGTGGGCCGCCACGCGTCCGACTGGGAGCCGAGCCGAGGGATTCGTGGGAGCATGCCCACTTATAACTCGCGAGAGCGAGAGTCTGGACACTCGGTCGGGTCATACCCATGGAGCATGGGTTGCCACGCGTCCGACTAGGAGTCGAGCCGAGGGGTGCGTTGGAGCATGCTCACTTATAACTCGCGAGAGCGAGAGTCTGGACACTCGGTCGGGTCATACCCAGGGAGCGTGGGCCACCACGCGTCCGACTGGGAGTCGATCCGAGGGGTGCGTGGGAGCATGCCCACTTATAACTCGCGAGAGCGACAGTCTGAACACTCCGTCGGGTCATACCTTGGGGGCGTGGGCCGCCACGCGTCCGACTCGGAGCCGAGCCGAGAGGTGCGTGAGAGCATGCCCACTTATAACTCGCGAGAGCGAGAGTCTGGGACGCTTGCTGATTATCCGAGAAGGCAGGTCTTCCACTATTCTTGTGGGGTTATAGAGTGCAACCATTTTAATAACCTGCTGGGTGGGAGCCTCCTTGGGCTAGCTCGCCCGAAATCATGTGCACTCCTCCTCGGATAGCATTTTGTCGGTTGTCCTGCTACTCGTCCATTTTGTCTGCCCCGACTTGCTCTCCGGTTGGGAACAAGCTACGAGCAATCGGGGGATCTCGTCCGGGTTCTTCTACGGCTGGGGTGAGGGTTCGACTTCCTCGACCTGGGCCACGCCCGGGGGAGACTGGCCATTCTTGTTGCTGTGCGACCGTGGCGGGAGCTCGACTCCTGCCGATCTGTCGGCATTCATCCGTGTCATGGGTGTGGCTATGATGAAATGCGTTGTAGGGTCTCCAGCGGGTCGGCAGACACCCCTGAGCCACTTGCTGCACTTGTTGGCGTTCTATCCCCGCTCGGTTGGTGGGCCCTCGGGGGCTGCGCATGGGACCGCCCGCGCGGTCGGCTATGCTGCATGGGACTCGGGAGTGGCGTGTTGGTCGGCTCCTTCTTTTGGGTGGCCTGTGCCTCTTTCTCATTGATGTATTTGACAACCTTTTCCAGCAGGCTGTCGAAGTCCTTTGGCGGTTTCTTGATAAGCGAGCGGAAGAATTCTCCCTCCTGCAATCCTTAGGAGAATGCGCTGATCAATACCTCAGGTGTGGTGATTGGCACGTCCAGTGCTACCCCGTTAAATCTCTTGATGTAGGCCCGGAGCGACTCCTTCGAGCCTTGCTTTAGGACGAACAGGTTAATACTTGTCTTGTGGTGCCTCCGGCTGCTGGCGAAGTGCTGGAGGAATGTCCTCTTGAGTCCTCTGAAGCTGGCTATCGACCCGTTGGGGAGCTGTCCGAACTATCGTTGAGTAGGTCCCGAGAGCGTGGTCAAGAATGCTATGCATTTCACGCCCTCAGGATATTGGTGGAGCAGGGCGGCACTTTCGAACTTCATAAGGTGCTCCTCTGGGTTGGTGGCTCCAGCATACTCGAGGATGGTGAAGAACCGGAGGTTCTTGGGAACCGGATCCTCTAGGATCCATGAAGAGAAGGGGCTGCGCATCAAGGCCGGCGGCGACACGAAAGCCGGGGCCTTTCCCTTTTCAGGTCGAGGTCCATGTGTTCGACTGGATGCGGATCCCTCCGCTGGCACGAGCTCGGCCACGTCTTCCCGACCCCCGACCGAGAGCGGCGAGGAAGGGGACTGAGCCTCCTTTGGGTGGGGCAACTCGTCCCCGCTCTCTCGAGGGGTCAGGGGGCCGACGGCCCCGAAAATCGAGCTGCCGGGCTACCGGCTTGCGATAGTTGCTGGGAGGCTCTATGGGCCCGAGTGACCCGTAAGAGCTCGTACTCCTCGAGTGTAACAGTCATCATGACCCAGTTGGGCGCTTCCATCGTACACTTCCGATCAGGCTAAGTGTCCCTCCTTCTAGCGCCAACTTTGATCCTGTCGCGAAGTGAGGTGGAAGTTCCAAAGGCCAGATGGTTGCCCGAGTGTCACGAGCTGCTGACCTGGCGCCGACCTGGTTCCGACCTAGCGTCAACTTGGTTCCGACCTGGCGCCAACCTGCGAGAAAATGACTGTTAGCAAACTCGCCGGGGAATTTCCCCGGTCAGGCCCTCCGACGGTCATGTTAGTATCCGCAGGAAATGTAGTGAAACAAAGGGAATGCAGTAGAGGAGAGTGTAATTGTGCATACTTGCAGAGTGAGGAGGGGAGGGGCTTATATAGTCGGGGGAGCTGACAACCCCTGTTCTTGTCGACGAGATAGGGGTATGACGCCTGTCAGCTCGTAGGAGAGTGCCTAGAGGTACCGTGGCATAGCGTGGGGCGCTCGGGTAGTACGATCGTACTGAGTTAGCGGGATATCCGCGGCATATGTCCTGAAGGGGTAAGGCTCGCGTTGCCCCCTGCATCATGGTCATACCCGAGGTGTCCTGACATGGGGTGGCGCCCGGAAGGGTTGGTCCGGAGACCGAATGATAGGTTCGGAGACTGAGGATCGACCAGCGGGGCCGAGTAGCATGGACCGGGTCGGATGCAGTATAGCCGAGTGACACGGGGTACGCCATGGGTCGGGGGGCTGCCAAGCTATATCTGTGTTGTCATGTTTCGGGTATACTGGTTGTCAGATTCATGGGGTGCTGAAGACTGAGACCTCCCGACCTGGCCCTGGGTCGGGAAACTGGACTGGGTAGCCGAGCGGGGAGGCGCTCGGGGTCGACCGACCCGATCTTCTACCAGGGCCGGTCGGTTAGTGCTTCGGGAGGATTTCTGGCTCGGGAACTCCCCGGGTGAGGCTTTCGTCGGCCCTTCCGTTGGGTCTCCGTGGCACCAGATTGGCTGGCTGAGCTGCCTGTAAGCGAGGCCGAAATCAATTACTATTCGGTTCGGTCAGATCAAGCCTTTCGGCGCAATCACTCCTACTCGGACAATGATGACCCAGTGGCGGAGTTAGAAAATTTAGTCTATCCAAACTAATTTACCTAGGCCAATAAAGAATAATAAAACCAGCCTGAATCTATATATGTGATTAATTATTTGTTTTACTTATCTTCCATATTTTTCATTTCTCCTCCTTCGCCTGGTTGTGGGCCCGGTCTATATGGCTACAGCCGGGGTAGATAACAAAAGCAAATTGTCATCCACAGGCCTGTTATCATGCAATGCACTTATGGGCCTGGGCATGGCCCATTTATATCAAAATTATATCGCCTAGAACTTGATTCAGTTGGTAACTATATAATAAATTTATCGAATAAAATAAGACTACGTTTGATAAGAAGTAATCAGTCTTATAATGTAATATAATTTACATTACAAAAATTAATAAAAATGTTATAATCTATCAACAACATATAATCTGAATCATATTACAGACTCAATTACATTATAAACTGAATGAATTATATTACCCTGAACTAAATACAGTTTAAGTGTCAATCTCAGAAAAAATGCACTTGACCTATAGATAATTAGCAGCGTGCTATATGAGTAGTTCAGGAAAGTGTTATTTTAATATTTCTACCAAAATAGTAAACAGCAATTTTGAAATATAAATAATATTTTAAAGGGAAGATAAATGTGTTTATTAAATTTTAATATCATTTTTATATCGAAGTACATATTTTTTACAATTGATTTATTCAATGATTGTTTGTTTATCAATTCATTTACAGTGCTATGTAATTACACAAACTAGTGTTTGACCCGTGTATGGATTACATCTTATATAAAATATATAAAAAATTAAATAATATGAATTTTGTTTCTATATAATTAAAATATAAAAATAAACAAGTTTAAGTTAGGAAAAATAACTAGCAAATACAATGCTAATAAATATTTTGGACTTACGTTACTAAGACTTCTTCTTGGACTTATACCATCAATGCATATACAAATATATATGGATCATATCACAAGACATCCCCACACCTAAACTCCCCAAGGGTTAGGTTTTTTACCAAAACCGACTTTTTAAAAACCTCTCCAAGGCTCCTCCTATATTAGACTTACAAAGGCTTTTTAAGAACCTCTTCAAGGTTCCCCCTTTGCCAATAAATGAGCAACAATGCTCCCCTTTTACCTAAGTTCCCCCTTAATCTAGGATTTCTTGCAAAGACATGTTTGGTTTCCCACAAACCTAGCACTTCTCCCCCTTTGCAACACATCAAAAGGGCTCCAACAATATCTCAATTATTGGATCCTTTAACCTCTAATAAGTATAAACGTTGTGTATTAAGCCCCTATAAGATTATACACAAGTTTACACTCATTTGGACACTTTCCGACTTTGCTGAAAACAATTTCAGTCTGTATCAGTCGACTGAGACAGTTATCAGTCGACTGACCTAGTCGAAAACCCAACTCACAGAATTATCAGTCGACTGCCCTCTGCTCCAGTCGATTAATATCCTCATATCAGCCTTTTCAGCATTCTGAACCCAATTTCAAAAATGCACTGATAATTCCACAATTCTCTAAAAATTCTCAAATTTTGTGGAGAGGTTTATGGTACTCGTGTCTACTTGGGAAAAATACATTCAAAAATGTATCTACCATCAATCCCAAGATTGACACAAAACCCAAAACCGTCTAAATGATTCAATTGAACCTTGACATAAAGTGTTAGTTTTGACCTCCTCTTGATGTATCTGTCCATACCAAACCACAATGCATCCCTATCATTGGTTTATATGATATTTATACATTAAAAATAAATTTTTATGCAATATGACCTCAATGTCATATATTCATGCATGCCACTCACAATGTGCCAAATCCCTAAGATTGAGACTCAAAGTCCGTCTCCAAATCCTTTGGCACACTCCATGGTCCATCTAGACTTTCGGAAGAAATCCTCCCGAGATCTATTGACCATGAGACCCAACATGGCTCCTAGAGCTCCCTCTCGAGCTCTTAGCCTTAGTCACCTCCCTAAGTGACTCTTCTATAAACAAAAGGCCACACCGGTGCACCTTCGATGATTTTTGGCCTACAAACCTAACCATTTTAACTTTGAACACCTTGTTCTTAGTTAAGATTTTCTTCCCTTTAACCTTGGACATTTTGTTTTTGGTCAAGATCTTTTTACCCTTAAATGATATTCTCTTGCCATTTTTGGACTTCCCCTTGCTTTAGTCAGATGACACCCTTGCATATGACTTCTCCATAGCATTGGAGAGTTTAGATTAGTATCCTAGACCCGATCTATCATTGTTTGGTTTTTGACTATCCAACACCATACCTAAACCCTTAGATCCAATAGTGAATCTATCTAGGGTTTTCTCTAATTTATCAAGCTTTGCTCTCAAAGCTTGATTTTTTCCTTTCTAGGTTCTTAAACATAGAATCGACATGTCCACCTTGGACATTCTTATACCTACCTATTTGTCTAGGCATATGTTTCACTTTCTTGGGATTAATGCTTTGATCCTTAGGTCTAATGGTTTTATCATGAAGCATGATCTTTTTAGGGTTTTGATATGCAACATTAACCTTATTTTTATCATGATATCTAAAACCAAAATTATGCATGGGCAAATAATTTATATTATTTCTAGCATGCATGGAGAAATTTAAATTTGAATTAAATTTAATGTTAGAGTTTACCTCCCTTATCCTTGAAGCTCCCCCTTGATATGAGCTCCTCCTTTTCTCTTTTTTCTCCCACTTCCTCAAGTGCGCCAATTTCTTGAGTTCTCCACTCCTTGGGCATTTCGTGTGGTAGTGTCCTTGCTCACCACACGTGAAGCATCGAATGTGCTTCTTCTCCTTCTTTTCCCTACAACCCACGTTAGAATTTAAAGGGATTGACTTAGGTTTAGTGTTTACCTCCTTTTTCTTATCCAATGGGCATTTGTCCTTGTAGTGTCCCTTTTTATTTCATCCAAAGCAAATAATGTGATTCTTTGACTTTGCTTTAGTGGAGGTGGAAACTTCTTCTTGCTCCGGTATTGAGGATGGTCTCTCTTCCCCCTCAATCCTTGAAGTGGAGACTTTTTCACCTTTTGATGAAGTGGATGATTCCTCATTTTTTTGTGCCACTTCACTTGAGGAGGTGGATGATTCTTTTTCTTCTTTCTCCTCTTTGGATGTTGAGCTTCTTTCCTCATCCGATTTGTCCACTTCTTCTTCTTGGACCAATAAGTCCATCTCCTTGAGCTCTTCTTGTGTAGGCTTTTGATGAAGAGCAATCACTTTGCTCCATAGTTCATGAGCACACTTGTACTCACGTACACGACTAATTATATCATTAGGCAAAACATTAAGTAAAATTGATATTACCTTATCATTTGTCTTCGATTGTGTTTGGTACTCCTCATTCCAATATCGTGATCGGAGCTTTTTCCCGTGTTTATCTTTCGGGACTTCAAATGATTCTTCAATGGCGATCATTATATCTCAATCCATGTTGAACCACGTCGTTGTTCGTATCCCCCAATAATCGAAACTCTCGCAGTAGTAGGGAGGTGAAACATTGATGTCGTTCCCTAAGCGTTCTTCAAGCGTCATTTCCTCTAGCCTTTTGCTCTCTTGGCGGTAAGTCCGTAGATGAGCGACCTCGGCTCTGATACCACTTGTTGGGACCGGTGCGTACGGCTAGAGGGGGGTGAATAGCCGATCACCCACTTCAATCGTGGTTATCTTTCTACACGTTGTTAGTGCGCAAGCGAAATAACAAATAACTAAAACTAACAACTAGAAGAGACAAACCGATTTACGTGGTTCGGAGATAAAGCTCCTACTCCACGGCAGTCCATAAGGTGGACGATCCCGATCCGTCGGTGGATGAGTCCCCGGAAGACCTCCGGCTAGCTCGTGTAGCTCCTTGTGGGTAGAGAAACCTCACCACAACTCGCACAAGACCTCTGAGCACAATGACTACTAATTGACCTTTAACCAAAGCCAATTTCGTCAACCCTAGCCAGCCAAACTGAGCTCCCCTAAATAGAGCTCGTGGTTGAACTAACCGTTATCAGTCGACTGGTGCCAACACCAGTCAACTGGTTCCAACCGAATCCGAACATTACAGCCCAATGTTCGAATTCCCAGCCGACACCAGTTGACTGCATAGAAGATCAGTTGACTGATCTTTCTGTGCTAACTATTAGTTGACTGATCCAAGCATCAGTCGACTACCCAAACCTTAAACCTACGGTTTTCCTTCCCGAGTACAATTCTCTCAGCACTAGGACTCTCACGACTCAGCTGACTCTTCACCTAGCAGTCTCGACATGTTGCCTTCAAGTCATCTTCGACTTTGGCTCTCGTCCCTCGGATGCATACGAGCTCGCGACTCGTCCTCATGACATCCTTCGCGTATGCCTCGAAGTGCGCTTCCCTCGGCTCATCGTTCCTGCTTTGTCCACGACCCTCGGATGTATACAAGCCCATGGCTTGTCTCCTCATGCCATCCTTCACCGGACCTGAAGCCGTCCAGCTAAGCCTATGTGCATCCTGCAAACCTGCACACTCACATACACATATCAAATACAAGGGTGAACCTAACTTAAATCCTTTGCCCAAACATCAAAACACATGGTCACTCCGGACCATAAATTGCTCCAACAGAGTCTTTATGGATAAACTGAGTACATCAACACTATGTTAAGGGGGTTGATTTTTGGTATTGGGAGGCAAAGCACTCAGACTCTCCTTTGATCAAAAGGCTAGTGGAAATCAAGAGAAAAATCTGTACAAATGCAAATGAAGTTGTTGAAGCAAACATGAAGTTAATAGAATGGTTTACGGCGGAAAAAGAGGGGGTAAGGAAGGCTTATGGGTTCCTAAAGCAAGAAAATGTAAAGTCTTCTTCGGTTGCATTTATTTGGAGGCCAAAAGTCATGGCGAAGCATAGATTCATCTTGTGGCTACTTGTGCAAATGAAACTCCATACAGCGGATAGAGTGGACTATGTGGAGAACAAACAATGTATAGTATGGCGGCAAGAAGAAGAATCGATGAATCATTTATTCTTTAGATGTCCCTTTTCGACCACCATTTCGGGGAAGGTGAAGGAGTGGCTTGGCATTAATTTTGATTTCAAAACAGTATATGAGTTGTTCCAAGGGATAGGGCAACGATATAAAGGCAAAGGAAGGATGATTAAAGCTAGGCACCTTGGCATTTCAAGTGCAACTTACCATATATGGCAAGCCCGGAACAAGTGCAGATTTGAAGGTATGGTTGCAAATGTAGATGGAGCATTTCAGATGGTTCAAATACATGTGCATTGCTTTGTAGACTTAACTTCAAGATAGACTGTGTGTTAAAGAGTTGGCCAGTCATGGTAATAGGGTGTGTGTCTTGTTTTGAGTGATGATACACCCAAGATGTTATGGGGCTCATATTGTATGTTCCCTTGATGTTAGGTGCATGATATTAGGGATGGTATTTGATGTGGTTTGTGTGTGGGTTGGGTGTTATTGTGTGGTGATATCCTGTAACATGAGATGAAGTGTGGTTTTGTAGCCCCTTGTGCTAAGTGAGGGATTATCCTCGCTGCACTTTTTATATATATGAACCTTCTTCCAAAAAAAAAAAAATGAGACTAGTAGAAAGCTCAGAAGATACCAAAACATCTTTGATTGAAGAATTAATATCCCCAGTAGCATGAATAGGTTACTTAATACCATTAACAATCTAAATATTTCCATGATCTTGTTTAACATTGCTAAGAGTCTCAAGAGAATTGGTCATATGATTGCATGCGCCAGAGTCCACAAGCCAAGATAAAGTTGGTGTAGTATGTTTACTTTGAAGTCCTAAGCCTGAAAAGACTTTGTAATCATTTGTTGAACCATTTTAGGAGTCAATATTGAACCAACAGCTTGATTAGCTGCAATAGCTTGATTAGCTTGACGATTTTGAGTACGAGTAGGATATTTTGTGATAATATGCCCAGAATTCTTACAATAATTGCAATATTTCTTTGAGTGGTTAATAATAATATGTCTATATTCCTTACAACTATAGCATTGAACTTGTCGCATGTCTTTACCCTTACCTTTCCCTTAAGCTGCATAAGCAATTGCATTATTATGCATTTTATTTTGCTGGAAAATTATTTGTGTTGTAAGACACCGCTCTTTACAAAGAAACTCTCCAAAACACACATTCAAAGAAGGAGAAGGAGCATGATTCATCAAATTAGAGCGGGCTGCCTCATATTCAGGACTTAATTTCATCAAAAATTGATCTTGCTTGCTTTGTTCACGCACTTCTTGAACCACAAAAAGAGAGTCAGTTGGTACTTTGGCATAAATTATGTCAACATATTCAGCCCATAAGTTCTGAAAACCAGAAAAATAATCTTGAATAAAGAGATCACCCTGAGAGTAACTAGCAATCTCGTTTTCTAATTGAAAACGTTTGACTGTATTGTCTTGACAGTAAATCTTTTTTAAATGCTCCCACATGCTTTTAGCAGTTTTATATGGTCTCAGATTAGGAACAAGGAGTTGATCAACAGATCTTAGAATCTATATCATGACTCTAGCATCCTTCACTTCCCACTGAGCCAATTTAGGAAGCTCAGTAGGTGCCGGATCACTACTATCGATGTGACCCCATAGTTCTTTTCCCATGACAAATAAATGAAATTGAAATTCTCAGGTAGAATAATTCTTACCTGTGAAACGTATACCAAAAATATCTGAGTTGGTAGTTGATATGATATTCGTTACTCACCCAATGCAACAAAAATGTTGAAGATCAGCAAGCCCAAGAGTCCAAAAGCTTGGACTGAAATAACACCACTTGGGAATTTTGGAAATATTCCCAAAATCAAGATCTCAAATTCTTAAGAAGACACTCAAATTCTGAAGTACGACTCTGATACCATGTCAAATGGTTTGAATGCTCTCCCCATGATAGTTCTTCTCATTATATTGAAAATGTTAGTCATTTACAGAAAATTACAGAGCAGATTTTCAGCCATAAAGAAGACTGATTTCTATCTAAATCAATCTGTCTAAATCAAGAAGGTATAACTATGCTATTAATTACAATATATTTACGGCTAAGTCAGTTATAGCTATAAGATATTTACAACTGTCATAATTAAGGCTTGATATCATATATGTTGTCATTAGGCACTTCGAGTTGCTAAGGCATATCATATTTCTGTTCTTAATTTATTGTAGATGTTCTTTCCTGTTTGTATTCAAATAGACTAGTTGAGAAGCACAAACATCATCCCTTTCAGATATTGGCTGTTTTTATCCATTCTCGATAATTTATCTTGCATGTTTTCTCCCTTTTATATGTAGTAGATAACTAGACATACACACTAATTTACATGTTGAACTTATTGGCAAATCTTATTTGAGCTTCCTATCATGTTTTTTCTCAAAAATAAATACTGACCTCTGCTTTTTACCTCAAATACAATTCTATGTATAGTCATCTATTTTATATTTGAAAGCATACGCTAATGCTGTAAAGTGGGTCAAAATTGTATATGTATAGACAAAAAGGCATGATAACCTGTTGCAAGTATATATTACATTTATGGTTATTTGTGTACTCCTCTTAAGTCAATATGTTCTCAAATACTGACTGGTTTTATGTGCCTTGTGTTATTTGGTTTGTGTCTGTTGTGAGTACAGTAACTGTTATGGACAGTGGAGATGGTACACGCCAGCAGCTTGCCTATCCTTCGTAGCAACCATTCTGCGTTTGACTTATGATCATACTGCATTTGATGCTTCTTTATTAGGTTGCCTCATATTTCACAGAACAAATCCTCTGTCCCGAGATTCTCTCTGTCCCCGTGTCCCAACTCGCCGGCGATGGCCGGCGAGTCCTTTGATCGTCGATCGGACACCATCGGCGGCCTCCGGCCGCCGCCCCGAACAAAACTATACCCTAGGTGGTACGGTGAATCCGTCGGGGATCGTCGCAAT
Organism: Boesenbergia rotunda; assembly: GCA_024364735.1. Lineage (NCBI taxonomy): Eukaryota > Viridiplantae > Streptophyta > Magnoliopsida > Zingiberales > Zingiberaceae > Boesenbergia > Boesenbergia rotunda. Next base: position 340,755 of record JAGFNQ010006503.1, read on the forward strand.
TGCGATCTCGCCGGATTCACCGTCGAATCCGGCGAGATCGCAATTACGACGATCTCGACCGATTCACTGTTCTCCCAGGATATCGTTTGATTCGGGACGACGATCGGAGACTAATGATGGTGTCCGATTGGCGATCGGAAGACTCGTCGGCCATCGCCGGCAAGTTGAGATACAGGGACAGAGAAAATCTCGGGATAGAGGATCCCGTTTGCATATTTCATACTTTTTGTGCCCATATTCTTTCTATAAAAGTTACCTGTTACTGTAACATAATAGGGCTTATGGATTATATCCTTCTATTTTTCCTGGACTACTCATTAATTTTAGGGAAATATTGGATTTTATTACTGAACATGCCTGTCGAGGTTGTGCTATTTATGACTTGTTCATCTAATTGTCAGTAGTCTACTAAATGACTTCTTGTTCCTCAGCATGAATGATTAAGACATTGAAGATGGTCACACCTTGCATATGGTTGTTAGACAACCACAACAATTTTCTTCATCCCCATCAAGTCATATAGAAAATGAAGTGCACCGGGTTTGCATTTAGGTCACGTATGGTTTATGTTCAATTTTGTGTAATATGAATTCACTTGAAAACTTAAACATTTTCTTTTTGTTTGTCATGTACTTGGCTAAACAAGCATTTTATAATTGTACCAAGTGTTGGAACATTTGTTGTCCTTCATCTCAAAAGACCAAGTGCAATAGGATGTAATCCTTGGCATGCATTGACTGCAAATAAATTAATCCTTCTGTTTGCCTTCTGCTTAATGGTGGTATAAGTATAGTTCAGAATGTCTGCTTTTATTTTGTAGTACCATATTTTTTAGAAGAAATTAGAAGATATCTTTGCCAGTTGTTTCCTAAATGAGAAATTGGGATGAAGGAATCTTGACTGATTTTTTCCTACCACTGTAGCTGCTAATGCTACTTCGGATACTTATCATAGTCATGTTAGTCAAGGAGCTCATACCTTAGTCTTTGAGACCCTTAATATGTTTCAAGGGGATCATCATACTCATCTTTCTCAGGTAGTTCTTCCAGTGCACATGCTCTTGATTTTTAGTTTGGTTTGTCCACTTCAATTATATAAACACGGTTAATCATTTATTCCATTGAGCAGATTATATCTAGTATCTTGAATGCTGTTACAGCAAGAAATACTGAATCCCAGGCCTCTAGTACAGATCTCAGGGTAAATCTTATTCCTCTAATGTGAAAAATATGTCAAATTAAAAGTTTTATTTCAGAAGACAAATAATCTTGCTTCACAGGATTTGAGTCCAAGAGCCTCTCTTGACATTCCATTTGGTGAACTTGGTTCTAGGCAGTCATCTGACCAATTCCACACTGCATTTCCATTAGGGCCTCAACAGCCGACCGTATGTTGTCAACCACAGATAGCGTCTGGATATGCTTTATATGTTTATTTGCGTGCTTGAGCAGATTATTTACAGCACACTCTTTGTCAACTGTAAAATCTTTATTAGCATTACTAGGTTAGCAGGTGAGACCTTTTTTTTTTTTGGTTATACTTTCTTATAAATTGTAGCTATGTAGGTAATTACTGATTCTTTGACCACCATACATCAGTATTTGAGCTTCATGAGGAATGAGTTCTTCAGAGAAGGTATAGATGCAACTGATTGTTTTCTTTATAAACCTGACGAGATTCATTTTAATGCAAGCTGTTGGGTTATAGGATAACTAATGATGCTAGCTAATGGATACATGTCAGTATGTGTTCATTCCTCTTTGGGTCTTATCAAGTTGGCTTTTTTCACGAAGAACTGAATAAGGCATAACAATTTAAATTACCAAGTTATTGCTCTTAAGCACCAAACTTTCTATTATACATTTTGTACTAGTTCTACTTATATTATACATTTCAAGTAGAGTCAGCTATGGTCGAAGCATTACAATTATACTATTTTATTTGAATCTGTGATGACTAAATGAACTTGGCGTTTTTGAGCTAAGTCATGTATTCTAGTTTTTTTTAAAAAAATTTTCATCCCTGAAACTTAGAGATGGATAACATGTCCTAGTACAATTTTAGAAGGATTTGAGGAACACCAATATTCGAATGTCAATAGTTAGAAGATGTTCAATGCCAATCTTCATTTTTTATATTATTGCAGCAATTCATTTTTTATATTATGATGTCCAACGAACAAGTATTTGTCATTAGATAATGGGATCATCTTTTAATGTCAGAAGACAAGGTATCCAAAATAGGGATTTTTGAAGCAGTTAATGTAAGTCGGATGGATAAGAAGTAAATTGAATAGTATATGCAGAAAAAGCTGTAAATTTCAATTTCGACAGTATATTTTCTGGATGGTTAGTCATTCCTTTCATGTTTATGTGGTTTGACGAGGTATTGACATAGACATGGTCTATGCCGATTGAATTTGGCATTTAAATCTGTGATAATTGATAGTTGGCTTGCCGTCAGTCAATAGTGATTATTCACTTTGACATGGTCTATTGTGCCATCAGATTCTTATCTGTAGTATTTGTTTCTGGGCTTGGCGTCACTCAGTTCTATTAGGAAGAAAATACACTCGTTAATTCCTATCTTGAAGTCCTAGATTTTTTTACCACTTGTATCCTCGTTCAATCATAATTTTTTTTTTTGAAAAATAATAGGGAAAGTGAAAATGGGAGAGTGAAAAGCATAGTGAATGACGTGACATCTTACATGCAGCGATCTCCGACGGATTCACCGTGCCCGCCAGGATATAGTTTGATTCGGGACGGCAGCCGAAGGCCGCCGATGGTGTCCAAGCGATAATCGAACGTGTGCATGTAAAGTGTCACGTCATGCCACGTAATGCCACATCATTCACTATGCTTTTCACTCTCTCATTTTCACTCTCCCTATCATTGCTTTTTTTTTTACCCCTTGTTTCATTCCGTTATAGTTTCTCTCAACCCTTCAGATGCCACAATTATTTATCACTGTCATTTGTCTTGAGCCATAATTTTGTTTCAGATACTAACACAATTGGAGCGAAAAAGTAATATCGCTCACCCCAAACGGCCTAGTATTGCTGGTCCCGCGACAAGATACGGTAAATCACGGGGAGCATTTTGCCCTAGCACAGCCACCCTTTACATAGGGGAGGTCAGACACTCAACGAGATATTTTTGCATCTATTGAGAATTGACCCCCAGACTTTGGAGCAAACTCCCATGCAGGTACCAACTACGCTAACCCATGGGGACTTAGATACACAATGTTTAGTGTGGTGACCACTTGTCCCCAAAGCTTGTGCTATTGTGAAAGATCAAAAAGCGTCATATGTTTTGCCACTCATCCGATCCCCCAGTTCTCAATGAGCATAAGAAAGTTGTTTATACTATTTTTGCTTGCTCTTGGAATTTAAATTTACAATAAATGGCATATTGGTTGACGATATTGGCACCATTTTTGTGCTCCCTTTGTTCCGGGAATTTTTTTATCAATCATTTTGACAGTATGCTGTTTTGTTGTTTTATACAGCAATTCACAAGGCGCCTAGAGGATCAAGCAAATTTGATGGATCCTCTTATGCGCGGGAACCTTCAAAACAGAGTGCTTAGGTTAGGAATCTTATTGCAGCATTTGGGTTCATTACTGCTAGAGCTGGGACGTATAACAATGACATTGCGCTTTGGTGAAAGACCAGTATGTTTCATAAGCAGTTTCCCTTCCATGTATATCAAACATGCTTTATAGTTGAATAATGTTTATCATGCAGTCTGATGCTGTGATCAATGCCGGACATATCTCAGCATCTGGACCTAATCCTGTTATGGTTCAGGTTAAAGAACTCCTTTTTGTTGAGTTATATCTCATTGTTTTCTGTATCAGCTAAACTTTCTTGTCGCAGCCTGTTCCTTTCTTTCCAGGATTAAATTTTAGTTCACATCATATGGGAGCTGCATATACTGGTCATGGTCACAAGGTGAACACTGGGTGCTACATTTGTTTCAGGAAATATCACCATTCGTCTTCGTGCAGGTATTTTAGAATCTTGTCCAAATTCTTAATCACCTTTTACTGTTATTTTGTTTTCTTAAATTCCTTCAGCCTGACAGATGTATCATTTGCTTAGGTCGTACTGTACCAGTTTCCCCTCATAACCTAGGCACACGAGGTGGACAAGAAGTTCAAGAAACCACAAATCCAACTGAAAATTCTTCTACTTCAAATATTGTTCCTCAAGCAGTTTATGGAGCTTCAGATAATCCTCCATCTCTTGCTGGAGATTCTGGAGCAAGATAATAATGCAGTTGGGTTAATCTACCCAGTTCTTGCAAGGGTTCAACATGTTACTTCTGGGAATTTGGGTGATTCTAGGGGCAATGAATTGTCTAATGGGGAAAACGAGAATGGTCATAACAGTGAGCAACAGCATACCACTGGATCTGCTATACAATCACAAAACATGGAATCTTCTATCGGAGATTTCATTCATGAGATTAATCAAATTTCTGCAAGTATAGATTCTTTTGCTTCTGGGTTAAATGCCTCAATAAATGAATCAGCTCCAGCTTCACATCAAGGTCAGAAATGATTTGTCTAGTTCATTCTTTTTACGAATTCTATCAATTTGGCTATATAAAGTAGTTAAGTATTGTCCTTTTGGATTAGATTTTTTTTAGCCTCTCTAGAGTTAAAATTTTCCCTACACTGCGTTAACTAAGAATGTTTCTCAGGCTCTTTAAGAGACTTCCTTAGTGGAAACCAACAGGTGCAATCCAGTATTAGCAACAACGAAATCCAATTTGAACAACAGAACAGGCAAATCCCTATTTCTCAACTAACTGGCAGATTGGATCAGTGGCTACAGTCATTTTTACCCAGAGAGCAAGTTCATGTTAATGCCACTAGTCATCCAGAGGTTGTTAGGTTCTTCCACAGATCAAGGAGGATGGATTATTCTTCTCAAGGTTAATACATACCATTCATATCTCAAGCCACATCAATAGATCCAGATGATACAAGAATTAATCAGCGCTCTTCACAGCTGTGGTAAGGATGACTCGTTTAATGTACTACTTGCTGGACACAAGATACTTTTGCTATTTATATGATAATTTCCATACACAGGCCACCATGCAGAACTCAAATGACTCTGGTAGTTCCCAAAGTCGTCGAGACCCACCTGATGCCCCCAGTCCAAAACGTGCAAAGGTTTGTAATCAGGAAAAACTTTTCAGCATACATTTTCCTTTTTCTTTCTTCAACTTGTGAGTCCGATTGGATCAGGTGTCATTTTTTGGGTTTTAATATACTTGCTGCTATTTAATATACAATACAATGTTCTATATATATATATATATATATAAATGATATTGATATTATGTCAAAATAAACTCATAGTACCTATATATATCAAAAATATATAAGTTTAATTGCCAATAGGTTATATTAAAATCAATCCAGTTTAGGGTTTTAGGGTTATACCAAAAATTAAAAACATATATAAAACCTGAAAAAAAAAATTCAAGTTAGATCAATTCCTTTTTTTATGCTATTTTGGGTATGTTCTTTCTTTTTGCCCACCCCACTCCATGAGATGATATACCTAGTTCTGAACCTCATGGCGGTATATCTAGATCCTCCATTGGGGACATTATTCATTTGGTTGGAGCTAAACTGACATTGAATAGCCTTTTCTGGAGATCTTAAGCTACACCACTGCTGGACAACCATTTCCCATAGCCTTTCATTAGATCAAATTCCAGAGATCAAAGACAATAAGTTAGCACGAGCACATAACAAACCACTTTCTCATTACTTTTCTTCTTTTTTTAATGTTCTGTTATCATCCGCTGGAAGATGCTACTAGTAACATAAAATAAATAATGGCATATAGAATTGCATGGACTGTCATTCTAGCTGTAAGGTGGAATTTTCAACACGCCTGCTTCAATGATATGAAATCTCAAATTGCAAGAAGTTTTTCGTGCAGCGAATATTGAACTAGTTTCAAAGCTTATTGCAGGGTGAATGAAGCAGATATTCATATGGAGGTCTTAAAACGTTGGGTAAGAGTGCCAACAAATGCCACAAAGCAAACTACCGAGTACGCCGCACTTGATTTTGAATGTTTTCTGCAGACCCTTCTTAAAGATGAATGTTATCCAGCTTCTGAGAGGTTAAACAAACTTTTTCCACCTATGCCCGAACTGAGAAGGACTCAGGTGGATGTTAACAAATTCCTTCGCCAATTGTCACATTGTACTCAAAGAACCTGTACAATGGCCATCTTCATGTTTATTTGTGTTTTCACAAGATGATCAGTGCAAATTTTATCAAATTTTTTCTTGTAAATCATAATACTAATATTTATATTTCGTAAGCACTCCTTAATCATGTTACTATTTTTTTTTTTCATTTCCCCTGTTTGTACTGAATGTTACTGTTAGATCGTAGTTTTTTTTTCCAGATATTCTTAAGAGACTGGATTTAGTATACCAAACTACTGGAAAAGATTTTGTTTATTATTCCTAATTTAGAAACACTATTAGATTTCTGGACATTGGGGGAATTAAATCAACTACTGAAGTCTGTCATTCAGTACTTGATACGGTTAATTTTATGATTATTTATGCAGGAACGATCGGTGTGTTTGTCATAATCCAAATTGAATAATTGCCGTCTTTGTTTCCGCGTTAATCGACATATACAGCTGTTTATGAATATTCATTTTACTCCTTAAAATTTTTAAATCTTCACAAAGTAGGTTGTAAAATTTTCAGCGCGCCGTAGAGTTTGAAAACTTTCGGTGTACATTTGGTTGGGGATTATTCTTGATAAGCTTAGTTATCCATCCAAAGTTATCAATAAAAATCTTATTTGGTTTACATAATCAGCGATTCCTAAGTAATTATCGATGCTCGACACGTCAGCAAAAGGGATATGCAATCCGGAATCGGAAAATCTTAGGAAAGTAAGGTTTTTCTTGATTTCGGGATTATGAAATTTATTATTTCAAAATTATTCTCTAATATTTACATTTAAGACGAAAATAATCATTACAATTTATTAAATTCTGGAAGTATTATTTGCTGTCGATGACCGACAACTGCAGTCGGCGATCGTCGTCGACGACTAATGACCACCGGTGACGGCCGACGATCGACGCTCGGCGTTGATCAGCCGATTGATAGTCGGCCACCGATTTTGGACACCGGCCACCGATTTTGGACACCGATTGCCTACGCATACACCAACGGTCGACGTCGATAGATGTCGACGAGTATTTTTTTAATTTAATATTTTTAAAATTTTAATAAATTAAATAAATTCAATTTAAAATTTAATAAAATAATTTAAACAAATTCTAAAGGGTAATACGGTAAAATATTATAATATGTTATAGACTATTATCTTCAAACAAATAAAATTTTATTTGATTATCTAAATTGAACCAAATAATTTCAGATTATGTTTCATTTCTTATTATCTTGGTTATATGATTATTTAATCACATAATTAAGATTATATATGATAATTTAAATCAAACTTATTCTTATTACTTTAGCGGTTGACTCTGGGTGAGCAGTCTGGGATATGGTTATGAAGTTAGAAAAATGATAAGGGCGTTTGGAAAAAAAAAATTTATAATTTGGGAGGTGGAAAATGAGATTTTGATTATCCAGCTCGCCACACGCGGAGTCTACCCAAAAGCGTCGCCTTAACGGCGTGAACTCCCCCGTTTGTCTTCCCAGATATAAATATACATCGACGCACTTATGCTTCAGCCAAACCAATCTCTTCCATTCGATCCCTAATTCTCGATGCAATTCGATTCTTCCCCTTCCCTCATGCACCGATTTCGTTCCTCGATCTGCGGATCCTGCTGCTTCGGCAGCGGCGTCGCGGCCGGCGACGAGGAGGGCGGTCGGCAGGCGTCTCTGGTACGGTCTTCGACGATCTGGCTGCGGTCGAAGGCGCAGGAGCTCCCGGAGATCGGAGGCCGCTGCCGGAACCTCGTGGCGCGGATCGGCCGCCACCAGAACGGTGGCCGCGGTCCCTGTGCCTTCAGGTACGACCCCCTCAGCTACGCTCTCAACTTTGATGAAGGGCCCGAGGACGAGGACATGGACATTCCCGCCGGTGAGGATAGGCACCGGTACCGGACTTCTCTTCCCGCCTTCCCGTCTCCCCGCCGCGACGCTCCGCCGGCGTCGGCGTCGGCGTCGCGTTCTAGGCATTCGCCGCGCCTCTGTCACGATTCGTAGTAAATTTGTGCGCATTTGTGTATCTATGATAGCCTGTTGTGAAAATCCAAATAGTTTCGAGTTAATCGTTTTTTTTCCCCATTGTTTAATGTGTACAATTGGCCGAATTGATCAAATCACTCTGTTTTTCACTCCTCTTTGCTAACGTGCTCCTGTTTCTAAGTCAACGTCCGCCATTAGCGCAGCGGAGCACAGAGATGGGTGAGGGTGATGCCGTTCGTATTCCAAGTTGTGTAGCATTCATTACCCCTTATTGTACCATTCTCTCCATTAGTCGATAGAGTGTGGGTCCGTCAATTATACGCCACCTAGTCTGCTCAGCGGTAGATTGGTGACGGGTATTATAAGGTGGCATCTGATATTTCTGAATTACAGTGAGAGATTTAAAAAAGTATTGTAAATTGTCCGTGTTTTCGTATTAAAACAAAATTATTTTCATTTTTTATATGTAAAATTTTATTTGTTTCAACTCTCTAATATATATTAATTTATTTAATTATTTTATTATTTTTAAATATAAATATCAAAAATGAGATATTATTTCTCCTAAATTCAGTACCAAAATGAATACGATTCTTTTTCAAACCTAATTGATCGAGAATCGATTCTTTTTCAAACCCAGTTGATCGAGAATCGATCAGAATGCTCATAATTGAGTGAAACTATTCTAATTAATTGAAGTAATCAATTGAGGAGCTCTGATTAATTAGATCAATTGTATTTATCATGAGATAACATCATCCTTATATTTTATAGATACAAAAAGTTCAAAAATAATAATTTTTCTAAATTCAGCATATTTAAATTAGAATTTAGTATATTTTCTATCAAATTGAGTATAACTCTTGTTCTGTTTGATCAATTGATTAGGAATTCATACCAATTAATTGGCTTAGAATGAATTAATTGTGTGTACTTAATTGGATAGAAAATATACTATATTCTAGTTAAATAATGTTGAATTTAGGAAGAATTATACTTTATTTCAGATTGTTTATCTAAAAAACTTAGGATAATTAGGTAAATCGGTAGTTGAAGCAAATAAAATTTTGTAAGTAATAGGTTGAAATAAATTTTTTCTGACGTAGAAATTGAAGAGGAAATTAAATTTTTTATTCGGGAGTATAGGAAAAATTTTTCAAAAAGTATTGGCTTTGTTATTCTTATCTCCTTGTCTCTGACATGACAAGGAAAGGTTTGATACCAATCGGAGTTGGTGGTATATTCCTTGATCATACACAAACTCTTGAATCCAACCTCTGAAACCAGTGAGTTCTAGTTAAAATTATAAGTAAAATTAATATTTTTAGAAGCATAGAAAATTACTAGGGTTGAAGAATTAAAAAAAAGTTTATTGTCTTTACTTTACGGCCTGTTATCATATTTAAATAATTTATGATCATCTGCTGCCATTTTTCGCAAACTAGACTAAATCAGCAACAAATTTCAGTTAAATTATCAAGCCTAATGACTATGCAATTGATTTGATTGAACACCAACTCATTAAATAGCATGCCAAGATTAGTTTGCAAGTAGGAAAACTTCAGGGAACCATATATCTATAGTGATGTGATTAGTTTGAATATCCTGAAAACACTTAATAATAATAGGAGTAATCTTTTTTTTAATATAAATAAATAGTAGTTGTTGATGAGTATCCTTTCCTATCACGTTTGGGTCGTCGTCGTCATCATCAAAGCATAATTATCCCAACAATTTGTGATTGACTACAATAATATTCTTCTCGTATCCACGGTTCGATCCCTAATTACGGCGTATTTTACAAGAATTTTTCCTTCAAATGTGGCGCGAATCCTAGGACGTTAGGCTTCTAGACTGTCCACCGCGAGCGCTTCCCGATTTATCCTGGTGGCCGACAGGAAACTTCTGTGGGGCCGGGCCGGTCACCCCAGGTTCAATTAGTCTGCTGCCTGGTTCATCATTTTTTTTTCGTTAAGGCTATGGTGCAGCGGTAAGGTAACTAGTCGTTCACCCAGACATCCGCAGTTCGATCCCGAGCTACGGCGCATTTTGCAGGAATTTTTCTTTCAAATGGGGCGCGAACCCTGGGATGCTGGGCTTCTAGACTGCCCACCGCGAGCGCTTCTCGATTTACCCTGGTGACCGGTGGAAAACTTCTATGGTGCTAGATCGGTCACCTCATATTCAATTTGTCTGCTGCCTGGTCATCATTTTTTTCGTTAATATTTTCTTTAAACTTCTCATTGTACCTTTCATTCTAATAAATTGAACTCGTTTACTATAAAAATATGTTGGTGATGGGTAATCAGGGGGACACGTGATATGAGAAAATTACATAGCAGGGCCCAGCAAATTAGTGATCCGAGGTCAGACTGGGGATCGAGATCCTAAGACTATCTCGGGACAATGGAGGAAGATAAGTCTCCGAGATTGACTTAGGAGAATGAGAAAGGCTCTCGAGGTCAGACCGAGATACCGGGCTCCCAAGACTATCTCGGGAGAATGGAGGAAGACCCACGAGGTCAGTCCGGGAGATCAGATTCCGAGACTGACTCGGGGGAGTGAAGCCCAAAGAGTAGCGTAGGGATAAGAAAGCCAAGCTTCGAGTATCCTCTCTTCGTTCTAGAACAGGAAAGTCAGCAGGTAATTATTATTTGCAGCGCATGGTAATTAGAGCCTTAATAGTCACGGTGGTCATTATCAGAAGAGAATAGCTGTCAAGTAGCCGATGACTAAGAAACGTGAAGGGGAAGGTGTTGGATCGGAGTAAATCGATAGAGGAGGGGTGAATATCGATCTTAAAACTTTTCAGATAAGTAGAGTAATTACGCAGCGGAAAATAACAAAACAATTGCTAACACAAGTTCTTTTTACTTGGTTCGGAGTCACGGTCGACTCCTACTCCAAGGCCCACGGTCCTTGACCGTTTACGTTGGGCAATTCTATATTCGTAAAGATCTTTTACAGGTTCGAGTACATATATAGAATTGAAATTGAAAATATAACACTTTTCGTAATTTAAATGTTACCGACACCCGAGGTGGATGAAAGTTCGGAGCAACGAGTCATCGTCGTCGCTTGAATCGCGAGGTCGGAGCTTGTCGGAGCGTAGCGCTTGAACAAAAGTGTTGAAAGCGATGTGAGTGAGATGTGTTGAAGTCTTGGGGGTGAACCCCCCTTTTATAGTCGACTGCTGGGCGTCTATGTTGAAGGGGGCGCCTACACGTGGCCTCTCCTGCGCGAACTCCAGTCCACAGGCTTGGTCAACGCTTATCCCCTTCATTGGGGCGCCTGTATGGACACAGGCGCCTAGCTTGACTAGGTCCAATGGCTTTCGTGGCAGTTTACTTCGATGGTCTCAGTTTGGCCTTGCACTGGGGCGCCTGTATCCTTACAGGCGCCTCCTTCCAATGAAGCGCCTGAGCTACAGAAACACCGTCCGTTCGTTTCCTGCAACTAGTATTAGTTCCAAAACACAAAAAGCAAAACATACAATATATGTTAATCATTATTTACAGTCTAAGTGTTGGTGAGAGCCCTAGAGCCGATCATGTAATGATTGTATGGACTAATTTGTATCATATTTCTATGTATAAATAAAGGCATGTTTTATGGTTATTATACTTACGTGTATTTGTGCCAATTAGCTAAGTATAATAATGTCCTTGAGTAGAAGGTTCTTATCTATATCAATCGATTGGTTGAATCGATAGTGAGATGATATGGAGAACACTACTCTAAATTATTCCTAGTCGAGTATTAACATTCAGGGACAATGTTAATACGTAGAGACTAGCATGTAGGTCAACATGATGACTTGATCTCATAAGTCATGGATATAGAGATATCAAGTTGACACATGGGTATGCATTAGAGAATGTATATTGAATGACCCGCCATGAGAAAGTATCATGGATCGTTATATGAGTGTCATATACTTTCTCATGTGGCTATTAGTATGACTATTAGTCCTTGGACCTGAAGTCACCATGGATTCCTACATAAGGAGTTGCGTACTTTGGCTTCGTCAAACGTCACCCGTAAATGGGTGGACTATAAAGGCGATTACTGGGTATGTAACAAATTATGGAGAGGGATGTGAGTGATGTAGATGGGATCTATCCCTCCTATATGACGGGAGCGATATCGTATTCTTGATAGAGTGAGACCACAAAGTGCATGGCCATGCCCAAGTGAGTCAATATGAGATATTGAGCTCACTTGATTAGTGTGAGTCTACTTGGAGTTCAAGATATAGATTGACTCGAGGATGACACGGTCTATGCCTCAATTGAGTCAATCTAGATATCAAGGATAGAGGGACATTATCATATATTGTGAGAGTCACAATTATTAGTCACAAGGTGATGTTGGATCTCAACATTCTTGTAACTTGGGTAGCAATGATGTGTTGCTAGATACCGCTCATTGCTTATGTTTCTAAGAGGTTAGAAGCATTGCCAACGTTACAAGAACCTATAGGGTCACACGCAAAGAACAAATAGATGGAGAAAAATTGAAGTCAAGTTTGACTTGGCTAAATATGGAAAGTCCATAAAAGGCAAGTTTGACTTGACCTAAATCCAAATCAAGTTTGACTTGACTTGGTTCCACTTCAAGTTAGACTTGACATGGGAGAAGAAGTGAAGTCAAGTTTGACTTGGCTAAATATGGAAAGTCCATAAAAGGCAAGTTTGACTTGACCTAAATCCAAATCAAGTTTGACTTGACTTGGTTCCACTTCAAGTTAGACTTGACATGGGAGAAGAAATGGAGTCAAGTTTGACTTGACTATTTATGGAAAGTCCATAAAAGGCAAGTTTGACTTGACCAAAACCCACCTCACCTTTGTTTGACCAAGTGATGACTTGGTTTTCCCCCCATTTGAATTTCGAATTCAAATTGAAAGGGGATATGGAAGGCCACCTAATGGCACTTAATAGCCATTATGGCCGGCCACCTAATGGCCATTAATGGCCATTAAGTGGCCGGCCACCATGTGGGAACAAAACCTATGTTTTGTTTCATTTTTGGTGGTGAGGCTTTTCTTCTTCTCTCTTGATTTTTGGTGGGAGTGCTTCTTCGACCTCTCCTCTTGGCCGAAAGCTATAGGGTGCTAGCACACCTAAGCTTTTGATCCATCTTCATTTGTTCGCGTGGATACGTATAGAGGAGTGTCTGCTTTGATACTCTAAGAGATCCGGCGGCCTTTTGGACAAGCGGGAAAGCGAAGGGCTACGCGTCAAGGGTAATGATTCTTATCATGTAGATCTAATGTAGATTAAACTCGTACTCGTAATTTATTTTTATGTTCGCACGGATCCGTGGCCGAACTTCTGGGGTTTCCGCAACGCAAAAAGCGGTTTTTGCGGCCTAGAATTTCCAACAGTGGTATCAGAGCCACGTGCGAACCTTGTACGAGTTTAAATTTGTTTTTTTTTGTATTAGATACAAAATTTAAAGACAAATTATATTCTGTGATTTTTCGAAATTTATAGAATTTATGGGTATTTTTCTCATGAAGTCGAAGCAACAAGTGTTCGGACACTTGTAGGCTTCACCGATCGAGAAAAACTTTCCGAAACGGAAAGATCTCGCTATAATCTTTCGGGACAGCGGCTTAAGTTGTTGTAAGGTGATTTTGGGACACTCGCGAAATTCATTTCGCGAGTAGGGGCGCCGCCCCTAACCCCGCGAGGGGCATTGTCCCGCAATCGTGCCCGAAAATCGTGTAGCGGGACCGTTACGGAAGTGTAACTCATAATATTGTAAAATTGTCGAAAAATTATAGAAATTTATTTAAAATACATAATTTGGAATTATGTATGGATTTGTGATGATCATGGCCCAATAAAAACCCAATGTGATTGGAATGTGTTGTAATTCATATTACGGTCTGTGTACCGTTTTTGTGGTTGTGCGTGTTGTATAGTGTATGCGACCTGCGAGTCGGCTTCTTTTATTTTATTTCTGTACTTTCTTATTTTGTAATGTACAAAATGAAGACGGTGGGCGGTCCATCCGAAGACGGAGTTATGGAGGGAGCCGACGACACGTGGCGGTCAAAGGAGAAGCTTGGAGAAGCGAAACCCTAGGTTGACCGTCCGATCTTCTCATTGGCTTGAGAAGATCGTAGTAGGGCCATGATCCAATCACAAATTAAATTATTTTATTATTTGCTTGTATGTGATGCATGCTAGAGTAAAATAATTAGAGCCTTGTGTATATGATACACCCTCTCTCTTGCGATTAGATTCGATCTAATTCAAATCAACTCCGACTCGTAAATGCCTACCAAGTTTTGATACCTATCACTACCTCGATCATTTGTTGTTGTTGAATCTGCCAAAGCAGAGCAACACATTTAATCTTGGTAGGGTACGGAGGGACAATCTTGGTCCCGCCTATCACGGCTTGGGTGAGAACAAACTCAATCAGATTGAGTGAAACTAGTTAACTCGGTTGGATCGAGTCTAACTATAGGCATATTCCAATCGTTGGAAAGGTAGGATAAAAATCGCATTTATATTAAAACTTGGGCGATTTAGCCAAAGCTAACTCAAGTTTTTATGTAAATGTAAATTTTAATCCTATAAACAAGAGTTGCATAGAGATGTAATCGGTAAATTGTTACCTACCGATCGTACTAAGTCTTGGGCGATTTAGCCAAAGCTAACTCAAGGCTTAGTATGATGTGGATCTTGTCCCACTATATTATAGTTAAATTAGATAGAATCTTGTAGCGTGGTTTGACCACATCTATGACTTGATTCTACAAAATTTCTATAATTCAGTGGGAGAATCATTTAATTAAAGGCCTAATTAAATGAAAAAGGAATATGTTATTTAATTTTCTGCATTTTATTGTTGTAGATTGCCATGTCGACAAACGCAAATACTCTCTCTCTGCGATCTGTCCTTGAGAAGGACAAGCTCAATGGAGCAAACTTCCTGGACTGGTACAGGAACTTGAGAATTGTTCTCAAGCAAGAACGTAAACTGTACGTTCTGGAGCAGCCTATTCCCGAGGCACCTCCTGCCAGTGCCACGCGAGCTGACCGTGATGCTCACAAGAAGCATCAAGATGACGCATTAGATGTGTCATGCCTTATGCTCGCAACCATGAACTCTGAGCTTCAGAAGCAACATGAGTTAATGGATGCTTTCGATATGGTTGAGCATCTGCGTCAACTGTATCAAGGACAAGCAAGGCACGAGAGATTTGAGATCTCTAAGGCACTGTTTCAGTGCAAGATGCAAGAAGGGACTCCCGTAGGTCCCTATGTACTCAAGATGATTGGGTACATAGAGAATCTGCAGAGATTGGGATTCCCACTGGGCCAAGAGCTGGCCACAGACTTGATCTTGCAGTCCCTACCCGAAAGTTATAGTCAATTTGTCATGAACTGGAACATGAACGAAATTGACAAGCCCCTGCCTGAGATGCTCAGCATGTTGAGAACTGCTGAGCTCAATCTTAAGAAGGCCAAGCCCATTTTGATGGTGCAGAAGGACAAAGGTAAGGGCAAGCCCAAAGGCAAGGGAAAGTCTCAAGCCAAGGGCAAGGGCAAGGGCAAAGCACTGAAACCCAAAGGAGGGGTTGCCAAGGATGCTACCTGCTTCCACTGCGGTGAGACCGGACACTGGAAGCGGAACTGCAAGAAATATATGGAAGATCTCCAGAAGAAGAGAAGTCAGACTTCTACTTCAGGTATTCATGTTATAGAAGTCAATTTGTCTATTTCTACATCATGGGTATTAGATACCGGATGTGCTTCTCACATTTGTACTAATGTGCAGGCGCTGAGAAATAGCAGGACATTGACAAAGGGCGAGGTGGACTTACGAGTTGGCAATGGAGCAAGAGTTGCTGCTGTTGCTACAGGAGTTTATATGCTATCTCTGCCCTCTGGGCTTGTACTAGAGTTAGATGATTGTTATTATGTGCCTGCTCTGACTAAGAACATAGTTTCTGTTTCTTGTTTAGACAAGAAAGGATTTTCGTTTATAATAAAGAACAAATGTTGTTCAGTTTATTTGAATGAAATGTTCTATTGTAGTGCACCTCTGATGAACGGACTCTATCTTCTAGACTTAGAAAACCCTATCTATAACATAAATACCAAAAGGCTCAAGTCTAATGACTTGAACCAAACCTATATCTGGCACTGTCGCTTAGGCCATATAAATGAGAGTCGCCTATCCCAGCTCCATAGAGATGGTTTGCTGGACTCATTTGATTTTGAATCATTTGAGACATGCGAGTCTTGCCTTCTTGGCAAGATGACCAAGACTCCATTCAGTGGACACAGCGAAAGAGCAACCGATTTGTTAGGTCTTATACATAGCGATGTATGTGGCCCTTTCAATGTTGCTGCCAGAGGTGGTTATAGGTACTTCATTACATTTACTGATGATTTCAGTAGATATGGTTATGTGTACTTGATGACACATAAGTCAGAATCCTTTGAAAAGTTCAAAGAATTCAAGAATGAAGTACAAAACCAGCTTGGCAAGAGTATTAAAATACTTCGATCAGATCGAGGTGGAGAATACCTCAGCCATGAGTTCCGTGACTATCTAGCTGAGTGTGGGATTCTGTCCCAACTCACTCCTCCTGGAACACCACAATGGAATGGTGTGTCCGAAAGGAGGAATCGTACCCTATTAGATATGGTGCGATCCATGATGAGTCACACAGATCTTCCTATATCCTTTTGGGGATATGCTCTGGACACGGCAGCCTTCACTCTTAACCGTGTTCCATCAAAGGCTGTAGTAAAGACACCATATCAGATATGGACTGGGAAGAGTCCCCAGATGTCTTTTATGAGGATTTGGGGTTGTGAGGCTTACGTTCGACGTCAAGTCTCAGACAAACTGGGACCCAAATCTGATAAGTGCTATTTTGTAGGATATCCCAAGGAAACGAAGGGATATTACTTCTACATTCCCAGTCAGCACAAAGTGTTTGTGGCGAAGACTGGGGTTTTTCTAGAAAGGGACTTTGTTTCTAGAAAAACTAGTGGGAGTACGTTCGATCTTGAAGAACTTCAAGATATGGACCAAAGCACTGAGGCCTTGATGGAGGTTGAACAGGAACCACAAAGTGTTGTGGATCATGAGGTTGTTACACAAGGAGTTATGGAACAACATCCTGTTCAAGTAGACCTACCTCTTCGCAGGTCTGGTAGGGTACGTCATCAGCCTGAGAGATATTCATTTCTCTTGTCTGATGACAATGACGTTGTGCTCATTGAGAATGAGCCTACAACCTATCAGGAAGCTGTGATGAGCCCAGACTCTGAGAAATGGCTTGAGGCCATGAGATCCGAAATGGATTCCATGTACACCAACCAAGTTTGGACCTTGGTTGATCCACCTGAAGGGGTAAAACCCATTGGGTGTAAGTGGGTCTTTAAGAGAAAGACTGACATGGGAGGACTTACGCATACCTATAAGGGTAGACTGGTAGCAAAGGGTTTCAAACAAATTCATGGTATTGACTATGATGAAACCTTTTCTCCAGTAGCGATGTTCAATCCATTCGGATCATGCTTGCTATTGCAGCATACCACGATTATGAGATCTGGCAGATGGATGTCAAAACCGCGTTCCTGAATGGGAACCTACTCGAGGATGTGTACATGACACAACCTGAGGGTTTTGTAGATCCAAAGCATACTGGTAGAGTATGCAAGCTGCAAAGGTCCATTTATGGACTAAAGCAAGCTTCTCGGAGCTGGAATCTTCGATTCGATGATGCAATCAAACAGTTTGGTTTCATCAAGAATGAAGATGAACCCTGTGTCTACAAGAGGGTTGAAGGAAACATAGTAGTTTTCCTCATATTGTATGTGGATGACATACTACTCATTGGGAATGATATTCCTATGCTTCAGTCTGTGAAGACTTGGCTGGGGAATTGTTTCTCAATGAAGGACTTAGGTGAAGCAGCCTGTATTTTAGGCATCAAGATCTATAGAGATAGATCTAAGCGATTGCTTGGCCTAAGTCAGAGTACATACATTGACAAGGTCTTACTTCGGTTTGCCATGCAGAATTCCAAGAAAGGATTTCTGCCTATGTCACATGGTATGAGTCTTTCGAAGACTCAAAGTCCCTCTTCTAGAGAGGAGAGAGACCGCATGGATCAGATCCCTTATGCCTCGGCCATAGGATCTATCATGTACGCCATGCTATGTACTCGTCCTGATGTCTCGTATGCTTTAAGTATGACGAGCAGATACCAGTCAGATCCAGGTGAGCGTCACTGGATAGCGGTCAAGAATATTCTTAAGTACTTGAGAAGGACTAAAGAATATTTCTTGATATATGGGGGCGATGAGGAGCTAACTGTAAAGGGTTACAGTGATGCCAGCTTCCAAACCGACCAGGATGATTATCGGTCGCAGTCAGGGTTCGTGTTTTGTCTGAATGGCGGCGCTGTGAGCTGGAAGAGTTCGAAGCAGGACACAGTTGCTGATTCTACAACAGAGGCTGAGTATATTGCTGCATCAGAGGCAGCAAAGGAGGCAGTTTGGATCCGCAAGTTCGTTGCAGAGCTTGGGGTGGTTCCTAGCATTGCAGATCCCATAGAGCTCTATTGTGACAATAATGGAGCTATTGCGCAGGCTAAGGAACCTCGCTCACACCAGCGGACCAAACATATACTACGGCGCTTCCATCTCATTCGAGAGATCATCGATAGAGGAGATGTGAAGATATGCAGAGTACCCACAGAGGCGAATGTCGCAGATCCCCTGACCAAGGCTTTGGCACAGACAAAGCATCATGGTCACACTAGATCATTGGGTATTAGATACTACAGTGATTGGCACTAGTGCTAGTGGGAGATTGTTGGTGAGAGCCCTAGAGCCGATCATGTAATGATTGTATGGACTAATTTGTATCATATTTCTATGTATAAATAAAGGCATGTTTTATGGTTATTATACTTACGTGTATTTGTGCCAATTAGCTAAGTATAATAATGTCCTTGAGTAGAAGGTTCTTATCTATATCAATCGATTGGTTGAATCGATAGTGAGATGATATGGAGAACACTACTCTAAATATTCCTAGTCGAGTATTAACATTCAGGGACAATGTTAATACGTAGAGACTAGCATGTAGGTCAACATGATGACTTGATCTCATAAGTCATGGATATAGAGATATCAAGTTGACACATGGGTATGCATTAGAGAATGTATATGAATGACCCGCCATGAGAAAGTATCATGGATCGTTATATGAGTGTCATATACTTTCTCATGTGGCTATTAGTATGACTATTAGTCCTTGGACCTGAAGTCACCATGGATTCCTACATAAGGAGTTGCGTACTTTGGCTTCGTCAAACGTCACCCGTAAATGGGTGGACTATAAAGGCGATTACTGGGTATGTAACAAATTATGGAGAGGGATGTGAGTGATGTAGATGGGATCTATCCCTCCTATATGACGGGAGCGATATCGTATTCTTGATAGAGTGAGACCACAAAGTGCATGGCCATGCCCAAGTGAGTCAATATGAGATATTGAGCTCACTTGATTAGTGTGAGTCTACTTGGAGTTCAAGATATAGATTGACTCGAGGATGACACGGTCTATGCCTCAATTGAGTCAATCTAGATATCAAGGATAGAGGGACATTATCATATATTGTGAGAGTCACAATTATTAGTCACAAGGTGATGTTGGATCTCAACATTCTTGTAACTTGGGTAGCAATGATGTGTTGCTAGATACCGCTCATTGCTTATGTTTCTAAGAGGTTAGAAGCATTGCCAACGTTACAAGAACCTATAGGGTCACACGCAAAGAACAAATAGATGGAGAAAAATTGAAGTCAAGTTTGACTTGGCTAAATATGGAAAGTCCATAAAAGGCAAGTTTGACTTGACCTAAATCCAAATCAAGTTTGACTTGACTTGGTTCCACTTCAAGTTAGACTTGACATGGGAGAAGAAGTGAAGTCAAGTTTGACTTGGCTAAATATGGAAAGTCCATAAAAGGCAAGTTTGACTTGACCTAAATCCAAATCAAGTTTGACTTGACTTGGTTCCACTTCAAGTTAGACTTGACATGGGAGAAGAAATGGAGTCAAGTTTGACTTGACTATTTATGGAAAGTCCATAAAAGGCAAGTTTGACTTGACCAAAACCCACCTCACCTTTGTTTGACCAAGTGATGACTTGGTTTTCCCCCCATTTGAATTTCGAATTCAAATTGAAAGGGGATATGGAAGGCCACCTAATGGCACTTAATAGCCATTATGGCCGGCCACCTAATGGCCATTAATGGCCATTAAGTGGCCGGCCACCATGTGGGAACAAAACCTATGTTTTGTTTCATTTTTTGGTGGTGAGGCTTTTCTTCTTCTCTCTTGTTTTTCGGTTGGAGTGCTTCTTCGACCTCTCCTCTTGGCCGAAAGCTATAGGGTGCTAGCACACCTAAGCTTTTGATCCATCTTCATTTGTTCGCGTGGATACGTATAGAGGAGTGTCTGCTTTGATACTCTAAGAGATCCGGCGGCCTTTTGGACAAGCGGGAAAGCGAAGGGCTACGCGTCAAGGGTAATGATTCTTATCATGTAGATCTAATGTAGATTAAACTCGTACTCGTAATTTATTTTTATGTTCGCACGGATCCGTGGCCGAACTTCTGGGGTTTCCGCAACGCAAAAAGCGGTTTTTGCGGCCTAGAATTTCCAACACTAAGCTGTCTTGGTTCTGACTTTGGGTTTCCCAAATGAAACCCTAGGTCGAATCGACGCCTAATGTTTCCTCCTACGGAGAACACGTCCTCACCTACTCCTCTCGGGAGAATTTACCTTTTTGCCAACCGGCTCCTCCGGTTGGACTTTTGCCCAGCTTTACTCACCAGGTCTTCGTACCCAGTCCGCGACCGAGACTTAGTGCCCAGCTTTACTCACCAGGTCTTCGGTGCCCAACCCTCGGCCAGGATTTAGTGTCCAATTCCTCGAACCAGGTCTTCGATGCCCAGCCCTCGGCCAGGACTTAGTGCCCAACTCTATGTCAGGACTTAGTTGCCTAGTGTACATAGGACTTTTCCTACACAACTTGAGTAACATCATTAGATCACCAATAATACTTAACTTTGAACCCTTTGCCAATATCAAAACAAGGTTCCATATGGTGCTTCTGGCACCAACAGGAGGTGGGGATACGTGGGGGGAAGACGTTAGGTATATAAGATGCTTCGGCACTCACGTAAAAGGGGGTAAGTTTGGAGAATTTAGATACTTTTGATTCCTCATTTTCTCCCTAAAAAGAAGGAGTTCTGACTTGAGCGTCGGAGAGGGATCCATCGGAACTTCATCTGGCGCATCCCCTTTACGCTCGTATTAACTTCGCATGCGCCGACATCTTCTTCCCATCATCATCATCGTGGGCTGTGCTTTGGTGATTCTTCATCCCCATCGTTCACTTCCGGAATAAGTTTGGCGTCGTCTGTGGGAAACATCTAAGCACTAGAAGGAACACTGTGATGACAGAACCAGAAGGACAACCCATCATTTTGACACGGGAGGAGTTGGACCGCTTGATCGCTGATGGGGTTGAGCACCCCGGGGTTGACACGTGTACTGAATAAGCTATGTGGCGAGATCTACCAAGTCTGGACGACTCTCTTTCCTTGACTCCCGAGACCCCCTCGGGAAGGTAGATTCTCAAGACCACCTCAGGTAGACATACTCTTCAAGATCGCTCCAGGAGGACACACGCCCGAGATCACCCCGGGAGATCAGGGCCCCGAGATCACCTCAAGAAGGCGAGCGCCCGGGATCCCCCCGGGCCAAAGGACCCCGAGATCACCTTGGGGTAGCGGAGCCCAAGGATCACCCTATCCGGTAGCCTGACCTCAGATAATCATCCCCTTTCTTCGGATTTATGGATAATTACCACTAGTAATTACGAGATAATTATTGTTGGTGCTTGGATGGCTAGAGAGGGGGGTGAATGTAGCCAGACACAGATGATTTGCCCTCTTTGATATTTTTGCACTTAGTGTTAGCGGCAGCGGAAGCAAAGCAAACAGAAAACAGAGATGCAGAAACTAACGAACAAACCAAAACTCTAACACAAGGATATACAAGGTTCGGGGATAACTTGCCCCTACTCCTTAGCGTGCCCGTGAGGTGGGCGATCCCTTGATCGTCGGCAGATCAAGCCCCGGGAAATCCGGATAAATGAATCCTCCTTCTCGGTGGAGAAACCTCTCCACACAGTTTCCACAGAGTAATGAATTTAAGAACAGTGAAACAAGAAGGCTTACAGAGCACTAGGACAGAAAGAACACAAGAACTCTACACCGAGCTCCACCCAACACAAACCTCACACAAGAACTCCCCGCTTTTCGTGTCTGCTTGCTGATGGACTCGCCAAGCTCCTTGTCTCTTCCAAGTGCTCAAGTTTGCAGATCAGATCGCTCAAAATGTATGCAAGGGTTAGCCCAAGATCAGAGCTTCTCAAGAGTGTTTCTGCCTGATGAGAGTTGTTGCAAGAAGAGATTCAACCCCCTTATCTTCTTCGCCAACCAACACTTAACCTGCTGTCACTAGACGCTCCTCTGCAGCTCCCAGCTGCTCATCTGAGACCGCCCAGCTACCCTGACCTCTCCTGGACTCCCTGAGCTCTCCTCAGCCAAGCCCCAGTCGAGCCATAGGTCAGCTTCCAGTCGTTACCACAGCGCCAGTGTTCGTTGAAACCCGAGAAGGAGAAACAGCCAAACCTGATACATGGAAAGTCCCCAGTTGACTCTCCTCCATTGTTTGAATCCTCCCTGTATCACCTGCACACTTAACAGATACTTAGCAAATGAAATCAAATAGGAATCAGTAAGTAGCAGAGAAAATACAGAGCAAAACAAAAGTGATCAGAGGTCTGACAGTGGATTTGAATTAAAGCTGTCAGCTACTGATCGGTCCACAGACCGATCAGAGAGGACCATGATCGGTCACCAGACCGATCAGGATAAGCCCAGACCGATCAGGCTCCAGCCTGATCGGTCCACGGTGAGAAACCTGAAATCACGGACTCCTTGTGATCGGTCACCCTGACCGATCACAGATCATGGATCGGTCACCGGACCGATCCAACACTTGCTGGAGAAATCCCAGCACTCGCAGGCCAACTCTCCCTGATCGGTCACCGGACCGATCAGGTTGTGCCCTGATCGGTCTGGTGACCGATCAGGTCACTCCCTGACCGATCAGGAGCCATCCTGATCGGTCAAGGTGAGAAACCTTGTGACAATTTGATCGGTCATGAGGACCGATCAAGGTTCTCTGATCGTTCACCAGAATGATCTGAAGCACCACAGAAGCCGAACCAAATGCTTTTGTTCCCTCCCTGATCGATCATCAGACCGATCAGACTCTTCTGGATCGGTCACCAGACCGATCCACAATAGGGAGTTCGTACCAACTCTTTGATCGGTCACCAGACCGATCCAACTCCCACAAATTCGACTCTAAGTCCAGAGAACAGCCTCCCTAGCCTTCTCTGACCAGTGCTCAGTCCCCCGGACCAAGACTCCGTGCCCAGCTTCACTCACCGAGACTTCATTCAACCTAGCTTCACTCACTAGGACCTGGCTTCACTCACCGGGGTTTCGGTCACCTAGCTTCACTCGCTAGGACCCGGCTTCACTCACTGGGATTTCAATCACCTGGCTTCACTCACCAGATCCAGCTTCACTCACCAGGACCCGGCTTCACTCACCGGGATTTCCATCACCTGGCTTCACTCACTAGGACCCAGCTTCACTCACCGAGATTTCCATCACCTAGCTTCACTCATCAGGACCCAGCTTCACTCACCGGGATTTCCAATCACCTGGCTCCACTCACCAGGACCCGGCTTCACTCACCGGGGTTTCCGTAACCCAGCTTCACTCACCGGGGTTTCGTAACCCGACTTCACTCACCGGGAGTCGTGCCCAGTCCCCGACCAGGACTTAAACCAGACTCATCTCATTAACCTAAACTAAAATCGGTGTCAACACCAAAACAACAATCAGGGTCAGACTGCATCAACAATCTCCCCCTTTTTGTTGTTTGACAACCCGATTTTAAGTTTAGGAATTTGAAATCAATTGTACCGAATTTCACTATCGTCACTATCGTAGAAGAATCAGAGTCCTCCCCCTACAATAGTTATACTCGTAAACATCCTAAACTTAACTAACCAAACTCTCTCCCTTTGTCAAACACCGAAAAGGGTGTAGACTGGTTGTTAAGTTTAAAACTCCTCCCCCTCAAACCAGGGTTTTCCCAAAAGCAAACAAAGGATATGATTAATTGATAGACATATGAAAAGCATATGATAAATATAAGACATGATAGGAAAATCATATGCATCATATGAAATAGAGTACGACATGAAAAGCAATAAACATGAAATAGCCAGTCATACAAGAAATCAGTCAGATACATCACAAGTCATGGAAGCATAATCAAAATCTGAGTACAAGCACAATCAATCCTGGGCAGGTGGGTCGTCAGACTGCATGAGATCATATGTCGTGTCATCGTCTGGTAGGAAAGACCCCGGGGCAATGCTGCTGGAGGGCGCAGCTCCAGAAAATGAAGACTGGTACGGATGACCAGCTGCCCAAGTGTGCCACTCCTCAACCCATGCCTGCTGCGCGACGTACATCGTATCAACCCTAGACTGGATCGCAGTCTGAAAGGCCTCCTGACTGGTACGGATCTGAGAGACCTCGGAGCTGATCCCCTGCCGCCAGAGCTCTGAAACATGAAGCTCATGCTGGATCGTCTGCTCCAGCTCCGTAACCTGCCAGCGGAGATCAGGGTCTGGCTCGTACTCGTAGTCAGCTGCTGCGACGGGCGCCTCCTGATGTCCAGCTGGTGCGGTTGGTACCTGTATGTGTACGCCCCGAGGTAGCTCTCCTAGACCTCGCCCATCCTTCCACTGAAGGCACTGACCCTAATCTCTGACAATGATGCCAGACTTGGCAAACGCGCGTCGGCCAAGTCTGCAATCCTGCCGAACCATCGGCACGGTCCTGCCCTTGGTCACATCAATACCGACTGTCTGAAGCCAGTCAGTAATGATGTGCCCAAAAGGCATGTAGACGGTGCGACGACTGGGCTCTCTGTAGGAGACGATGGACTCGAAGATGCTCATCATGATGTCAAAGTCCAACTGTCGATGCATCCCATAGAGCATCAGACAGTGGAATGGGCGGATCTCAGAAAGGGGTTTTGAAGTTATGGGCAGAATACATTGGGTGATGATCTTGAATAATACATAATCCACGGGGGAAAGGCGAAGGGCAGCAAAAGTAGGAAAGTCATTGTCAAGCTCATCGAGTCCATCCGGTCTGGGGTGGCCGAAAAAATACTCGTATATAGAATCTGGGGTGACATCCAAGAAAGGAATCGGTAAACGGGCTGGAAGGGTAGGAAACATGGAAAATCTAGTCGGTGAACGTCGAAAGCCCAGATACTCTAAGAAAGCAGAGTAAGTAAAATCTAGGTCTTTCTTAGCGACCCGGGTAGTGTACACATGAATGCCAATAGTGGTATAAAGATTGTTGTAGAATTCGAAGACCAAGTCGACATTGATCTCGCGTTCCAGAAAAAGGAAAGACTCCATATTATAGAATTCGATGATCTATTTGACCGTGGGGCAATTTTCGTATACAAACTCTCTATCTACGGTATGACAAGGGAGAGCCTTAAAGGTAGTGCTGAGGAACTTCTGTTCGAAGTAGGCACTCACAAATCTAGCACTACCAGAAGGTTGGGGTCTCTGGGAGGGTCTAGATGATGATGAACCTTTACCCTTCGAGGTCCCCTCAACCGGTTCTTTGCCCTTGGTAGATTTTCTAAACATTTGATAAAAGGTCAATGGCAACAAATTGAATCAAGACATACACACCAATTTGATCAAAGGAAAAGAGGGTCACGACAACAAATTGAAATTGATCAGTGAGGAATAAGAGGTCACGGTAAGGGAAGGTCATGGCAAACACATTGTTTGAAGGGGCAAGGCAAACACAAGGTTACGGCAAAAAAGTGTAGAGCCATAACACAAATTGAAACAAGTTAATTAGTCCAAAATCATAACTTATGGAGTAAATAGCAAGGTAAAACCGGAAACAAAATGGCTTACTTAGGTGCCATGAGATTGATTGAGGAAGATCTGGACGGCTTGAAGAAGAGAACACACAAGTGGCCTGAACTTGCTGAACTTGGAGTTCAAAAAAAAATTCACGCGCACTCAAGGAAGGGCTCGCCGAAAACTCAAGGAGTGAGAGCTCACGCGCAGGAGATGAAAACCTCAGGAGCTTGCACGGGAGGAGCTTGCAGATTGCGCAGGAGAGCTCACAGGGAACACTCGCAAAGACAGGTCTCGCTGAAGACTCAAAACAGAGGAACCTAGAGCTCGTCGGAAACTCAGATCGCAAGAAGAGGATGAAGTGGTTTCGGCGCTAGGGTTCGGAGATATGGGGAGAAGAAGTTAATAGGTTGGTGGACCGATCCACCAACCAAATTTATTACGGTAGATCGGATTCACTATCCGATCTTTGGACGTCCAGACCGATCAGGGAACCTCCTGATCGGTCTGGCTGGGTCCTGATCGGTCTGCCGATCGATCAGGGAGCAAACAGAGAGTTCGCGAGGATTTTTGAGACCCTTCTGATCGGTTGGTGGACCGATCAGAAGGATGGCCAGATTGGTCAGTGGACCGAACGAGTCCAAGGCAAAAGATTTTCGCGTTTTCTCGCGGAATTGCTTGATCGGTCTTCACGACCGATCAGGCCAAGTCCTGATCGGTTTGGTGACCGATCAAGGAGGTCCCTGATCGGTCTGCGGATCGATCAGGGACCGACAGATCTGTCTCACCACCGGAGAGACACGCCGAAGTAGTCCCGGTCCCCCGGTGGGATTCTCTAGGAGATTTGGAGAAGGACAAGTCAGTAGCCTCCAGCGCGCTGAGACAAGAGGATGAACTAGTGAAGAGGGAAAAACCTAAGGCCTTCTCAAAGGCGCCCTCCACCCCTTTCTCATTGGAGATTATAGAAGATCTTATGCCGAAGCAGTTTTGCGGGCCTGGGATTGCCGACTACGATGGAAAGACAGATCCTGAAGATTATGTCTGCAAGTTTGAGAACGTGGCACTCTTGCACCAGTACACTGATGGTGTAAAGTGTCAGGTGTTCTTGAACACCCTATCAGGAGCAGCCCAGCGATGGTTCCAGAGGCTGCCCCAAGGTTCTATCAACTCCTTCATAGAGTTAGAACTGCCTTCCTCCATTATTTCGCCAGCAACCGTCGCTATCAGAAGACGACGTTAAATTTATTTGCTCTCAAGTATAAGCCAAAAGAACCACTCAAGGATTACATCCAGCGGTTCAGCCGAGTGGCGCAGGATGTGCCAACTGCGACGTCGGAGATCCTCGTCAGTGCCTACACCCAAGGGCTCTCCGAAGGGGATTTCTTCCGATCTTTGGTGAAGAATCCACCCACCTGCTTTGATGATTTGCTGGGGCGCTCTGTTAAACACATTAATGTGGAAGAAGTGTAACATGCCTACCGCAAGGAACCAGCCGGGGTCCCTCCTCAAGCCGTTGTACGATTAGAAAGGAGGGAACCTCCGGCTCCATCCCGAGGAAAAGATCTTCGCCTGGGGAAGGACTAGTAGGTTGGTAAGCGGAAGATGGTAGAGACAGTTGACACCGAGCAACCAGAGCCGCTGATGAAGTACTGCGACTTCCACGGCAGTACGACACACTCCACCGAGGAATGTCATGCCTTGAAGAGAAATTTGGATGAGGAAGCAGACACCAAATCTCGGAGGAAGTGGAAGAAGGCGGGCTATCGCCAGAGGTCCCCCCGGCGGAGTTTGTCTCCCTGCTAGAGGCAGTCGGTAGAGAATGAGACCCGACATCGATCTCGTTCGCGTTCGAGAGGGAGGAGTCGGGGGGTTACACCCCGCAGGTCTCCCTCATTGAAAAGAGAGCCTAAGAAGGGCAAGACCCCTGCACGTGGACCGCCTTCTTGACACGTGGGGGTGATCTCAGGGCGACCCCCCGGAGGAGATTCTCACCGAGCGAGGAAGGCTCATACCCGTCGGCTGGAGAACTACGCCATCGGGATGAGTCGGAGCCAACATCAGGGCCCTACGATCTCCTTCGGCCCGGAGGACTTGGAAGACGTGGAAGCTCCCTACGAAAACGCCCTGGTAATTCTTGCACGCATTGCAAATTATGAGGTCAAACTATCTTCGTGGATACAGGTAGCTCTGTTAACATCCTATACAAGGCGGCTCTAGATCAGATGCAGATTGACGAGGATGAGCTGCATCCAGTTTCGACGCCACTCTTCGGCTTCATCGGGTACCGAGTACAACCAATAGGGCTAATCACCCTATTGTTGTCGCTGGGTAGTGACATGCTGTAGAGGATGAGGAGGACTCTCTTCCTGGTCGTGGACGCTCCTTCATCCTACAACGCCATCTTGGGACGCCCGACACTCAGCATATTCCAGGCGGTGGTGTCGGTCTACCACCAAAAGATCAAGTTTTAGGTAGGCGATCAAGTGACCGAGTTAAGGGAGACTAGTTGGTGTCTCGGCGATGCTACAACGGGGAAGTCAGATCGGAGTCCCGCAAGAACCCGAAGTCACATGAAGCCTTGCAAATTAATTTCGTCGACCCACGAGAAGAGGAAGGACCCAAAGAAGAACGGAGGGAGGTCGGGAGCGAGGAGGTCCAGATTCATCCTCAGCAGACGGGGGGAGTTACGAGGATCGCCACTGACCTTGCACCGGAGCTGAGAAGTTGTCTTATAGTCTACCTGCAGAGCCATCGAGACTTCTTCACCTGGGCTACCGAGGAAATCAAAGGGCCCCCCCTATATCTAGCCATGCATCACCTGCATGTAAACCCTGGAGATCGGCCGGTAAAACAGAGGCGAAGATATTTTGCACCAGAACAGAGCAAGGTTATCAGAGAAGAAGTCAACAAGCTGTTAAGGGCCAGGCACATAAGAGAAATTCAATTCCCGTCCTGGTTAG
This sequence comes from Boesenbergia rotunda, assembly GCA_024364735.1. Taxonomy (NCBI): domain Eukaryota; kingdom Viridiplantae; phylum Streptophyta; class Magnoliopsida; order Zingiberales; family Zingiberaceae; genus Boesenbergia; species Boesenbergia rotunda. The sequence goes on from JAGFNQ010006503.1 coordinate 370,056, forward strand.
CTAATATAGTCCTTGTCCCTAAGCTAGGGGTAAATGACGGGTCTGTATTGATTTTCGTGATTTGAATAAAGCATGCCCTAAGGATTATTATTCCTTGCCTCGAATAGACTGGTTAGTAGATTCTACGGCCGGTTGTGATTTCATTTCGATGTTGGATGCTTATCAAGGCTACCATCAAGTTCCTCTTGCTCCCGAAGATTAGGAGAAAGTCAGCTTTGTGATAGCTGATGACACGTATTGCTATAATGTTATGCCTTTTGGATTGCGCAACGCTGGGGCAACATACCAGCGGATGATGGACAAGGTCTTCAAGCATCAGATCGGGAGAAACATCGAAGTGTACGTGGACGATATCCTGGTCAAGACCGACAAGGGAAAGAACATGATAGCCGACTTAAAAGAAACGTTCGCCACTCTGAGGGCCAACAAGCTGAAGTTAAACCCTGCTAAGTGCTTGTTCGGGGTGAAGAGCGGCTGGTTCTTGGGGTACATGGTGACAGAGAGGGGCATTGAGGCTAATTCAGAAAAAGTAAAGGTTATTCTGGAGATGTCGTCCCCTCACAACTTCAAGGAAGTACAACGGCTAAATAGTAGAATCACGGCTCTATCTAGATTCATCTCCAAGTCCGCGGACAGGACCCTACCATTCTTCTGGATTCTAAGAAAGGAAGCCAAGTTCGACTGGGATGACCAGTGTGAGAAGACATTTGCAGATCTGAAGACCTATCTCACCGAGCTCCCCGTCCTCTACAAGCCAGTGGAGGGAGAGACCTTATTTGTCTACCTATCCGCAGTAGAACAAGCGGTGGGCGCAGCACTCGTCCGAGAAGAAGGCATGGTGCAATATCCCATATACTTTTTCGGACCTCCTAAAGGATGTCAAGACGCGATACACTACGATGGAGAAGATGGCCTATGCTCTGGTCCTAATGGTCTAGAGGTTAAGGCTATACTTCTTAGGGCATCCTGTCGTGGTCCTCACCAACAACCCTCTTGCACAGGTCCTCACCAATCCCGAAGCTTCAGGTCGGCTGATTAAATGGATGACAGAACTAAACGAATACGGTATTGAGTACCAGCCCCATACCGTTATCAAGGCACAGGCTCTCTCAGATTTCATGCTTGAGACTGTACCAGAGCCCGAGGCCGAAGGAGTCTGGAAGATTTATGTAGACGAGTCTTCCAACAGCCGGCACAGCGAAGTCGGGGCGTTAATGGTCTCCCCCCAAGGGGACACCTTACATTTATCCATTCGGCTTCACTTCAAAGCCACGAACAATGAAGCTGAATACGAGGCAATTCTAGCGGGCCTGCAAGCAACCATGCATATGGGAGCTACTCGGGTTGGTGTGCATTTAGACTCTCAGCTTGTGGCACAACAAATAAAAGGCGACTTTGAAGTCAGGTGTGAACGCCTGCAGAGGTATGTAGCCTACTATGAATAGCTGAAGGCTTCCTTCACGTAGGTTATACTGCAAAAAATCTCTCGGACAGACAATGTCAAGGCTGATGAGTTAGCCAGGTTGGCTAGCTCCAACTCGACCTGGCAGTTGGATGAACCTAGTGCATCGGAGGAGACGGTAGCGCAGATTGGAGAGGAGGCGGAAGACAACACCGTGGCTGATTGGAGGGTTCCATATGTGGAGTTCCTACGCACTGGAAACACTCCAAGCACGGATCAAGGAAGCCGATTGTTTCGCCGCCGGGCTGCCAGATTCACATTGGTCGGAGATCAGTTATATAGGAGGGTCTTTGCCCAACCACTCCTCAAATGTGTCACGCCAGAGGAAGTCGACTATGTGATGCGGGAGGTACATGAAGGCATCTGTAAAAGCCACATTGGGGGAAGGTCTCTGTCGAGGAAGATTATCTTGGCAGGGTACTTTTGGCCCACTCTACATACTGACGCTCTCAAGTTTATGGCTAGATACGAAGCCTGCCAGAGACATCAGCATGTGACACATCAATCGACCGAGCCCCTGCGAGTCTCCACAGTGTCCTGCCCATTCGATCAGTGGGGAATGGACGTCGTAGACCCCTTTCCCATCGGGCCACAGCAAAAGAAGTTCCTGCTGGTCCTCGTCGAATATTTTTTCAAATGGGTGGAAGCTGAGCCTCTGGCACACATCATGGAGGCCGTGGTGATGAAGATCCTATGGAGGGATATTGTCTACAGATACGACATCCACTACAAGCTGGTGTTGGACAATGGAAGGCAGTTTGTCGGGCGCAAGCTCAAAGAATGGTATGAGGGGTTAGACATTCGCCATGACTTCACATCAGTAGTGTATCCTCAGGGCAATGGACAAGCCGAGATCATTAATGTTGATGCAGTCTGACCCGATTATCACCGATTTATGTTTAGGTGGTTGAGTAAATTTGGCTTAAGTCCTGGTCGGGGACTAGGCATGAAATCCCGATGAGTGAAGCCGGGTCCCGGTGAGTGAAGTCGGGTGACGAAAATCCCGGTGAGTGAAGCCGGGTCCTGGTGACTGAAGCCAGGTGATGGAAACCCTGGTGAGTGAAGCCGGGTCCCGGTGAGTGAAGTCGGGTCCCGGTGAGTGAAGCCGGGTCTTGGTGAGTGATGCCAGGTAATGGAAACCCCGGTGAGTGAAGCCGGGTCCTAGCGAGTGAAGCTAGGTGGAAGAAATCCCGGTGAGTAAAGTCGGATCCTAGCGAGTGAAGCTAGGTGACTGAGCATGAGTCAGAGAAGGCTAGGGAGCATGTTCTCTGGACTTAGGGTTGAATTGGTCGGAGCTGGATCGGTCTGGAGACCGATCAGGGAGTTGGCACTAACTCCTGATTGTGGATCAGTCTGGTGATCGATCCAGGGAGTCTGATCATTCTGGTGAACGATCAGAGAGAGGACAGAATGTTTCTGTTTGAGTTCTAATCATTCTGGTGAACGATCAGGGATAGAACAGAATGTTTCTGTTTGGTTTCTGATCATTTTGGTAAACGATCAGAGAGAGAGATGAGAATGGTTCTGTGAGAAACCCTGATCGGTCTATCTGACTGATCCCTGAAACCCTGATCGATCAGTGTGACCGATCACAGAGTCACTGGATCGATCAGGAGGTAGCCTGATCGATCAGGGTCATCACTGATCGGTCTGGTGACCGATCAGTGTCTGAACTTTAATTTGAAAACGTTGTCAGATCGCTCTGAATCACTCACTACAAGAAAAAATAGCTTTCCTGACACTTTTTTAATGACATTTATTAAAATGTGTCATTGATTTATATATATCATGACATTGATTAAAAATAAATAAAATAAATATCTGATTAAGTATATTACTATGACATTTATATCAGATGTCACTAAAAAATTACATTTTAATTAATTTTTTTCTCGTATCTCCCTCCAAAAAATTTCAGATTCTTAAATCCATGTTTGACCCATATTTTACTTGTTTAATATTGAATTTAGCTTAAGTTTCATGAATCTATTCTATTTTGGACTTTATTGTAAGTCTTGATACATTTGAATTCTTTTACCACTAAATTGTTGATCTACTTTTGTAGGCTTGGAAGGATCATGGACCTAGGCCACGCTGGGTCAAACTTGAGTCGGAAGTGAACCCGGATCGAGTGATCAAGCATCGACTAATATGGGACGTCCGATTCAAAAACGGTTAGATCTAGGCCTTCTGAGAACTTTGAGGCAATCCGAGCTGGGGTTAAGGTTAATCAAGCACTTGGATCATGATCTGAAGATTTCATCCAAATCAGAGATCATCTAGCCGTTGGATCAAGATCAGAGGGATCTAGACCGTCCGTTCAAAGATCAGCTTGATCTGAGCCATCCGCTGCAAATCTGAATGATCCGAGCTACTGAGAGGCAGATCCTGACCCTTGATCAAGATCTGGGAAGTTTGATTCAAATCTGAAGAGATCTAACTGTTGAATGGAGTTAAGTGAATCTCGGTCGTTCATTTCTAAAACTATATAAACCGCTTCCTCTGCCTCAGATCAGTGTCGCGTTGATAAGCACCATTTTATTGATTATTTTCATTGCTAAAATCCATGTTTGACCCATGTTTTTATTGCTTAATTCTGATTTTACCCTAGGTTTTGGAACTTTATCTTATTTTGGACTTAATTGCAAAATTACATTAAAATGGATTAATTGGCCACTAAATTTTGGATCTATTTTTGTAGGCACCAAAGGTTCAAGGACTTAGGGCATACTGGGTCAAACCTGAGTCGGATGTGAACCGGATCGAATTATCAAGCCTACGATTAATCCGGGCCGTCCGATTCAAGAGCGGCTAGATCTGAGCCATCCGGGACGATCTGAAGCAATCCGAGCTAGGGTTAGGGTTGATCAAGCTCCATGATCAAGATCTGAAGGTTTCAACCCAATCAGAACTAAATCAACCGTTGGATCAAGCAAGGAGGGCTCTAGAGCGTCCATTCACAGATAGAGTTGATCTGGACCATCCGTTGCACATCTGGAGGATCCGAGCTACCACAAGGCAGATCCTGACCCCAGATCATCATCATAAAAGTTTGACTCAAATCAGATCAAGATCTACCGTTGGATTTCATCAAAGCAATCTGAGCCGTCCATTTGTTTCTATTTAATCAGAAATCGCAGCAGCTCCTCCCTGTCGCGTTTCCTCGCCGCAAACCTTTCCTTCAGTTGCTCTTAGTTTTCTTCAGTAGATTTCTCCAATCCAAAGGGGCGCGACCCCTCATTTCTTGTTTGGATCGAATCTTAGGTCATTGGGAAGGCTCCTCGGTGAATTTCCAGCTCTCAATTGCCCAAGAACAGAGCTTTTGTGAGGTCTCCGGAGCTCTGCCGTTTGGTTTGGTCAACATCGGCTGCGCATCATTTCATCATCCTGAGTAGTTCAGAGGGGTTCCCTGGAGTACTCGGATCAATTCCAATCCATCATCGCAGCTGAGTTGAAGGAATTGGATGGATTTCGGATTTGAGCAGATTTGAACTGATTTTGAATCGCAGATGCCATTTTCCATCGACTTGCTGAGCTTGCGGGTTCGAGGCTCACACTTGCGTGACGAACAAGGAGGATTCGAGCTAGGGAAGCATTGAGGAGTAGCTTAGATAGTTTAATTTCGGTTGTTTAGCTGTAATTTCCATTACTGCCTCATTTCTTACTGTTTTCGAATTCAGATTCGTTAGCTTGGTTTATTACATTGTTTCAGCTGTAATCTAGATTTAATTCTTCAAGTTAGTTAGCTAGTGAGTGTGTTTAGTGAACAAGAAATTTAGTTTCACTTAGTTTTACAGTTTCGGCAATTGCGTATCAGTTTCGGCATCTGCGTATAAAATTCAATTAGATGCAGTTTCAGTTTTCTGAATTTGATTTCAGTTGTAATTAGGTTTCAATCCTTATGTTTGCAAGTGTTAGATAGGCAGTTTGTAGAGAGCAATTGTAGCTAGCTTAGTTTGCTTCATATTCGATTTAATTTCTGTACTTCTGCTTGGATTTTCTGCCAAATCTGTTGCGTGCCAAATTCTAGCTAGCGTGCCAGGTTTCATTCTGGTTTTTGCAGTTTTTGTTGAATCTGATTAGTGTTTAGTTTATTTCTTGCAATCAGAGATCACAGTAGTGTGTGGATTTAGATGATCTAAGTTTGTTTCATTTCTTAATTTGTTTCTGAATTCTTTTGTTTAGCTTAGCATTTCTGCCATTTCAGCCTGCGTATCAGTTTAGAATTCAGCCACTTTCAGTTGGTTTTCTTCTTCTTTTCTGCTACTGGGGTGATGAGTTGATGTCAGTCCATCAGCACATTCAATTGCTTCTGACAATTGCACTTTCATTGTTTGCCTCATATCCATTTGTTTCACAGCAGTAGTTGTTTGTCTTTGCATCCAAATTGCAGCCGACTTTCCCACTGCATTTCTGAAAATTCAGATATTCATTGCTGCAACTTTGCAGTTCTGAACTTTTTCAGCTTTCCTTGAGTTTATTACAGTTTCTGCAGCTGTAAATCTTTTCCAACCATTGGTTATGCGCATCCGATTTCAGTTGTTTGGTTTGCTGTGCTTTCAGTTTGAAATTTTATTTCTGCAGCAATCATTTCTGCAGTGCTGAACTCTGTTTCTACATCAGATTTCTTCAACTCAATTCTGCATCAAGAACCTCACTGAACTGATCACCCTTTTGCTTGATTTCGGCAGTGCTGCATTTATTTCAGTAGATCATGTTCACTGATTGATTTGTTTTCAAGCTTGGTCGATTGGTTTTGTTGCTGAATTGCAGCATTAACTCGGCATTCATTATCTGAATTTGGGACATAAGTTGTAACCTTGTGTATCAAGGTCTCCTTTCATTCATTGCCACAGTTAGATCAAGGGAAGTTTTGGCACTTATTCTGTATCAGTGTGTTTATGGATTGCCTTGCATTTGGTTAGTCATGAGTGACAAATCCGAAACTTTAGACACATCAGTTTTTACATACTTACTAGTTGTATCCCTCATGGTATCAAGTCAAACCTCATGATTGAATTTGTATGAACTGTTTTGGGGTGCTGTATTGTTTTGGTGTTTAACATTTGCTTTGCAATTCGAAATCAGATTCATTGTCCAAAAATTGATTAAGTGTTTTAAGGGCTTGAGTGGTTCCTTGGTTGAATGATATCTTGTTATCACTTGCTAAGTTCTATAGTTGAGTTTTCCTTTATTTTCAATGTAATTTCATTTTTGGTTGCAACCCAAAACCCAATTTTGATTTGAAACCCGAAAACACAAACGACACCTAAATACGAGCGCGAATCGAACAACGTCAACTAGTCCCCGAGAAAAATACGACCTGTGGCCCCTATATTACATTTTCATGCTTTTGATTGTAAAAGGGTTTCCAGCATTTCATTCATTCATATTTAAATTTGATGAGCCCATACATTTCGTGACAACTTTAACATAGTATATTTGGGCGCGTCACGCGTCTTCTTCGCCAATTCAATTTCTTCGCTGTTCTTCGTGTTCTTCTTCACTTTTCTTCATCTGAGGGCGTGACCACTTCAATCTCGACATTGGATCAAGATCCAGATCTTCGGGAGGAAATTTCCGTAAAGATTTCAGCTCCAATTCGCCCAAGAACAGAGTTGATTGAGGGTTTCATCAGCTCTGCCCTTCACTGATCGGATCTCAGTTTTGTGCCACTTTTCATCCATCGGAGCTAACCGGAGGGTCCTCTGGAGTGCTCTGATCATTCCCAAGCCATCATCGCAATCCGATATATCATGATCGAGGAGATCGGATGGGGAATTCAGCTGAGAGTAGAGTTTGGGTTTGAATCAATCACGGGGACAGAATTTTCAGTGATCTGTTGAGCTAAGGGGTTCGAGGCTCACTCTTGTGTGACGACAAGAAAGACTTGATTTAAAGGAAGGGATTGAAGCTCTATTTCTTTGTTGAATTTCATTTCTGCACCTTAGTTTGATGTCTGAACCTTAATTTCTGTGTATCAATCTTTTCTGAAGTTTGTATCAGTGGACTTAGTTTTCTTTTATGAATCGTTTCTGCCTTAATTAGTTTTCAATTCTGCAAGTCAATTAGTAGGTTGCTTGTTCAGTGAACAGTGCTCTTGATATAATCTTTCTTTGCATTTACTTACCTGTTTGCGTATCAATTCATTTCTGCAAAATTCATGCTTCATTGCTGAACTCTAGTTTTCATTCCTACAAGTTTTAGTTACCAGTTTCTGAAGTTCGAATCAAGTAAACATTAGTTCCTCTTAATCTTTTCTGAACATCAGCTTTGAGCACTCAAAGTCAGCTTATCTTGTTTGGTTCTGCATATAAATTGTTAGTTGCCTTTCTACATTCGAGTTCTGCCTTGTTAGCTGCATTTCTGAAGTTTGTATCAAGCTAAGCATTAGCTCTTTTGAATTTTTCTGAAGTTAGATTTATGCATCGATTTCAGTTGCTTTGTTGTTCTGCTTTTGGTTTGTAGCTGCAGTTCTGCATCCAGATTCTACCTTCCTTCATATCATTTCTGCATCAAGGTTGTCTTTGATTGATCAGTCATCGGTTTAAACTCCTTCAGTCATTCTTGTTTATCACCTTACCTGAAGCTTTGCTTTACAAGCTGAGTTGATTAGTTTCAGTTCTAAATTGTCAGTTTACAGTTTTAGCATTTAGTTTTAGCTTTGGCACATAAGTTTCCTTCCTTGCGTATCAAGTTTGTTGGATTCCTGTAAGTTGTATCTAGTAAGTTTTGGCACTGTTTGTATCAGAATTAAACCTATCTTTTAGTGTATTGTTGTGCTTGAATCATGCTTCATTCGCATTTAGGTTGTTTTCTGAAATTGTAGTCTCATGTCTGCACATAAGTTTGTTTCCTTTGTGTTCAAGTTGTTTCTTTGCTGCATTTCATATCAAGTGAGTGCTTTGGCTTCGAGTGGTAATTCCTGAAATTCAACACAATTTGTAGTGTACTCTTGCAATCGAATTCAGATTTGTTTTCCAAGTTTGGCTATTTTGCGTTGGTAGATTTAAGTTCCCAATTGTTTGAATTCATTAGTTGAAATTACTTAGCTTAAGTTCTATAGTTTATTTTTCAGTCCTTTTTCATTGTGTTTTCATTTCTGTTTGCAACCCAAACCCAAATCTTATTTGAAACCCAAAAATATTTGACGACACATAAATTCAAGCTTGAACCAAACACACTTAACTAGTCCTAGGAAAAATACGACCTGTGGCCCCTTTACTACATTTTTATTCTTTGTTAGCAAAAAGGGTTTCCAGCTTATCAGATATCTAAATTTGAGACCCACATTTGTGACATCTATCTTTTGGGTCGATCAAATTTTTGGCGCCGTTGCCGGGGAACACGCTAGTTGAGTTTGTTTGATTTTTACTTGTGTGCTTATTTTATATTTTTCTTGATCCAGTCTTGTGATTTACTTTATCTGTTTCATTTTTTCATATACATTTGCTGCGATTTGTTTATTTCATGACCAGGTCAGCAGGTGGTGATCTAGAGGACTTTGACCCTGAAATTGAGAGAACTTTCAGAGCCAGGAGGAACCAAGGCATAATTTCTGAGGCTATTGACATTCCTCCTCAGGCTATTGACATTCCTCCTCTTCAGACTATTCCTACTCATTCAGGCATTATCATGGCAGACCACCAGAAGACCATGAAAGAACTTGCAGCACCAGATGATACCTTTCAGTATTCCAGCATTGCTTATCCAGAGCTGACTGGCGATTTTGAGCTTAGATCTGGACTCATCCACTTGCTACCTAAATTTCAAGGATTATCTGAAGAAGATCCAAACAGACACCTGCATGAATTTCACGTAGTTTGCTCCACAATGAAGCCTAAGGGGATTTCAGAGGAAGATATCAAGCTGAGGGCTTTTCCATTTTCTCTGACTGGAGCAGCAAAGGATTGGTTCTACTATTTACCTACTGGGCACGTGTCTAGCTGGATTTCCATGAAGAAGACATTTTTAGAAAAATATTTCCCAGCCTCCAGAACTGCAATCATTTGGAAAAGCATATGTGACATTCAGCAAGTGGTGGGGGAGACGTTTTATAACTACTGGGAGAGATTTAACAAACTGTGTTCTAGCTGCCCACAACACCAGATTAGCGAACAACTTCTGATTCAGTACTTCTATGAGGGTTTATTGCAGATGGATAGAATTATGATAGATGCTGCAGCTGGAGGAGCCCTAGTTAACAAAACACCAGAACAAGCTAGGCAGTTGATTTCGAACATGGCAGAAAATTCTCAACAGTTTGGAAGTAGAGCATTGTCTACTAGAGGAGTTAATGAAGTTCAGATGGCTTCCAATGAATAAAAAGAAATTAAGAATGCATTGGTAGAGCTCACATCATTGATAAAGCAAATGGCTCCTAATAATGCAAGCCAAAATTCCAACTTTTCGGTACCTCCACAATCAAGCCAAGTGATGAGGGTATGTGGTATTTGCTCTAGTCAGGAACATAATTCAGATTCATGTCCCAATCTCCAACAAGATGAGACAATAGCGGCATTGGTTAGGGGACAATTTCAAGCCCGGAATAACCCTTACTCCTCTACTTATAACCCTGGTTGGAGGGATCATCCAAATCTGAGGTATGGGAATTCTTTCTACCAACAAAGCCCACAACAACAACAATTTCAGCAGCCTCAACAAAGTTTCCAGCAACCACAGCAATCTTAGCCCCAAAATCTGCAATTCCAGCCCCAAAATCAGCAATTCCAGCCAACATTTCAGAATTTCCAGCAACCATTTCAAGGGAATCAACAAGGTTTCCAAGGGAATTTGAATTTTCAGCAACAATATCAAACCTTACAGCAGCAACTCCAACAACCGCAACAAGGTTTTCAAACTTGGAATCAAAGTTTTCAGCCACAAACTCAAGGATTTCAGCCCACTCAATTTCAATCTTCACCACAACCATTCCTACTTCAAAATCAAAATTTTCAAGGCTACAATTCTCAGCAAGTTCAACCATCATTCTAGCCCAATTATCAGCCCGTTCAACAACAATTTCAGCCCTCCAATCAGCCCCAACAACCTCAATTCCAACAATCACAGCAGGGTAATATCTTTGGAGCTTTACAAAACCTCGAAAGGCAAATGGGACATTTGGCTAGTGAGATGAATCAAATTAAAGCTCAAGGATCAAGCCAACTACCTTCTCAAGCTACACCCAATCCAAAGGGGAACGTTAGCGCTATTACTTTGAGGAGTGGGAAGGTTACTTCAACTAAAAAAGGTCCAAGAGCAGTTTTTTCTGAAAACAGGGCAGCACCTACAATTTCAGCACCGGTCAGCCCTAGAATCACTTCAAAATCAGTTGGTTCTACCTCTAGTCCGTGCTCAACTCCCTCATCAAGTAATCTTATGATTTTAGTGGAAAATGAGGGAGAAATCAGCTCCGAAACAAATTTCACAGCATCTACATCGAGTGGGACAACAGCTCAAAATTCAACCCCTCCAAATTCGGTTCAAGAGGAAGAAATGAGGGTGCCCTTGCCCTTTCCACAGCGGAAAACTCAAGCCAAAAGACAAGTGGAGGAGGAGAAAATCAAGGAGTACAATGAGCTTGTAAAATTATTTAGTAAAGTAGAAGTTAATGTACCCCTGTTGACCATGATTAAACAGATTCCTAAGTATGCAAAATTCCAGAAGGATTTATGTATTCACAAGAAGAAGCTTAAGGAGAATGAGTTGGTCAGCTTGGGAAAAAATGTTTCAGCACTCATCCATGCCATACCTCAAAAGTGTGAAGACCCTGGAGTTTTTACTGTATCATGTGAGATAGGGAGGACTATGTTTCATGACGCTATGCTAGATTTGGGAGCCTCCATCAATGTAATGCCCAGATCAGTCTTCCAGATGCTTGGCATTGGCCCTTTACAGCCCATTGGAGTTGTAATTCAGTTAGCAGACAGAAGCCAGACCCATTCAGCAGGAGTTATTGAAGATGTTTTGGTAAAAGTTAAGGAGTTGATTTTCCCTGCAGACTTCTATATTCTAGACATGGAAGGAGACTATCTTGCACATAGATCTCCACTCATCCTTGCGAGGCCTTTTCTGAAGACTGTCAGAACCAAAATTGATGTTTATGCTGGCACACTTTCGATGGAAGTGGGAGACACAGTAATCCAGTTTAGTATTTTCGATGACATGAAGTACCCTAGGGAAGATCACTCTATTATGAGCATGGACATCCTATATGAGACTGTTGAGGCACAGTTAATTGCTGATGATGTTGCATTTGACATAGTGGGAGGAGATTTGATTTCAGAGAAAGCTGAGGATGCATTAGTTGTGAAGGCATTGGAGGAGATAGATGGAAAAGCATGTGACAACCTTGAATTCAAAACTAAAGCTTTACAGGACCCTTCTTTTCCTTTATTTTGTGATGATATTGCTATTGATGGTCCTAATTTTTCTAATATGGTTGTTGCAGATATTGCTGAGGAAGCATGCGTTGCAGATGAATCTATAGGTGTAAGGGATTGCACAGAGCCCCAGGGACCACCACCATTGACTGATACATTAGAAGATTCGGAGAATCAGCATGAAAATGTAGGGACTTGTATGGTGAAAGCAAGAACCCAAGAATCACCTGAGTTAGTTGAATGTCCACCAGAACTTAAGCCTGAGATGGAACTTGTACTTGACACAAATTCAGAAGCCAGAGGAAGCTATGAATACATCTATTCTTGTAGAACCTCTAGGTATTTTTCAGCACGATCAGGTAAGTATTTCTCTTTTTCCTTTAGAAAATTTCAGAGAGGTGTCTAGAATTGCATGTGAAGCATGTCTTGTTACATCTGTTGTGAAAAATAATTATGAAAATTCCATAGAGGTACCCAGGCTTGATTTTGTTCATTGCGATGATATTCTTGATAGATATTATGCTGAAATTGATTGTGAAAAATTTATGGAGGTACCCGAGATTGATTTTATTGGCTGTGAAACATTGCTTGATACATTCTTGGTGAAAAATAATTGTGAAAATTCCCTAGCGATACCTAGTGTTTATTTTGTTGGTTGTAATGTATTGCTTGATACATCCTTGGTGGAAAATAATTGTGAAAATTCCATTGAAGTATCCAAAATAGATTTTGAAATTTATGATAATTAGTGGAGTCAAATACAATTTTATGATAATGAGAGCATTCGTTGATACAAACTGGATACAGACCTGTATTAAGATTTTGAAATTTATAAGGAAACGATTTTCTCTTGATTGACGATGTTAGGAAATGAATTTTGGTTAATGGAACCCTTTTAGGATCAAAAGGGATTAAATCTGATTGTATTAGGATTTAGAGTGTTTGAGAGTTAAAATAAACTTGTTTCTGAAATGTATCAGTTTCAGAAATCTTGTTTTTGAAATCTGATCAAAATCCTGATGAACCAAACCTGATCGGTCCACCGATCGATCATGCTGTTCCTTATCGATCAGGCAGACCGATGAAGATTGCTTCTGATCGGTCAGGCAAACCGATCAGGACAGCTTCTGATCGGTCAGCAGACCGATCAGGGTGTATGTATCGAAGAACCAAAAATCAAGGTCCTACTCCTCCTGATCGGACCACCGACCGATCAGACTGTTCCTGATCAGTCAAGAAGACCGATGAGGGATCTGACTCAAGTGACCTGATCAAAGAGCATGCTTGGAACATAACATACTTAGAACATTCTGATACAAACCTGATCATTCCAAGAACATACTTGATCATCTATTGGTTTTGGATACAAATCTATTTAGGAATTTTCAAGGACTCTTGATTCTCATAAATTTTTCTGAAATACCAAGTGTTAATGGAGTCTACACCCCTGTTGTGGAATGAGTTTCATATAAATTGTTAATGCAGTCTGATCTGGAACGTATCAGAGTTTTAGAAATTTTTCTGAAATCTGATCGATCCATAGATAAATCAGAAATTTTTCTGTATCAATCATCAATGAATCTGATCGGTCAAGGAGATCAATCAGAATTATGTGTCTGATGCAGGTACATTAATCATTGCCATATGAAGCATATACATTGTCGCCATGATACATTTATGGTATATGCCTTCATATGCAATTCAACACTTACCTTTGGTTATTTTGGGTTTGGGGAGAGACTCTCGTTTAAGGGGGAGTTATGTTAAAACTTAATAACCATACCCTTTTCGGTGTTTGACAAAGGGGAAGAGAATGATTGATTAAGTTTAGGTCTTGTTGAAATTTAATTATTGTAGGGGGAGGACTTTGATTCCCTTGTAATAATGAGAATTGACTTCAATTGATTATTAATACCTAAACTTAGAATCGGGTTGTCAAACAACAAAAAGGGGGAGATTGTTGATGAAGTTTGACCTGATTATTATTTTGGTGTTGACACCGATTTAAGTTTAGGTGGTTGAAAAAATTCGACTTAAGTCCTGGTCGGGGACTGGGCATGAAATCCCGGTGAGTGAAGCCGGGTGACGAAAATCTCGGTGAGTGAAGTCAGGTCCTGGTGAGTGAAGCCAGGTGATGCAAACCCCGGTGAGTGAAGCCGGGTCCCGGTGAGTTAAGCCGGGTCCCGGTGAGTTAAGCCGGGTCCCGGTGAGTGAAGTCGGGTGACGGAAATCTCGGTGAGTGAAGTCGGGTCTTGGTGAGTGAAGCCAGGTGATGGAAACCCCGGTGAGTGAAGCCGGGTCCCGGTGAGTGAAGTCGGGTCCCGGTGAGTGAAGTCGGGTGATGGAAACCCCGGTGAGTGAAGCCGGGTCCCGGTGAGTGAAGCCGGGTGATGGAAACCCCAGTAAGTGAAGCCGGGTCCTGGTGAGTGAAGCCAGGTGATGGAAACCCCGGTGAGTGAAGCCGGGTCCTGGTGAGTGAAGCTAGGTGATGGAAATCCCGGTGAGTGAAGCCGGGTCCTAGTGAGTGAAGCTAGGTGGAAGAAATCCCGGTGAGTGAAGCCGGGTCCTAGCGAGTGAAGCTAGGTGACTGAGCATGAGTCAGAGAGGGCTAGGGAGCCTGTTCTCTGGACTTAGGGTTGAATTGGTCGGAGCTGGATCGGTCTGGAGACCGATCAGGGAGTTGGCACTAACTCCTGGTTGTGGATCAGTCTGGTGATCGATCCAGGGAGTCTAATCGTTCTGGTGAACGATCAAAGAGAGGACAGAATGTTTCTGTTTGAGTTCTGATCGTTCTGGTGAACGATCAGGGAGAGAACAGAATGTTTCTGTTTGGTTTCTGATCGTTTTGGTGAACGATCAGAGAGAGATGAGAATGGTTCTGTGAGAAACCCTGATCAGTCTATCTGGCCGATCCCTGAAACCCTGATCGGTCTATCTGACCGATCAGGGATCGGTCTGTGGACATCCTGACCGATCAGGATGGCTCCTGATCGGTCAGGGAGTGACCTGATCGGTCACCAGACCGATTAGGGCACAACCTGATCAGTCAGGTGACCGATCAGGTGCTTCTGGTAGTGAACCTGTGGGTTGTGGCCAGTAAGCTGATGGATCAGTGTCTGAACTTTAATTTGAAAACATTATCAGATCGCTCTAAATCACTCTGATCACTTCTATTACTCTGCTGATTCCTTTTGATATGCTTTGCTAATCATCTGATAAGTGTGCAGGTGAGACAGGGATGACTCAAACCAAGAAGAAGGGGCAAGTGGCGATTTTCGCTTTGGTCAGGTTTGTCCGTTTTCCCTTCGCAGATTTCAACGGCTTCTGGCGCGGGCTGGCAACTGGCTGGCGAAGCTGACGACTGGCCTGAGGCTCGATTGAAGAGGGTCCAGTGGACTAAGCGAGGTCAGTGGGTTGGTGACAGAGGTTGCAGACGCGCCGGGTGAACAGACGCTTAAGAAGAAGCTGGGAAGCAGAGGAGCGAATAGAGAACAGACAGGAAACAAGTGAAGGGTTTTGCTGTGGGTTTCGCTGTGGTGTTGTGCTCTCTGTATAGCTTCTTGCTTGAGTGTTCCTGCTAGATCTGTGTGTGAGGTTTCTTCTCGTGTCTCTGTGCCTAACTGTTATCATCTTGAGACGATTGTGGAGAGGTTACTCCACCGAGAAGGAGGCTTTTATATCCGGAGTTCCGGGGCTTGATCTGCCGACGATCAAGGGATCACCCACCTCACGGGCATGCCAAGGAGTAGGGGCAAGTTATCCCCGAACCTTGTACATCGCTGTGTTAGCGTCTGATTGAAAGATTTCAAAGAAGTCAAAAGTTCTGTGTCTGGCTATTCACTCCCCTCCTCCTCTCTAGACATCCAAGGTCCAACAGTTAACAATGAAATCCTTAGGGGACTCAAGATAAAACTGGATCACGTCGGAGGCAGCTGGGTCGAAGAACTCCCCAGTATCTTATGGTCATACCGTACCACTCCACAAGAAGGAACAGGCCAGAGCCCTTTTCAACTGGTGTATGGAGCTGACGTTGTGATCCCGGTGGAGGTAGGGGAAGAGTCCGTCCGATGGCAACACTATAACAAGGAAGACAATGATCAAGAGCGGTTGATCGACCTAGATCTAATGTCAGAGGTACGGGATAAAGCAGCAGCACAGTTGGAAAGCGTACTGACGACGGATGCAACAAGCCTACAATCGTCGGGTAATCGTCCATAGCTTTGAAGTCGGAGACAAGGTTTGGAAGAGGATCAAACCAGTCGGTGACCCAGGGAAGCTGGAGTCTCAGTGGGACGGACCCTACGTCATCACTAGAAAGCTCACAGAGGGCAGCTACTATCTGGAGGATGACAAAGGTAAGGGGCTAGAGAGGCTATGACATGCCAATCATCTTTGCCCTTATCGCACTCGATGAGATGTTGAGTTGTTTGCATAAAATGTGTATTTCTGTTGGCACTGCCTTGCAGTTCAATAAATAAAGGAGCAAACAAAATATTATTCGAAGAACGCCGAATACTTGCCTGCTAAAATCCTACTACTTCACGGTGTTGTGGATGCTTGAGGTGAGTAGACTTAGTCTGGGTGTTGCGGATGCCCGACCAAGAGCTGTAAAACCCTACTACCTCGAAGTGCTACGGATGCCCAAGGTGAGTAGGCTTGGTCTGGGTGCTGCGGATGCCCGACCAAAAGCAGTAAAACTCTACTACCTCACGGTGTTGCGAATGCCCGAGGTGAGTAGGCTTGGTCTGGGTGCTGCGGATGGCCAACCAAGAGCTGTAAAAACCTACTACCTCGCAGTGCTGCGGATGCCCGAGGTGAGTAGGCTTGGTCTGGGTGCTACGGATGCTCGACCAAGAGCTGTAAAACCCTACTACCTCGCGGTGTTGTGTATGCCCGAGGTGAGTAGGTTTGGTCTAGGTGTTGTGGATGTCTGACCAAGGGTTGTAAAACCCTATTACCTCGCAGTGTTGCGGATGCCCGAGGTGAGTAGACTTGGTCTGGGTGTTGCGGATATCTGACCAAGAGTTGTAAAATCCTACTACCTCGTGGTGCTGCGGATGCCCGAGGTAAGTAGGCTTGGTCTGGGTGTTGCGGATGCCCGACCAAGAGCTGTAAAACCTTACTTCCTCGTGGTGCTGCGAATGTCCGAGGTGAGTATGCTTTGTCTGTGTGCTGCGGATGCCCGACCAACAGCTATAAAACCCTACTACCTCACGGTGCTACGGATGCTCGAGGTGAGTAGGCCTGGTCTGGGTGTTGCGGATGCCCGACCAAGAGCTCTAAAACCCTACTACCTCGCGGTGCTGCGGATGCCCGAGGTGAGTAGGCTTGGTATAGATGTTGCGGATGCCCGACCAACAGCTGTAAAACCCTACTACCTGGCGGTGCTGTGGATGCGTGAGGTGAGTAGGCTTGGACTGGGTGCTGTGGATGCCCGGCCAAGAGCTGTAAAATCCTACTACCTCGCGGTGCTGCGGATGCCCGAGGTGACTAGGCTTGGTCTCTAGGAGTCAGACATCCTCCGACAGCTTCTTCTCCTGCGCTTAGAGCTGGTCCCGCTCCTGAGTCACCCTGAGCAGGTTGTCTGTGAGGGCCACTGCTCTCTCAGGCACCAACCGCTCCCGGTGGCGAGAACTATGTAAGGACGACTCCAGAGCCAGCAAGGTCTCCAACTGATGCTCCACCTTCACTCAGAGGGCTCTGATGACCTCCACTTGCATGAGGCCCGCTCTATGGGTGTGGTCGGCGTGGGCCTCCGCTTTTAGTGCGCGGCAGGTCAAGGCCTCAACCTCCCTCCAGCAGTACAAGTGGCGGTTGGTCGTCAGGCAGTCTTGAGCCGCCTGTCGTAGTGCCAAGGAGTTATAAGGCATAAGGGGAAGTAATCTATAAAACCAAGAACGCTTACCTTAAAGAGAGACTCACGGAGGGTGGTGAGAGGCCCGGCAGAGACTCGCACGACTTCCCCTCCTGAGACTCCTCAACTCCTCGGGGCGTCATCTCGGCTCACAGAGTGTAAGGAGTCTCTGTGCGTGGGGAGTGACTGGATAGTAGGAGCTCCCGGTGGCATTGTGGAAGGGCCTGAGTCATCTTCCTTAGAACTGGAGGCCCCCTCAGAAGAAAGGCCCTCAGTAGGGATCTCCTTAAAGTGCATCGGGGGGAAAAACTGTGCAGCTGCCTCCAAGGTTGCGTCAATCCTTTTACGTAGGCGATCGAGTTGCATCCGAGGTTGGGCAAGCAACGCATGTTTGCCTTTCTGGGCCTCGGAAGAGTCGACTGGGGAGGAGTCGGGGGCCTAACCTCCTGTCTCTGGAGTGGCAGTCTACTAGAAATGTGAAGACATTGGGGCGGTGTCCTCATCATCGGAGAGGGGGATTCCCTCCTCAGGGATGGAAGGGAGTTTACTAGGATCGATGCGGCGCAACCTCTTTCTTCTCGGTGCCTGATCTTTCGAGACTTTCCGCTTTTGCCGCCTAGAGAATTTGGGCATCTGTGGGTCGACGAGAGGCGATGACTTCTCTGCACCCTCCCCCGTATGGACGGTAGTAAGAGGTGGATCATTCCCCGAAGGGATGCCAGTCTCCGGGTTGACAGATAGACCCGGAGTCCCTTGGTCGGCAAGTGTCTGAGGCACGACAGGAGCCTCTATCCTCTTCGGTGTTGTATGCTCACCAGACGATTCGACAGTCTCCTCCGAGGCCTCGGCCGAAGTAGAGGGCAAGGCGAGAGGGACTAGAGGAGGATCCAGGGCCCCCTTGTTAGCTTCATCTCACTTGATGAGCCGGTTCATTGCCTTCGAGAGCATGGTTTTCTCTGCAATAGACAGGCAATAGAGCATCAGTTAGAATAAATGAGCATTGATGGAAATGACAAACTTACCGAGGTTAGGACTGATGCGGGTGACTTTAGAGTTGAGGCCCGCTCGGTACATGAGTTCATCACTATGTACTAGACTCGTGCCACTGAACTCCATGCCAGAGAGAATGCCCCTAGCTCGTTGGTAGGCACGATCCTGTTGAAAGTTCCTGAATTTAGGGAGAGCAGGAAGATTCTCCATCCAACGATGAGAACTGAAAGGACGGTGTGGTAGTCGGATGAAGAAAAACTTCTCTTTCCATCCTTTATGAGAAGAAGGGAACCCCCCCCCCCCAAGAACCTATGGCTGCGGCGCGCTGTAAAGCTAAACGCCCCTCGCGAGCCAATCAGAACGAAGAAGGAATGGAAAAGGCGAGGGGTCAGGGAGATATCGAAAAGCTTAAAAACGATGTACGCCCTGCCCATCTAAGCGAAGGTGTTGGGGGCCATCTGGTGGAGAGGAATGTCAAAGTAAGAGCAAACACTCACAAAGAAAGGAGGGATAGGGAAACAAAGCCCCGACTCTAATTGTCCTAGGAAGAAGGTAAAGAAACCTAGGGGAGGTTCTACCGACGACTAGTTTATCCTGGGGATCACCACCGTCATCTCAACCGGAATGCCATAAGCCTCACAGGCCGCTTGTAGAGTTTCCGGCCTCACTCTGGAAGAGACTGACTCGTACACTCCGCTTGGTAGCCCTCCTCCAGAACCCTTCTCCTACCCTGGCCTCTCTTGCTCTCTTTACCCATGACTCATAAGGAAGAAAACAAAAAGAAGGCAAAAGACTTACGCGTGAAAAGAAGTCCTTGGGGAAGAGGAAGAGGACAATGTCTACTGAGCGATGAAGCCGGAAGGTGGGCGAACGTCTGCGCCTCCCCTTTTTATAGGGGGAAGCTGTCTGCGTGTGTACAATAGGGGCAAGACATGTGGACGGCGAGAGACAGCTATATCAAGGTGTCACCACTAAGCAGCCATTTGACGTGACCTTGCGCGAGTGTCAGCCGGCGCGTGCATGTCAGCAGGAGATCGTGAGGAGAGAAGTTGGGGTACGTGGAAGGGGCGAATTTGCGAAGGGGTTTTGTCGCCATTAAAGAGCTCCATGCACTTTTATGGGTGATGGACAGCTATCATTGATGTGCCTCGAGAATTGCAGAAGTCTTTTAGGAAGACTATTTCGAAAAGAGATTACCTCGGACCCCGGGACGAATGTTTCAATTCCTCGGACCCAACGTGCCACCAATGAAGTAGTAATGGGTGCAGGGACCCCACCATAACATAGCTTCTTCGTTACAACACTAGTCTAATCAGTCAGCCACACTTCCTTCGATTAGACTTGAAGGGAGAGATTTGTGATGGGGTTGAGCACCCCGAGGCTGATGCGTGGACTGAAGAAGCTATGTGGCGAGATCTACCAAGTCTGGACGACTCTCTTTCCCTGACTCCCAAGACCCCCTCGGAAAGGTAGATTTCCGAGACCACCTCGGGTAGACATACTCTTGAAGATCGCTCTAGGAGGGCACACGCCTGAGATCACCTCGGGAGATCAGGGCCCCGAGATTACCTCGGGAAGGCGAGCGCCCGGGATCCCCTCAGGCCAAAGGACCCCTAGATTACCTCAAGGTAGCGAAGCCTAAGGATCACCCTATCGGTAGCCCGACCTCAGATAACCGTCCCCTTTCTTTGGATCTATCGATAATTACCACTAGTAATTATGGGATAATCATGACCTATAATACGCGGCCAATAAAGTCTTAATTATCACAATAACCTAGATTTAATGGCTGCAAAAACCATCACTAGTAATTATGGGATAATCATGACCTATAATATGCGGCCAATAAAGTCTTAATTATCGCAATAACCCAGATTTAATGGCTGCGAAAACCGTTACAAGGATTATCCAGTACCCGATAATTGAGGGGACGTAGAGAAGAACGTGGTGACACGTGTGACTATCGCCTCAGGTATAAAAGGTACTCCAACTCCCCAAGTAAGGGGTGACGTTCATTCTTACACACACTTCTCTTTATTTCTTTCCTTAGAGATTCTCGCATACTGACTTGAGTGTCGGAGTGGGTTGAACCCTGGCGACTGGCTGTCAACGTTGATTCCTTCCGGAACAATCGCCAATGCCATCAAAGGAGCACTGGAGTAGCACCGGATTGAGCAAGCCGCCTCTCAACGAGCGGCCCAGATGCAGGCCGAGATCCCAAGGGTGTCCGCCTCACACAATCGAAAACGAAGATCTGCCTCATCACCGGGAGGGCCAGCATTGATACTCCCGAGGCACAGGTGAGATTCCATAGGAGAAATAGAGAGGGCCCATTCCGTCGCCTCCAGCGTTCTACGGCATAAGGATGGGCAAGGAAAAATCAAGGCCGCCAAGGTTCTCCTGAAACCTTTATCTATGCCTTTTGCTTTGGACATCATAACGGATCTCATGCCCAAACGGTTTCGTGGTCTAGGAATTATTGATTATGATAGGAAAGCAGATCCAGAAAACCTCATCTACGAGTTCGAAAACGCGACTCTGTTACACAAATACACAGATGGTGCGAAGTGTCGAGTGTTCCTGAACACACTATCGGGGGCCACCCAAAGATGGTTTCAGAGGTTGCCTCAAAATTCGATAAACTCCTTTTTGGATTTTAAAATTGTCTTCCTACATTACTTCGCTAGCAGCCGGCGATACCAGAAGATGACTTTAAACCTGTTCGCCTTGAAGCAGAAGAGTAAAGAGCCTTTGAAGGACTATATCCAACGGTTCAATCGGGTGACGCAGGACGTGCCGACGGCCACCTCAGAGATCCTCATCAGCGTTTTCACGCAAGGACTCTCTGAAGGAGATTTCTTCGATCGCCGATGAAGAAACCACCGGCCAGCTAAGATGATTTATTGGGGCGGTCGGTCAAGCATGTCAACGTGGAGGAGGTGTAATACGCTCGTCGCAAAGATTTGGCATGAGTCTCTATCCAAATCTCGGTACGATCTAATAGAAGAGAACCTGTGAGAATACAGAAAATATAAGTGTTAAATCGTAAAATTTCAGAATTAAAGGGTTATGGTGGGATTGACAAAATCTGAGGAATATGTCAATCCCTTATATTAGTGTTTGTGGCAGAGTTCGATCGTGAACAATCCTTTTCCCCTAAACTTCGCGATCTCTCTCTCTCGGTGCTCTTCGTTTACTTCGCCTGGAATCGCCGGTGGCCGAGGGCGTTTCTTCGCCGCCGGAACGTCGCAGGCGTACAACGTGGGGGCTAGATCGTTCTCCTCTCCGTTCGCGTTGTCGCCGGCATCGTCGAGGAGGTAAGCGGTTGGATTTGCCCTAATCTTCGATCCCGGGATTTTAACCTTGATCTTCTCGGTATTTCGTAATCTATCTTGGTCCTGAGACGGATTTGATTGATCTAGGGTTTTCTTGGTCGGCTTGGGTTGGATCGGGTACTGGGAGCGTGGCCGTGATCACCGGAGCCGGAGGAAGGGACGTCGGACTCATTTGAGGTGAGGATTTGGGTTTGTGATCGTGTTTTTCTGTGATGATCAGATTGATTTCTATGAGCTTTGATCAATTTGAATTCTGTCTCTGTACCTTGTTAGATCTTGGATTCATCTTTTCAATTTTCTTTGATCTCAGATGTGTCGGATTGCGATCTGTTGATTCTTGCCGTGAGTGTTTATGGTGCTCAGTAGGAGTAGAAATTTCCAGTTTTTCGTTTAGGGTTTTGATCTTGATTGGCTTTGGTATTATATCAGATGTTATGAATTGGGTTGATACAATTAGGTCTGTTTTAGTTGATTTCCCTTCATTCGATTCTTGTCTTTGTCTTGGTGGTATGCTACGGTGGATCGGGGGGAGGGGGGGTTAGATCCTGTTTGTACATGTTTCCTTTTACTGTGCCGATCTTGTGCTGGTTTCGGATATTAGAGGTTTGATAGGGATTGTTGATATGAATTGTTTTGAGTTTCTGTTGGTGCTGTGTGTGGATCAGGATTGTAGTTTTCAGTTAGGGTTTTCAGATTTTGTGTTTTTGGATGACTTTGTTTTGGTTGGGTTCTGTTCTGTGGTGTGTGTGATCATGAATGGGACCTGGTTTTTATTCTTAATCATAGATCTATGGATATCAATTTCTAATCTTGTGATTAGGATATGCTAAATTGGATCTTAGTAGAATATAGAGAAGTGGATATTTAATTAGGGTTAATTAAATATAATTGATCCTAATTAAATTAGATGGTACTTGTGGATAAGTATCTTATGCGTTGATAGCAAAGTGATTTTGTGTTTGATGCAAGATATTATTTTCCGCGGTTATCTGCGTTGCAGATATTATATTTGGACGGGGGGTTCTCGATGCTTGGATTTCTTCATATCGAGGCAGGTACCTCTTTTTATGCATAGTTGGATATAGTTAGCAGTAGGGATATCTGTTATCTGTATCTCTGTACTCTTGCTTCGGTAGTCGTATCTATTAGCTTTACCGCTTACTATTTCTGTATGGATTGGTGATGTACAGTTTACCTTATACCTTACGCTAGGATTTACGTATTGGTGCATACCGATTATCTAGACTACTGCATATCATGTAGATGACAGTAGAGATAGATAGTGGATGATGCATGGGATAGTAACATGCATCATTGTTGCACGTAGCATAGTGGACGACGTTTGACTCCCTGGAGGTAGAGATGGGCCGTCGGACTTGCTACTCGTGTAGGGGCATATGTAGGCGACCTTTGACTCCCCTAGTGGTTGAGATGGGCCATCAGACCTACCACATGACCTGTCGTGTAGTTCCGGTGGCGTACCCGCGTCGCTGCAGTAGGTCCCCTATTCTGTCTGGAGATAGTTGGGGATGAGGGAGCATACTTTTCCCTAGGGTGGGGTACGTTCCGGTCTGAGACCCTGCTCGTTCGGTATCGCGCGGTTCGCGACAGTGACCGTCTGAGTGGAGGGAGGATCTGGTCAGAGCCCTACCCACTCAGTTTCGTGTGATGCACGACGGTGGCCGACTAGCGTCAGGGGTGACCCATGTTGCATCATGAGCATGCTCTGCATCTCTGCACTTGGTTATATTTGCTGCACTTGATTGCTGCACTTGATTGACATGCATACTATTGGGTTTGGATCGACGCATGTAGGTATGTACTTCCTTTATTTCTTATGGTTCAGTTCTGCATTTCCTTCTTACTGCATTTATCTTTATTATTGTGGTAGATAGTGACTTACTGCTAGTATAGCTTTCTGTGCATATTAGACTGTATTCGCTGAGTTCTTTGGACTCACCCCGTTAGCCTTGTTTTTCTCCTTTCAAGATGATCGTCTAGATTGCCCAGCAGCCTGTCCCAGTTCATGTGTCTCTGAGACGATTTCCGTGGTTGTCTTGTATTTTGGTTGTGGTACATGTTGGTACCTTTCCTTTATTCGTTTTGTTCTTTTCACTTTCGCTGTTATATGTTGTGCTCTGTTGTGTCGTCCATTTTACGGCAGTATAGTTGTACTTTTGTGTGTCATGGAAGCCTCGATTCCGTTTTGGTTTTGTCGTAAGTCATATCGGTACGCAGCTTTATCGTCGTTTCCATTTTTTTATACAGTCGCTTGTTCCAGCCCTATAGGTTGCGGTACAAGCCGACTGAGATAGTCGTGGTGGTTAGGTTTTCGGATTATCCGTTGGGACAAGGGATTAGCTGCCCGGTCGGTATTAGACGAGCGGCTCGTCGGGGCGTGACAGAACCACCCGCCCCTACCCAGGCAAAGGACCCTCGCTCCGGGAAGGATTATTGAACCGGTAATAAGAAGTTGGTGGAGACGGTAGACACAGAATGACCTGAACCACCGAAGAAGTACTACGACTTCCATGGCAACACAACCCACTCTATGGAAGAGTGTTACACCTTGAAAAAAAGGAGTTCCAAAGAGGTGGACGCTAAACCACGCCAAAAGTAGAGCAAGGTGGGGTATCGACGAAGGTCTCCTCATCGAAGCCCTTCCCCTCATCGACGACAGCTGGGGGAGGACAGATCCAGGCGCCGGTCCAGGTCACCCTCAAGTGGAAGAAACTGAGAGATAGTGCCCCACTAGTCTATTTCCCGGGAAAGAGATCCTAAGAAAGATAAGACTCCAGCTCGCGGACCTCCATCGGGCCATGTGAGAGTAATCTCCGGAGGTCTGACCGAAGGAGATTCCCATCGGGCAAGGAAGACCCATACCCGTAAGCTAAAAAATTACACCATCGGGACTAATAGGGAGAAGCGTCAGGGCCCTGTCATTTCCTTCGGCTCTAACGATCTGGAGGATGTTGAAGCCTCTTACGAAGAAGCACTGGTAATTCTCGCTCGTATAGCCAATTATGAGGTTAAACGTATTTTTGTGGATGCAAGTAGCTCCGTTAACATCCTATACAAGGCGGTGTTGGACCAGATGTAAGTTGACGAAGATGAATTATACCCTGTCTCCACTCCGCTCTTCGGCTTCACTAGATACCGAGTACAGCCGATGGGACAAATCGCGTTATCCCTGTCGCTGGGGGATGACACACTACAGAGGACAAAGAGAACTTCTTTCATAATTGTAGATGCGCCATCATCATGCAATGCTATTTTGGGGAGACAGACGCTCAACTTGTTTCAGGCGGTGGTCTCAGTTTATCACCAGAAGATTAAATTCCCGGTGGGAGAGTGGGTGACTGAAGTTAAAGGAGACTAACTATTTTCCTCGATGCTACAGTGGGGAAGTTAGGACAGAAGCTCACAAGAACCTGAGGACCCATGAAGCTTAGCAAATCGACCTAGCTAATCCCCGAGCAGCGGAAGGAGCCAAAGAGAAACGCAGGGAGGTTGAGAGCGAGGAAGTACAAATCCATCCTCAACGGGCTGGGGGAATCACATGAATTGCTACCGATCTTGTGCAAGAACTTAAAAGTTCATTGATCAGCTGCTTGGTGGCTCATCAGGATGTGTTCGCGTGGGCTACTGAAGAAATCAAGGGAATCCCTCCCACCTTGACCACACATCGATTGCATATCACCCCAGGAGCCCGACCGATAAAACATAGGTGAGGACACTTTGCTTCAAAGCAAGACAGGATAATCAGGGAAGAAGTCGCAAAGTTGTTGAAGGTCGGGCATATCAGAGAAGTTCAATTCCCGACCTGGATAACGAATGTTGTATTAGTCCCTAAGCCCGGGGGTAAATGGTGGATTTGTATTAACTTTCGTGATTTAAATAAAGTTTGCCCTAAAAACTGTTACCCTTTGCCTCGCATTTATCAGCTGGTATATTTGACTTCTGGCTGTGAATTTAGTTCGATATTGGATGCATATCAGGGATACCACTAGGTTCCCCTTGCTCGAGAAGATCAAGAGAATGTCAGCTTCGTAATGGCGAATGACACGTACTGTTACAATGTCATGTCATTTGAGTTGCACAATGCAGGGACAACCTATGAGCGAATGATGGATAAGGTGTTCCGCTACCGGATCGAAAGGAATATTAAAATGTATGTGGATGACATTTTGGTCAAGACGGAGAAAGGGAAGGACATGATTGCCGATTTAGAGGAGACATTCGCTACCTTGAGGGCCAATGGACTGAAACTAAACTCCGCTAAATGTGTGTTTGGGGGGGGGGGGGAAGCAGGTGGTTCCTCGGATACATGGTAATGAAGAGAGGAATTGAGACTAATTCTAAGAAAGTACAAGCTATCCTCAACATGACATCTCCTCAAAATTTCAGTGATGTATAGCGGCTTGTGTTGATGCAGTCTGGCCCGGTTGTTGTTTTGGTGTTGACAACGATTTAAGTTTTGGTTGAGTGAATTCGGATTAAGTCCTGGTCGGGGACTGGGCATGAAACCCTAGTGAGTGAAGCTAGGTTGATTGGAAATCCCGGTGAGTGAAGCCGGGTCTTGGTGAGTGAAGCCAAGTGATTGGAAATCCCGGTGAGTGAAGCAGGGTCCTGGTGAGTGAAGCCAGGTGATTTGAAATCCCGGTGAGTGAAGCCGGGTCCTGGTGAGTGAAGCCAGGTTGATTGAAATCTCGATGAGTGAAGCCGGGTCCTAGTGAGTGAAGCCAGGTGACTGAAATCCCGGTAAGTGAAGTCGGGTCCTGGTGAGTGAAGCCAGGTGATTGAAATCCCGGTGAGTGAAGTCGGGTCCTAGCGAGTGAAGCTAGGTGACCGGAACCCTGGTGAGTGAAGCCAGGTCCTAGTGAGTGAAGCTAGGTTGAATGAAGTCCCGGTGAGTGAAGCTGGGCACGGAGTCTTGGTCTGGGGGACTGAGCACGAGTCAGAGAAGGCTAGGGAGCCTGTTCACTTGACTTATGGTGGAATTGGTCTTGGTTGGATCGGTCTGGTGATCGATCAGGGAGTTGGCACGAACTCCTTGTTGTGGATCGGTCTGGAGACCGATCCAGAGAAGTCTGATCGGTCTGGTGACCGATCAGGGAGAGAACAGAAACTTTGTTTGGCTTCTGTTCGACTCCTGATCGTTCTGGTGAACGATCATGGAGAGAACAAAAGGCTTCTGTTCGGCTCCTGATCGTTTTGGTGAACGATCAGAGAGGAACCATGATCGGTCAGGCTGACCGTTCAAATATCGCGGGTTCCTCACTGTGACCGATCAGGATGGATCCTGATCGATCAGGGAGTGACCTGATCGGTCACCAGACCGATCAGGGCACACCCTGATCGGTCAGGTGATCGATCAGGGGTTGTGGCTGATGGAAGCTGGAGGAAACCCAGCTAGTGCTGGATCGGTCCCGTGACCGATCCACGATCTGTGATCGGTCAGGGTGACAGATCACAAGTAGTCCGCGATTTCCAGTTTTCTCACGTGACCGATCAGGCTGGAGCCTGATCGGTCTGGGCTTACCCTGATCGGTCCGGTGACCGATCAGGGTCCTCTCTGATCGGTCTGGTGACCGATCAATAGATGAACTTTAATTCAAAATGCGCTGTCAAAGTTCTGATCACGTTCTGATTTCCTTCTAAACACTACTGATATCTGCTCTAATTGTCTGATAATCAATTCTCTGTTGATTTGCTGTGCTAAACAACTGCTAAGTGTGCAGGTAACTCAGGATTACTCAAGGAGAGTCAACTGGGGACTTTCTGTTGGCAGGTTTGGACGTTTTCCTCTTCTCAGGTTTCAACGGACGACTGCGCTACTGGCGTTGCCTGAGAAGCTGACTGGGGCTCGGCTGAGGAGAGCTCAGGGAGTCCAGGAGAGCTCAGGGTAGCTGGGCTGCTTCAGATGAGCAGCTAGTGAGCTGTAGAGGAGCGTCTGTGACCTGGGTCTTGGGCAGAGGCTTATGAGCTGGTAGCGAAGAAGCCTCAGCAAGAACTTTGAGCTTAATCTCTGTTGCGACAACTTCTATTGGATCTGCACCTTGAACCATACTCTTGCGAATCCTTTGAAGCTTCTGCAACTTGAGCACCTTGAAGCAGAGGAGAACTTGGTGAGTCCATCAGCAAGTAGACACGAAGAGCGGGGAGCTCTTGCGTGAGAGTTGTGCTGAGTGAGCTCGGTGAAGTGTTTCTCTCTGTGTGTTCATTGTGCTCTGTAAGTTTGTTTTTGTCTCTGTGCTTTCATTCCATATACTCTGTTGAGACTTGCTGTGGAGAGGTTTCTCCACCGAGAAGCAGGTGCTATTTTATCCGGATTTTCCGGGGCTTGATCTGCCGACGATCAAGGGATCGCGCACCTCACGGCACGCCAAAGAGTAGGGGCAAGTTATCCCCGAACCTTGTAAATCCTCCTTGTTAGCGATCGTGTATTGTTATTTCTGCTCTTGTCTTTGTTTCTCTGTATTTTGCTTCCGCTGTTGCTGCTAACGCTTAAGTGCAGAAATCTCAAAAAGAGAAAATCATTTGTGTTTGGCTACATTCACCCCCCCCCCCTCTCTAGCCATCCAAGCACCAACAAGTGGTATTAGAGCTTGGGGTTCTGTTCAAACAGCTTAACATCCGAGAGCTAACGATGGATTTGAGAGAAGATTTTAGCACAATCAGACCACCCTTCTTCGACGGATCAGACTTTCAATATTGAAGGTCAAAGATGGAGTATTACCTCAAGACAAACATCATCATGCGGTTCGCTGTCAAGGAGGGTTTTCCCCTCCAAAGGATGATGAAGGAAAAGAGCTGGACTTCTCAAGGTGGTCGGCAGAACAAATCTGGAAGGGAGAAGCCGATGCCAAGGCTGTGGTCACCCTGCAATGCGGGTTGACCAAGGAGGAGTTGATCAAGGTGGGTCCTTTCACAAGTGCTAAAGACCTATGGAGTAAGCTCACTGAGCTCCATGAAGGCACTCAAGATACCCGGAGTGCAAAGAAAGACCTCCTTCTTAGCCAACTTCAAAACATTTCCATGGAAGAGAATGAAAAGGTAAGTGAACTCCATGGAGGATTCAAAGATATCCTCAACGGCTTGCATTCCATCAATGAGAAGGTAGAGAACCAAGATCTTATAAGGTATATCCTCAAATCTTTCCCTAGGAATACTTTGTGGTCATCCATGGTGGATGCCTACAAGGTGTCTAAGGATCTTTCAATTATTAAGTTAGAAGATCTATTTTGTGAAATGGAACTACATGAGATCTCTAACCAAAGCCCAAAAGAGAAAGGGTTGGCTTTTGTGGCAAGTAACAGAAGAAAGGAGAAGAAGAAAGAAAAGGAGGAGAGGAACACCCATCACTTTGCTTTCATGGCTTTAGAAGAGTCAAACAAGGAGAGTGAAGATGAAGTGAGTAGCTCCTCAACCGCGCCTTCATCATCTTCGGATGATGAAGAAGTAATCTCTTCGGAGTTAGATAAATGCTATAGGACAATAGCATGCTTAACTAGTCTACTTAAAAAAATCTAAGAATAAGGTTAAATCATTAAGATTAGAAGTAGAGAATTGAAAACACCTAAGGATCATGATGTTGATGACTCGCATGTTAAGAGCCTTGAGAATGAAAATAAGGACTTGAAGAGCGAAGTTGAAAATCTTAAGAATATTCTTGAGAAGTTCTCAACTAGCTCTAGAACTTTAGATATGGTCCTTAATTCACAAAAAGCAGTATACAATAAGGTTGGCTTAGGTTGCCAACCTAAAGAACCTAGTGTCATATCACTAATGTCAAGAACCCAATTTAGATCACAAGATGATTTTAGGGTTCAAAAAGCTAAAAGGAAATTGACTAAGGCATGGGTGCCAAAGTCATTCATTGTAGATGGTTTAGGTCCCAAAATTTGGGTACCTAAAACCTCTATCTTTAGAATTGTATAGTTTTGAATGAGGGGGAGCATCTATCAACATGGGTAGTTGATAATTGGTGCTCCAAACACATGACCATCCCTAGTTAGGGATGTACCTACTATTTCCTTCATTTAATGAATGACCATTTACTACCCATGAAGAATGTTTTCTTTTCAATATTGAATTTAGATGATTGGAGTTAAAACTAATGGAAATCATAAACTCCATACACCATATAGATACATGGAAATGTTTCCCATTTACTCTATATTTTAGTGTCACTGGAAACTTTCTTATTTGTATTTGTATGCACACGGGACCATGATTTATCAACATGACTTCAATCTAATTAGGTCTATGGTTAATGAACTTGATAGAAATTTGGGACTATGAATTTTCCAATATAATCCATGAATTATCAATAGAATGGGGAATTAGGATTATGGAGTTGAGTAGTTGAAGCAAACATGTTATAGACATACATTAAACTGATCAAAATTTAGAAATTTGATCATATTTTGATACTAACTTGATACAAGCATGTTTTAGAATTTAATCATATATTGATGCTAATTTGATTCAGGCAAGCCAAAATTTTCTTGTATGTGTTTTACAACCTTAATGTCTTGTACCAATTTTGGTTAAGAACAACATGTTAACATAGTTTATGATGTTTCACAATTTGATACTCGAGTTCATGCTTAGAACATACTGATCATGCTTTGATACAAACCTGTTTTTGAATGGAACTCTGTTAGGGGTTAAACCTGATTGTGTTAGGGTTTAAAGTTGAAACAAATCTATTTCTGAAAATGATCAGTTTTAGAAAAATTTCTGTGTCGAACCAGATCGGTCCACTGACCGATCAGGACTCACCCTGATCGATCACCAGACCGATCAGGGATCCCTCTGATCGGTCCGGTGACCGATCAGATCAATTCTGATCAGCAAACTCCCTGATTGGTTCGAAATTGATAAATTATCAATGGAACTAAGAGTTAGGTTTATGGTCAAGATATACTTGGAACAAACCTAATACTGATGTGATCCAAACCTGTGTTGGAATTTTTAAATTCATATGAACGGGTTATTTGAATCATGTCTCTTGTTCCTTGATCTCTTGCTCCTTGATTAGGAATAATTTTCAGTCAAGAAACTCAAACCATAGTTCAGAAATTTTTTTGAAATATCGAATGTGATGAAGTCTACACCCCTGTTATGGAATTTCAATTGTTAATGCAGTCTGATCTTGAACGAATCAGAGTTACAGAAATTTTTCTGAAAACTGATCGTCGATAGATAAATCAGAAATTTTTCTGTGTCAATCATTAGTCTGATGAAGTTGCGCTAATTATTGTCATATGATGCATATACATTGTTGTCATGATACATTTATGGTATATGCCTCTCAATGCAATTGAAAAAGTCATCCTTTGATTATTTTGGGTTTGGGGAGAGACCCTTGATTAAGGGGGAGGTTTATTTAAACTTAATAACCATACCCTTTTCGATGTTTGACAAAGGGGAAGAGAATGGTTGATTAAGTTTAGGGTTAATTATTATAGGGGGAGGATTTTGATTCTCTTACGATAATTGACCTCAATTGATCATTAGTACCTAAACTTAAATCGGGTTATCAAGCAACAAAAAGGGGGTGATTGTGTAACACCCCAAAATTCTCATTTTTAGTTCTTAAAGTCCTTAGAATTATTTAGAAATGGTTTAGAAATATTCTAGATATTTTTAGGAATTTTTAGAGTATTTTTATGGAATTTTCCGAGTCCGTTTGGTATTTTTGGAAAAAGAAAAAGAAAAAGGAAAAAGCCAAAAATGGAAAAACCAATTAAGTGCAGCGGGTGGCTCGAACCCGCGACCACCACGAGACCAAGGGAGCGCGCGGCCAGCCGGGCTAGGGGTATCAAGCACAACAAGGGACGGAGAGAAGGTTATTTAAGGAATTGTTAGTTTGATCCGACCCTTAAGTATAAATAGATAATTAAAGAGAGAAGTTTTATTTTCTCTCAAACCCTCTCCCTCTCCCAAGGTTGCGCCGACCCCTCTCCCTCTCCTCTCTTGTGCGCACCCCACATCAAGCCCTAGAGGGCCGGCCAAAGCTTTTCTCCGAGAGATAATCCTATATTCGGGATCCCCGCGACGAGAGGAACGCGTAGGTGCGAAGAATTCTCCGAGATCTCAAGTTTCTTCCGAGTCCTAGACGTCAATCTTGGTTGTAAGTCCAAGATATCAATGTAAGTACTGCTCACCTGCAGTAAGAGGCGGTTTTTCCGCG
Organism: Boesenbergia rotunda; assembly: GCA_024364735.1. Taxonomy (NCBI): domain Eukaryota; kingdom Viridiplantae; phylum Streptophyta; class Magnoliopsida; order Zingiberales; family Zingiberaceae; genus Boesenbergia; species Boesenbergia rotunda. The sequence goes on from JAGFNQ010006503.1 coordinate 402,280, forward strand.
AGAATTTCCTTTAAAAGTTTTTAAAAGAGATATTTCCTTTTTGTTTGAGTCTTTGCATGTGATATTAGTTCATTATATGCTTATATATGTTGATTAATACCCTATGTGAGTTTAGGGTCCAAGAAAAGCTATGAGAAAAGAAAAGAAAAGATAAAGATAAGAAAAGAAAAGGCCAAGGCCTTAAGAAATCCCCAAAAGTCAAGACTTAGGGATTTTAGCACGCAAGGTGCTCCAGAAAATGCCAAGGCATTTACAGATAAGAAAGAAAAGTAAGAAAAGCTATTTTATTTTATAAGGCCAGTACCCGGCGTCCAAGGGCGTCGTTAAAGAAATCCAGGTGTCCAATTCCAAGGTCTTGGCCCTGGTAGACCAAGGTCTGCTCTATTAGGATTGGTGGCTCGCTACCCCAACCTTTTAGGGAACGCGCATATCAGATGGTACTTACGTCTTCAGTGGATCCAAGTGATTAGTATTTTCAAGTATATGCTTTAGCAAAGTTTTCGAAAGTTTAAGAAAGTTTTCAAAAGTTAAAGAATAGCTAAAGTTTCAAGTTGAGCCAAGAAAAGTAAATTGAGATTTATTATCGCTTGAGTATGCATGTTTTGAGCTATACATGTTCTTAGTTTCCTTTCAAGCATATTAGTATCTCATATGATTTTCATATTGTTCTAGAAGCATGTTTGCACATTCGAGATTTTGTGAGCTAGATAGTACTTACTAAGCTTTTGCTTATAGATGCATTTCCTCTTATTGCAGATAAAGGTAAAGGCAAGCAATTCTGAAGGAAGACGACGAGGCGGTGCTGAGTAGAGTGTGTGTGGTGGCTGATTATGGAGAGATCTTTGGCGCAAGACAATTTAGTTATTAATTCATAATGTTATAGTTCATTTGAATTTTATGTTCTTGCTTTATGGAGTTTAGCGAATATTTAAGTTATGGATAGTTTTATATGCTCAATTCCTTAGAGTAAAGATTCCATGTCATTTCTTTTAGTCTATATATTTTTATGATTGCATTGGATGAGTAGAAATATGAGTAGATGGAAGTATTGATACTTTGTTGGAGAAATAGATGTTTGTGCCAAGATAGTACTAGTTCCTCTTTGAATCAAGTTTTTATTGCTTAAATATGTCTAGAAAAGTTGCATTCGTATTCCATAATGCTTTAGCAATGTTATAGAGTCTTGCATGATGAGTTTAAATGGTTAGAAGCAAAGTTTGGTACAAACTCTATACTAATGTTTTTGATAGTTTTTCATAACTTGCTAAATCTCGTAAAAGTCCAAATTTTAAGTTTATGGATTCATTTTGATTGGCTAAACTGTTTAGAAAATTGGTATAGAGTATAGAAATGGTGTCATGATTCCATATGGCTCGAAATTATGGGTTTGATGGAGCTGTTAAGCAACTGCCGAAAGCTGAACTTTCAGCTCACAGGCGTACCAGTCGACTGCCACGTCACCAGTCGACTGGTACCCGACAGTTCAGTTGGGTGAGGCAGGCTTCAAAGGGTACCATTCGCGAGCTTTTGAGAAAGGAAGTGTGATATGTTATTATGCATGATTGCTTAAGATAGAATATAATTGTTAGATGAATTTAAAAGTTTAAAAAAAAAAGATTTCCGCATTTGTAGTCATGTATCAAAAGTAGAGAAGTAGAGGAAAGTAACGATCCGTCTAAGGCAGTAAGAAGGCGGGTCGCTACAGTTGGTATCAGAGCAGTTCCCATTCTCCAGCATCACACACACATCAGCATCAACCTTGCCGTCTTCAAGTAAGAAAGCTTTAAGTTTCAGTTTTTTTTCTATTGCTCCTTTATTTAATTGCAGTATAGAGAAATGCTTAAGTACTTACTCACATGTGCATAGAACAAGGAAGCATGTTTAATCCCTTAGTATCACGGAATCACGTTTAATCCCTAGAATGGATATTAGATTTCTAAGTAAGAAGACAAGTTTATACCTAGAGATGTAGTAGTGATTTCTTGTTCCTTTATGCATTATTAGATGGCAAGAAGAGGCCGAGCTCCTAATGCTAATAACAGAACTCCAGTTCAAGATAACAGTGAGCCTGGCACAGAACAGCCAACCTGATGGCAGTCATTGCTCAAATGCAAGCCAGATTACAGAACAACAGAAGACCATCGCACACTGATGGCGAATCAGCACCCAGTGCCCCCTACACCACCCACAGCAGGAGTGGGAACCCCAGTAGTGGCTGAAGTTCCACCAGTCCCACAGGAGACCCCTGCTGTGAACCGAAGACAAGAAGCATACCTCGTCCAGTGGCAAAGACTGAAACCAGAAAGCTTCTCAGGCACGACTGAGCCCTGGGATGCCCAGGCTTGGTTCAAGACTTTAGAAAGCACGATGGAGCTTCTTGACTGGCCAGAGGTTGAGAAGGTCAAATGTGCCTCCTTCTGCCTAACTGGAGATGCTCGTATGTGGTGGGAGCGAGTCAAGAGTAAGAAGATAGTCAACCAGATGAGCTGGGCAGATTTTGAGCACGAGTTCTATGAGGAGCTCTTCCACATGCGGGTTACCAACAAGCACTACGAGGGATCCACGAAGTTCAGACAAGGAGAACTATCCGTGGATGAAGCAGTGAAGATGTTTAAGCGGTTAGCTCATCTGTGCCCAGAGCTAGTTAGCACCGGAAAAGAGATGGTTATGCTAATGCTCAAGACGTTAAGGCCTGAGATAGCGTTAAAGAGGGATAGCAGTGTTAAGAGGCCACAAACCTCCGAAGAACTAATAAGTGGTGCTTTGACCGCTGAGCACTACTTAAACAGTATAAAGGCCACCAGAAAGGTGAACGATGAAGTTCTTAACAACCTTACCGTCAGGGGAAGTAATGGCCTCTACTCAGAGGCTAAGGCAGTACCAATCTGGATTTCCAACCGAGAGCTCTATAGTGACTTGACAGTCCTTGAGATGAAGGATTATGAAGTCATTTTAGGGATGGATTTCCTCAGTAAGTACAACGCTTCAGTGGACTGCCGTAGAAGGAAGGTGATTTTCAGCCTAGAAGGAGAACCACCATTCGAGTTTCAAGGAGCCCCAAAGAGGAAGACTCAGAAATTCCTCTCAGCCTTGGCAGCCCACCAGATGCTAGAGCAAGGGTGTGCTGGTTTTCTTGCACACATAGTGGAATCAGAAGCAAAGGAAGAACTCAAGCAGGAGGATGTACGGGTAGTCTGCGAATATCCAGAAGTGTTCCCAGAAGAATTACCTGGACTACCTCCCAACCGAGAAGTGGAATTCGAGATCGAGCTAGTGCCCGGTACCGGTCCGGTCTCGAAGGCCCCATATCGTATGTCTCCAGCAGAGTTGAAGGAATTACAAGAGCAACTCCAGGAGCTACTAGACAAGGGCTTCATTCGCCCGAGTCATTCACCCTGGGGAGCTCCTGTACTTTTCGTCAAGAAGAAGGATGGGTCTATGCGTCTGTGCATAGACTACAGAGCTCTGAACAAGGTGACCATCAAGAACAAGTACCCCCTTCCTAGAATAGATGATTTATTTGATCAACTCAAAGGGGCTACAGTGTTCTCGAAGATAGACCTGCGTTCTGGGTATCATCAGCTAAAGGTTAAAGAAAGTGACATCCCCAGGACGGCCTTCAGGACAAGATACGGCACTACGAATTTGTAGTAATGCCTTTTGGAGTAACCAATGCTCCAGCAGTCTTCATGGAGCTGATGAACCACATCTTCAGGGAGTATCTCGATAAATTCGTCATTGTATTTATTGATGATATTCTCATATACTCACAGACTCCAGAGGACCATGCTACACACTTGAGGATAGTGCTGCAGATCCTTCAGCAGGAGAAGCTCTATGCAAAATTCTCAAAGTGTGAGTTTTGGCTAGATCAGGTGACCTTCCTAGGTCACATTGTATCCAAAGAAGGCATTCAAGTTGATCCAGCCAAGATAGAAGCAGTCAGCAACTGGTGTAGACCCAAGAATGCCAGTGAGATCAGAAGCTTCTTAGGCCTGGCAGGATATTACAGAAAATTTGTGGAGGACTTTTCCAGGATAGCCTCTCCACTCACAGCCTTGACCAGAAAGAACAAGAAGTTTGAATGGTCAGATAAATGCGAGCACAGTTTTCTAGAGCTGAAGAAGAGACTGACCAGTGCTCCCATCCTGACTGTTCCAGAGAGTGACAAGGCCTTTGACATCTACAGTGATGCATCCAAGATGGGCCTTGGAGCTGTCCTCATGCAAGATGGTAAAGTAATAGCATATGCCTCCAGACAGCTCAAGGACTATGAGAAGAATTACCCTACCCACGACCTTGAGCTAGCAGCTGTGGTTTTTGCACTGAAGCTCTGGAGACACTACCTATATGGAGTGCAGTGCAGAATCTTCACAGACCATCAGAGTTTGAAGTACTTCTTCACTCAGAAGGACCTGAATATGAGGCAGCGCAGGTGGCTAGAGTTGGTCAAAGATTATGACTGTGAAATCCTCTACCACCCAGGTAAAGCTAATAAAGTGGCAGATGCACTGAGCAGAAAATCCTGTACGGCACTGATGTCCTTATCATCACTGTCTCTACCACTTCAGAAAGAAATAAAGGATTTTGGAGTCGAGGTAATAATTGGGCAACTTTCTGCATTGACTCTAGAGTCAACCCTGCTTGTGGATATACAAAGAAAGCAAAGTCAAGACCCAGAAATCCAGAAGATCAAGCAGGGGATCCAAGAGGCAGAAAATTCAGAGTTTCGAGTATCAGATAGTGGCATCCTCTATTTTGGAGACCGCCTTTGCGTCCCCAATGATGAGGAACTAAGAAAGAATATTTTAGAAGAAGCCCACAGTACCCCGTACTCTATGCATCCTGGTTCTACTAAGATGTATCAAGATTTAAAGAAAGGATTCTGGTGGTCTGGACTCAAGCGAGACGTGGCCAGATATATCAGTACCTGCTTGACCTGCCAGAGAGTCAAAGCAGAGCACCAGAGACCAGGAGGAGTTCTACAGCCACTTCCCATTCCAGAGTGGAAGTGGGAAGAAATATCCATGGACTTTATCACAGGTCTTCCAAGAACCACCCATGGACATGATGCAATTTGGGTGATAGTGGACAGGTTGACCAAGTCTGCCCACTTCCTAGCCATCAAGTTATCGCATTCGTAGAGCAGTTAGCACAGCTGTACGTGAGAGAAGTAATCAGGCTTCACGGAGTTCCGAAGTCGATCGTGTCTGACAGAGATGGGCGATTCACCTCCCATTTTTGGAAGTGTGTTCAGGACGCCCTAAGGCACCAGACTTCAGTTCAGCACAGCTTTCCATCCCCAGACAGATGGACAAACAGAGAGAGTAAATCAGATTTTAGAAGACATGCTCAGGGCTTGTGCATTGGACTTTAAAGGCAATTGGTGCAAATTTCTGTGCTTAGCTGAGTTTGCCTACAACAATAGCTATCAGGCCACCATCAGGATGGCACCTTATGAGGCATTGTATGGCAGGAAATGTAGATCACCCATATGTTGGCAAGAAGCTGGTGAGAAGAAAGAGATGGAGTCAGGACTAGACAGCCAGACTGAGCTTATAGATGAGACCACTCAGGCTATCCAGACGATCCGCCAGAGGATTGAGACTGCCCAGAGTAG